>CM061750.1:4335009-4705008 GCA_030979885.1 Lolium multiflorum
CAAAATAAAATAAGAAGAATGATTTGTGCTTTTCCAAAAATGTTTGAAAATAAAATATAAATGTTTGTGATGCCAAACTAATGCACTTGTCCTCTTTCTAATGTTATCTACCAGGGGATACTTAGTTTGTGCCATGGTGATACCGAGAGAGGCAATTGCTAAGTTGTGATACTCTCATGCCTTTACTAGGTAAATAAATTGGTCTTCTTTTAAAATTGTTATGGAGTAGCTATAAGTTATTTGTATGTTAGCCCTTAGTAAAGTGGTTAGCTATTGATTGTTGAATGTTGCATGATTGTTATGGTTGGTACAATGTGATTGATTGTGTTCCTTTTATATTTTCCGACGATAGATGCGAACAATTCCGGAGAAGAAGAAGAAGTGGATCGGACAAGGATTTTATTTATATTGTTGGAATTCTTATTTGATGGAGTTGAAGAAGTCCAGGGACAAATAAGCCAAGGCAAGCCATCTTTTGATCTCTGAATGTTGAATCACATATTGTGGTTACTTGTTGTTATTATTGTCTCTCGATCTATTTTTGTGTGGTATCTACTTATGTGTTGGAGCATGCTCACCGTGAGCATGCTGCATTCTCTTTGACACCTCACCTACCATCCTCTTTAGGGAAATGGTGGTCAACATCATGATCTTGGTGTACCCTCTAAGTGTGATGGGTATGCCCACTTATCTTGTGTGTGTCGACCTATTGACACCCTTCTTGAACCCCTTGTTGATATTATGCATACTTACTCTCGAGTATGTTGAACCCCTTGTTGATCATGGCTATGCCATCCTACCTTGTTGAGTTACATGCTTACCTTAAGCATGTGACACTTCTTTCCAATTCACTCCTACACCCTTGTTAGTGTAGTAGTAATAACATCATAATTTTGGTGTACTCTCATTTTGAGATGAGTATGCCTACCTACCTTAGGTATGTCAAATATCGTTGACCACCCTCACTTCTATTAGTGTTGGTTGGTTAACACCACAAATCTGAAAGTATTTTCCCTCTTATGTTGACAACATGCATGCTTACCCTAAGCATGTATGCCCCCTTGACCACCTATATTATCATCTTCTTAGTGGCATGATGATTAACATCATGACCCTTGTTGTATCATCCTACTTATGTTGTCCCTATGCATGCTTACCATAAGCATGTATGACTCCTTTTTTGACACCTCAATCATCATCTCCATGATATTATGATGGTTGGCATCCTGCTCGTTGATATCTTAGTTCTTGACAATCAAACCTTAGGTTGGGAAACCCCGATGTTTTATGTTTTGGAAAAACTTTGAAAACTTTGGGAAGATGTTGTCTTGCCCAAGTGTTGTTCAAGAGAAAGGTCTTGATGTTTCGGAAAGTGGTATGGTTGGTTGTGGACAAACAAAGGAAGTGTGGGTAAAATGTTTTTAAAGGAGCACTGCGTATAAGTGTACGCCAGCCCAACTTTTATCGCGCAACCACTCTACCCCAACGTGGGCACGGGGCTTAGCCCTAGTTTGTTGAAGCTGGCATGAGACACCTTCACAACTCTCTAGGAGGGTCACGATGACCTCTGACGCCGGGTTGCGCTCTGAAGGAGGCAATACACTGTAGTTGTCTATAGCCGGACGATTACTGAGGGTCTTCCGTCGTGGCGCCGGAGATACGCTCAAAAGGAGGTATGCTGCCGGGGTGCCGGGAAGGGGTAAGCCCGCAGGGAAGGACTCATGTCAGTGGAGATAAGCGAAAGGTTATGTTCGGGTATCCGTCGTGGCATACGTTGTTATGCGGGGATGATGCCCACACGATAGGTATCCGGATAGTTGTGGAAAGTGTGCAAACTCTGCAGAGTCAAATCTATTCGAATAGCCGCGTCCGCGGTCATGGACGGGTTGCAAAGGCCTACCTTAACCTGGGCTAGTTTTGTTTTAGAAAGGCTTTACAAAGAAAAAGAGAAAGTTGTTTTCGGAGTACCGGAAGGGTACGGGAAAGTGGTTGACCATGTGAAGATGGTCGGAAAGGAAATAAAAAGGGCTACTCCCATCCTAGTGTTTTATGTTGAAGAACTCTTTGAAGTATCTTCTTTAACATAGAGATGTCATAGGTTATCTTTTGAAGTATCTTCTTCAATAAAGATATAGAGATGTCATAGAAATGTCTTATCACCCTCTTAGTGTCCCCTTCAACTGCGATGTTGGGATGCTACATCCACAAGAGAAACTATTTCTCTTTCACATGCTATATCTACAAGAGAAACTATTCTTCCTCTCTTGTCTCTTTTAGTTAGCATTGTTAGCACCTTTCTTGATGGTTTGCGAGTACAATTCCAATGTACTCACGGCTTTGTCCCTGGCTATTTACTTGGCGAGACTTGAAGGAGTTCGACGGATGAAGAAGGAGTTGACGACGTCTATGCGAGCTAGGAACGTCTTCCCAGTCAGTTGCCTGTAGGGTTAAGGCAGATGACTTGGGCTCTGCGCTGCTGAAGTGATTCCGCTACTCTGATGATTAGATTAGGCCCTTCGAGGCTATTATGTAAAGATGGTCATGTGACCTCATTGTAATTTTCTTATTCCGTTTTGTAAAGGATGATGTAATTTGATATCAGTTCGGTTATGTGTTCACGGCACACTGATCATGGGAACGTGAACTGCATACATAACAGGGTATTTCGGACAGTTAGTCCGGGGTCCCCACAGAGCTGGTATCAGAGCTATCCTGACTGTAGGAGACCTTAGTTAGCATGGACGTTAGTTAGGAAACAATTACTTGGACAAAACTATTTACGAAACAAATTCTTTCTTTAGTCGGAAGCATAGCTTCTACTCCTCTTATTACTTCAAAACTTCTAAATTCTTATCTCTCCGCTTTATAAATGTTTGAAACTTCATACTCTATTGTCTCATCCACTTCAAACAAACATATTGGACGATGTCCCCAACTCAGGCCGGAGACTCTAAGCCGAAGATGGATCAACCTTTTTGGAAGTCTCATGTACCTCCAACAACAGCTGTTGAAGATTGGATGCCAACTCATCAGTACACATAAGGGATAAGTAGATCATGTCTTTGGTTGTCGCCAAAGTCTGTCAAGGAGCTGACCTTGTTCCTCCGTGGACTTGCACCTTTTTGCAGTCGTTAGGGATCAAGTCCTCAGTTCTTGACTAGTAATTTTTAGGCCAGCCACCAGAAGTTGTCGACTTTGGGAGTTCCCCAACAGCTACCCCTCTGAATACCTCATGTCCCCGGGATGTTGAGACTAGAAGATCTACACAGTTTTCGCCTCCGTCTCAACATCGACGACACCATACCAGGCCCGCTCCACCACCAAGTGCTCAGAGAATCCTTGTTGAAGTCAATGTCAGCAAGATGAAGACGCCAACATATGTGACCAACCCCAAACCTATAGGATGGATAGGACAAACTCAATCGCTTTGATTGAGCTACCCCCGCGCATTAGGAATTTCTGGGTACTTAGTGTACCATGTTTGGTTTGATGATTGCTTGTAGTTCCCTAGTGTGCTGCCTTGAGTGTTTGCATCTGTTTGTTGTGTGCATGTATGTCTTGCTATTTAGACGTTTCCGCCCTTTTTAATTGTTTGAAATTTGTAAAACAGAAATTAAAGATGGAAATCTGCCAGTGTACTGTTTTGCTAATAAAAATAGTTTGGTAGCTCCGATTGATGTGATTCCAATTGCACTAGAACCAGTATGAAATTATCTTTCAGATGCCGCTGACCTTGTATTTTTAGGATTTTTGTGCGATTTTTAATAAATAAAACTTGATCACTGTTTCTGGTTAGTATTTTGAGTCTCAAAAATTGAAAAATAAATATTTTTGAATGATTCCAATTGTGTTGATCTTGTTTTGTTACTGTGCATCTAGGAAAAATACCAGTAGCCTCTGTTAGTGGTATTTTGTCTCTGGTTATGATTGTATGGGTGTCGCATGCAATGATAGGATTAAAGTTTGCCTCGCCGATGTATTGCTAACTGCTAGTTAGTTGGGTAGATTAACGAAAGACTCTAACTCTAAACCCGTTAGCAGTTGTTTTTCAACCGTCAGGGAAACTAACTCAGACCCCTATCTACGCCGACTACTTTCAAGGTCATCTGAAGCATCTCTACTACGCCAACAAAGCAAAAGCCAATACCTTCAAGATCCGCTGAAGCTCCGCTTCATCAAGAAAGCAGAAGCCCCTACCTTCAAGAGTGATTGCACCTCCGCGAGAAGACATACTACCTTGGTCTAACCTTGGAGTATAATCACGCTTACCTCGAGGATATCTTCTTGAAACCACCCTCTAACCCACCATCTAACAAGCTAAGCGAACAATAGTGTCAAAGCCAAGCTACGTCACATGGTTCATCTGTTCCTCATCAAGTGAAGATTCCTGAAGATACCTCAAGAACTCAAGAGTAGGTGTAGTTTACCCGCTCACTTCTCAGCTGGTATAAGTCAGCACCGACCCTCAAGCTGAAGTTCGACGACCTTTGTTACTGCTTCATATGGACAACAACCAGGCGCTTCATCGACTTACTAACTTACCGCGCGTTATATGGTCTAGTAAACACCGTGAGTGCCTCTTGAAGTCGTGGACTACACATCGCCCATGAAGATCCTTCAACTGATTACGGAAGATCGACGACTTCTTCAGAAGCCCCAGACAGAGCCACAAGGCAGAAGTTCAGAGTTTTTCTGAAGCCCCCGATGAAAAATCTTAAGGGTGGAAGACTTCGTCTTCCACTAAAAATTGGAGCTGACCCTAAAATTTTAAACCTTTCTAAAACACCGTTGGAAACTTGGGATGCACTAACTCCCCTTGAAGCTGTGGACTGCACCTCACTTTCTGAAGATGCTTCAACTCAAGACGAGAGAAAGATGACTTCTTCGAAAGCGCCCGACAACTCCGTGGCCGAAGCTAAGAGTTTTCTAGAACCTCAGGTTGAACAATTTTGAGGTGGGAACTTGTCTTCACTGGCATTTCATGCGACTCTAAAAAGTTTTCAACCCTGCTAAAGCACCGCTGGAGTGCACTAACTCTCCCAGAATCTTGAACCCCCGCTAGGATCGCTTAGAAGCTACAGATCTAACACCTACATGGAGTAGTAAACCTCTTCATGAAGACTCGCCATCGGCAGGAATCCATCATGTCTCCCAGAAGATGAAGCAACGACCTTCTCAACAATGGCACATCTACAGAAGAATGGAGTCTAACTTTAGTCAACTTTGAAACCTCCCTAGTCCTACGCTTAGCAATCTCGGGACGAGATTATTTTAAGGGTGGAAGAGTCTGTAACACCCCACTTTTTGCAACCTTGATTATTTGTTCATGTTGTAAAAATTAGGGGGAACAAAAACTTTTTCTTTAGACTAATTAAGATGAATTGCCTTGATCTGTTTGTTATGATAAATTGCCTTGATCTGTTGGTAGATGAATTGTCTTGATTTGCTTGTTGAGTTTGTCTTGAGCTACCTCTAACAACACCCCTGGTGGTTAAACAAGCAACTCACCAAATAAAACACATGTGTGGCTTAGGAAGAATTGTTTTCCTACATCAAACCTCTCTCCTGATGGCAACATGAGTGTGCCATCTTGATATTCTCTTTGTGTTAATCTAGCTCAAAATCATCCTTAATTCAAAACTTGGGATCATCTACCCCTTTGCTACATCTTTCTCTTATACCCAATCATCTTGGTTGTTTTTGAAGCCAAGTCAACCATCTGTTTTGGTAGTCTTAAAAGTTCCAGACTTTGGCAGTGGATATCTAAGCACCCTCAACTGTTATTGGTGATCTCAATGCATGGATCCCATCTATGCAACACCCTCTTCAACCTCCACGTCTTGCATGTCTCAGTCAATCCTTGCAACTCATATATTCAACTTGATCTTATACCCTATCCAATGATTCAACATCAGATCACCTCCTTCACTTTTACCTCTTGATGTATTCAAGTTTAATCTTCACAAAAACCAAGAGTGGGAATGATGGGTACATTTTGTAGCCACCATCTACCCTTGAGAACACTCCTCCCTAAATTAGTTTTCTTTTTCAAACACCCTATTGTTTTTCCTTCTCTAGTTTTGATCCAAAACCACTGTTAGTCTTACTAATACTCTTTAAAATGTTTTCTTCAAATAACAAGAGAGATTGTGGATGGTATTTTGTATCATCCCATTCCCTTCAAACCAAAGAGACTTTCTATAAAAGCATTTGATTTTATCCTTTCTTCTTAAATGCATGGTTTTGGTACATGTGCCATTCTTGCACCTTCTAAAACCAAATAGCTTAGAGAAAACTCTACTATGCTTTGTTTTGCAAATAGACCTATTTCATTTTAAACCTCATTTTGTCCCTTTCAAAATGATTTCAAAGGCAAGTCCAATATAAACCCTATCCAAATACTTTGATCAACTCTCATAGTGGAGGAGACCCATCTCTATAAAGATCCATATCTAATTAACAATTTCCATTCATTCATCACATCTCACTCTTGTATGGTTTACCATCATCATCTTGACCTCATGAAATGATGATTTATGCCACCATATTCATCCTTGTGAATATGGTTATTTCACTCACCATGTCTCTTAACCTTGCCCTACAATTATCTAAACCACCATCACCACCCTGTCTACCTTGGCATGCTCATGCATTATTGCATGTGGTCAAATCATCACTCTCTCTTTTTCATCTTGTGTTGAGTTGTTCAAGTCTAAAATCTTGTGGAAGCCATCTCCAAGATGGCATGCACATGAAACCTTGTACATCACCATCACCATCATCTTCTTGGCACAAAGCCATCATGCAACAAATACCAACATGGTATATTTTACCATCACAATCTTCCTCCATCTCTATATCTCTCACATTGTTCACTTGAGTTTGGCAAGAATGGAGCCGGCCATGACAAATTCGGCCAGCCATTGTGCTTCCCACTTTCTTCTCTTGCAAGCCTTGCCTCCCAACTACCCCAACAATTAAATGGGCAGCCACCCACCTTGGCCAATCAAAAAAGGAGGCAGCCACCCCTCTCCCTCTATAAAAGGGGCTTGGCCGGCCACCTCCCCTCCATTTGCTCTTATTTTCTTCCACTCCCTCACACTCTCCTCCTCCACTTCCCCACGAAAATGGTGCTCCCCTTGCTCCCATGGCCGGCCATGGCCATGGCAATATCCACCAAGATGAAGCTCCCCTCCTCCCTCAAGCTTCCCCTCACCATGAGAGCATCTCTCTCTCTCTTTTCCCCTAACCCTAGCTGATTTCCCCACCTCTTCTTCTTCCTCTCTTGCTAAGATTGGATCTTGATGCAGGTGCATGTTGAGCTAAGCATGGAGAAGCTTGAGCAATCCTCAGATCTGAAGTTCTTGATCCAAGTTCGTCCAAAACCTTGCAGTAATTTCTGTAATCTTGCTGTTTCAGATTCTGGTACGAACTTGTAAAATCCACCAAATCTCGTGTGCAGATCCAAATCGAGTGATTCAAAGTTCCACAGGTAGATATTGAAAAGATCTACAACTTGGCGTTGGTCTCATCCTCAAATTCGTTACAGATTATCCCTGGTAAATAAAGTTCTGGAAACATGCAGATTCACTGTTTGTTAAATAAGTTCCGTTTTACAAAACCTTTTTGAGCAAACTCAACTGTGGGTGAAAGCCCTCTTCAGTACCTTCATTTTGGCGTTGGTTTCACTTCGATTGACCTCCTGAAAACTGAAATGGTTCACAGATCAAGATCTGGTCAGATCTGACTTTGTCGAATTAAATCGGGAGCTTGGGAACGAATTTTTGAGTGAAACAAATTGGGTAAGAACCAGCTTTTCAATACCTTTCAGATGCAACTGACCTCATATTTTTATGAATTATGTACGATTTGTGGTGAATTAAACTTGTTCTGTGTGTTCTGCAGACATGGCTGTTAGCTTTTAAATCACCAAAAATCCATATTTTAACCTAATTGAGTGATTCCAACTTTGTAGGACTGCTGGATGTTTTCTTAATCATCTCAAACAAGTTTCAAACATTTATCTGTTATGAAAATCCTGTTGTCAAGAAAATGGTAAAGACATGCAGTAACCTTGTTAATCAATTTGTGAGAGTTTCAGAAACAATTTGAACCCAAATCCAATTGTGTATGCATCTCTGTTTAAATATCTTTCAAATGCCAGTGGTCTCATATTTTTAGGATTTTTTCTACGATTTATGGCTTACAGATCTTGTTTTCTGTACAGCCAGATTCAAATAAATTCCTAAATTTGTAGGTTTAATATTTTTGAGTAAATCCAATTGGGTTAGTCTTGTATTAGTACTGGCCATCTAGGAAAAATAATGTTAGTCTCTGTTCATGCATATTTGTTACTGTTAGTAATGTGTATGTGTGACATGGGTTGTTGAAGCAAAACTTTTTGATTTATTTGAAAACTCTAACCACCCCTTTGTATTAAAATTGCTCAACCAATGTTTTATGATTGCAAAACAAAACCTTTGCAACTTAACCTTAGTTCTATTGTTTGGCTTAAGTTTTCAAATGATGTGGAATATTGTTTACTTCCTTTTTATTGGTAGTGTTTTGTAAACAAAATAAAATAAGAAGAATGATTTGTGTTTGCTTTTCCAAAAATGTTTGAAAATAAAATATAAATGTTTGTGATGCCAAACTAATGCACTTGTCCTCTTTCTAATGTTATCTACCAGGGGATACTTAGTTTGTGCCATGGTGATACCCGAGAGAGGCATTTGCTAAGTTGTGATACTCTCATGCCTTTACTAGGTAAATAAATTGGTCTTTTTTAAAAATTGTTATGGTAGTATCTAGAAGTCCTTAATATGTTAGCCCTTAGTAAAGTGGTTAGCTATTGATTGTTGAATGTTGCATGATTGTTATGGTTGGTACAATGTGATTGATTGTGTTCCTTTTATATTTTTCGACGATAGATGCGAACAATTCCGGAGGAAGAAGAAGAAGTGGTTCGGACAAGGATTTTATTTATATTGTTGGAATTCTTATTTGATGGAGTTGAAGAAGTCCAGGGACAAATAAGCCAAGGCAAGCCATCTCTTGATCTCTGAATGTTGAATCACATATTGTGGTTACTTGTTGTTATTATTGTCTCTCGATCTATTTTTGTGTGGTATCTACTTATGTGTTGGAGCATGCTCACCGTGAACATGCTGCATTCTCTTTGACACCTCACCTACCATCCTCTTTAGGGAAATGGTGGTCAACATCATGATCTTGGTGTACCCTCTAAGTGTGATGGGTATGCCCACTTATCTTGTGTGTGTCGACCTATTGACACCCTTCTTGAACCCCTTGTTGATATTATGCATACTTACTCTCGAGTATGTTGAACCCCTTGTTGATCATGGCTATGCCATCCTACCTTGTTGAGTTACATGCTTACCTTAAGCATGTGACACTTCTTTCCAATTCACTCCTACACCCTTGTTAGTGTAGTAGTAATAACATCATAATTTTGGTGTACTCTCATTTTGAGATGAGTATGCCTACCTACCTTAGGTATGTCAAATATCGTTGACCACCCTCACTTCTATTAGTGTTGGTTGGTTAACACCACAAATCTGAAAGTATTTTCCCTCTTATGTTGACAACATGCATGCTTACCCTAAGCATGTATGCCCCCTTGACCCCCTATATTATCATCTTCTTAGTGGCATGATGATTAACATCATGACCCTTGTTGTATCATCCTACTTATGTTGTCCCTATGCATGCTTACCCTAAGCATGTATGACTCCTTTTTGACACCTCAATCTCATCTCCTTAGTAGTATGATGGTTAGCATCATCTCTCGTTGATATCTTAGTTCTTGACAATAAAACCTTAGGTTGGGAAACCCCGATGTTTTATGTTTTGGAAAAACTTTGAAAACTTTGGGAAGATGTTGTCTTGCCCAAGTGTTGTTCAAGAGAAAGGTCTTGATGTTTCGGAAAGTGGTATGGTTGGTTGTGGACAAACAAAGGAAGTGTGGGTAAAATGTTTTTAAAGGAGCACTGCGTATAAGTGTACGCCAGCCCAACTTTTATCGCGCAACCACTCTACCCCAACGTGGGCACGGGGCTTAGCCCTAGTTTGTTGAAGCTGGCATGAGACACCTTCAGAACTCTCTAGGAGGGTCACGACCTCTGACGCCGGGTTGCGCTCTGAAGGAGGCAATACACTGTAGTTGTCTATAGCCGGACGATTACTGAGGGTCTTCTGTCGTGGCGCCGGAGATACGCTCAAAAGGAGGTATGCTGCCGGGGTGCCGGGAAGGGGTAAGCCCGCAGGGAAGGACTCATGTCAGTGGAGATAAGCGAAAGGTTATGTTCGGGTATCCGTCGTGGCATACGTTGTTATGCGGGGATGATGCCCACACGATAGGTATCCGGATAGTTGTGGGGAAAGTGTGCAAACTCTGCAGAGTCAAATCTATTCGAATAGCCGCGTCCGCGGTCATGGACGGGTTGCAAAGGCCTACCTTAACCTGGGCTAGTTTTGTTTTAGAAAGGCTTTACAAAGAAAAAGAGAAAGTTGTTTTCGGAGTACCGGAAGGGTACGGGAAAGTGGTTGACCATGTGAAGATGGTCGGAAAGGAAATAAAAAGGGCTACTCCCATCCTAGTGTTTTATGTTGAAGAACTCTTTTGAAGTATCTTCTTTAACATAGAGATGTCATAGGTTATCTTTTGAAGTATCTTCTTCAATAAAGATATAGAGATGTCATAGAAATGTCTTATCACCCTCTTAGTGTCCCCTTCAACTGTGATGTTGGGATGCTACATCCACAAGAGAAACTATTTCTCTTTCACATGCTATATCCACAAGAGAAACTATTCTTCCTCTCTTGTCTCTTTTAGTTAGCATTGTTAGCACCTTTCTTGATGGTTTGCGAGTACAATTCCAATGTACTCACGGCTTTGTCCCTGGCTATTTACTTGGCCAGACTTGAAGGAGTTCGACGGATGAAGAAGGAGTTGACGACGTCTATGCGAGCTAGGAACGTCTTCCCAGTCAGTTGCCTGTAGGGTTAAGGCAGATGACTTGGGCTCTGCGCTGCTGAAGTGATTCCGCTACTCTGATGATTAGATTAGGCCCTTCGAGGCTATTATGTAAAGATGGTCATGTGACCTCATTGTAATTTTCTTATTCCGTTTTGTAAAGGATGATGTAATTTGATATCCAGTTCAGTTCTGTTCACGGCTTCTTGATCATGGGAGCGTGGCTTGTATACATAACGAGTGTTTAGGATATGAGGTAAAGTTCTAAACAGCTAGGTGTCTAGGGGCTGGCCATTGCCATGAGACTCTTGCAGTAGAAGCTATCAATGCAGCCCTGGCACCTAAGACTAAATACTTTCACTCGCCATCAACAAGGCTTCAGCACGAGCAGTACAAGGTTAACGAATAAACGTGTACTGCCTAGATCGCTAGATGCGATCTAGGCAGCATGGTGCTTACACGGGAGAAACCCTCGAAAGAAGGGGTGGCGATGCGCCTGATTTGTGTTTGTTGTGAACGTGATTGTCCTCCTTTCTTGATAACCCTAGATACATATTTATAGTCAAGGGACTTTCTAATTGACGTGCACCCTAGCAGGTACGGGCAGATATCTTTTAAATCTGAATTACAACACGACCTGCTGCTCTTCTGAGATACATGGGCAACCTAGCCCAGCTCTCGTGCAGGCTTCGAAGATGCTTCACGTGTACGTCCTTCAAGCCCATCTTCACTTATGGCCCATCTCCAAAATCGGGTGGTAACACATGCCCCCTGGTTTTGATAATGGTAATTGCAAAACCATCTGTCTCCTTCGAAGGGTCATGTCATGGCTTGGCCCGTGGTTCTTCCTTGTTGACGTCTTGCCTTCTCAGCTTCTCTGCACGATTTGACGGTTCTAGCACCACGTCCTCGGAAGCTGCCCAGGCATTAGTAGCTTTTTATTTGGTCACTTCCTGTGGTTTCTTCCTTCATCCCCCTGCTCCACAGTAGCCATCGGCAAACCGAAAAACCCTCCTCCGCCGCCATGTCTTCCTCTTCGTCTTCTCCCTCATCGGGTCTTTCCACCCAATCCTCCACCTCCCGTGAGCCAACGCCTGAACGGGACCCACAGGAGGTCCACGCGGCCAACATTCGCCGCGCCATAGCCGACGGGGACGAGTCGACCCACGACTCCTTCGTCTGGTCCGAAGACGACCAGTCCTTAACGGACGGGGAGAGCGACCTTCGCTTCCTTGCCGTTGGGCAATCGGAGGAGGAAAGCGACGACGACGGCTTCTCCTGGGACCAGTGCTCCATCCGCGGGGGTGAAGGAAGAAGGGGAACACCTCGAGCGACCGCGGGCCAAGCATCTGCGCACAGCCGAGCAACATCGGCGACCGACATCGATTGTGGCGACGCTATGAAGATGAGGCAATGAGGTCCGCCCGGTGGTCACCTCCAGCCGAGTGACGACGAGCCGGCCGGGAGCAGCGCCGACAGCAGCGACGGCGACGATGAGGGCAGCAGCGGCCCCTAGATAGGATAGAGCTAGGAGTAGTAGACGGGGCAATGTTCCCCCTAGCAATTCCTTTTGAGAGCAATCAGCTCTTTATGTAAGAAATCCTTGTTTATCAATGAAGAATTCCCCATTTGATTTTACTGATTCCTTAGTGATGATTTAGCCGATTGCCCTTCGTACTGAGTCTGCCGATTGTCGATTCGGTAGATGCTCAATGAGCCGATGGCAAAGCATCAGCTTTTCCAATAGATTGCAAAACAGATCGATCTAATCACCTTCTCAGATATTAACTTGCAATCCATGAAATTCAGATCCAAACTTCCAACCGGACAGGTCCAGCGCACAGCCTTGAGACCCCTAGATCCTTGGACTTCGAAATCATCCGATTGTAGTGTTTGTCCTGACAGCAAAACTCCTGGATTAATGCTCCCAGGAAAGCTTCTTAGCCCGTTGCTGACAACCTTGACGTTGAAGCTGACACCTCTGCTCAACAGGTGTTTGCTCACAGCTTTCCTTGCGATGTTATACTCCTTCGCAGCAACGAACTGGTCTAGAGCCTAACCACTGATGATGGCTCCTTCTTCAAACTCCTCCTGTCAACCCTGGTGGTTTTATTCTGCAATAATGTCAACTCACGGGCTCTACAGAATGGGGAATTTCGGGACTAGCTGCACCCCCGAGCCTCGGTCAAGCGAGACAGAATGCATCCTGAATGGGCCACCATCGGCTTCCCAATTGCGGTGCGGCATTAGCCGATTCTGACTAAATCGGCTGTTGCTGTGAGAAAACCTCCAGGTGAGCTGCCCCAGTCATTCAGCTCTTGTCAAAACTGGCGGAAAGTTTACATCCGAGCAGTGTACTAGGACGGCTCACGGAAGGATCAGCTGACTCCCTTCTTGTGCCACCTCATCACCTCGGAGTAGACCAATGCGGTTTATGGTGACGATGTACGTGGAAGTTGCCACCTTAGCTAAACCTAGGAGGAGATACAGCCAATTAAATGTTCTTTGGCTGAACTGATCGCATGCTTACGCGAGGCTGGCAGCCTCGAGGATTTGCCAGGCCATAACCACATTCCAACGAGGGACTCCTTAGGTAGAACCTCGCTACATTCTCGGTGGCTTGCTCCATCGGAGCTTACCTTGCCATGACCGTATCCATGATCGATAGCCGTGCATCGCTTTGAATTCTGAAGTAGATGTCTACGCATCGGCTTTGTTCAAAAATTTCTATATTTTCGATTTTTTATGGCCGATTTGTTTATATATCGCCCCCCATACTTAAGTTGCTCTGTCGGACGTTTGACATCCGTTTCCAGCTCCGTATCCTCGTATCTCATCCCTCTATGTGCCCCCCGAGCCGATTCTGTCAAGTAATTGATGGCATCGGCTCTTCAGGCATCTGTTGGATCAATGCTGAACATAGACAAAAATTTTGGCCGATTGCGGGAATCGGCCTCCTTTTCCGTTGCAAGGCTTTGGCGATGATTTGCAACTTCTTGGATTTTCATTGTAGCTACGTGTCTTTGAGATAAGATCCTTTGCTCATTTTTGGGCCGATCGCAGGGATCGGCCTTGCCACGTATGTCCAATGTCTTGGACTTGCTACTCCGTCCGGGTCATGGATATCATGTTCGTATCAGCCGATGCCTCTGCATCGGCATCAGCCGATGCCTGTGCATCGGCTTTCGCCTGTTTTGGGCGCCATACTTTCTTTGGTGGGCGCGCCTTTCGTCTCCAATGTTTGCTGGATTTTCACGGCGGTCCGGTAGTGCTCTTCTCAACGTATACGAATCTTGTGCCTCGCTTCTTCCGGGTTCCGCGCGCTGCTGGCAGCCCGGCTTACGAGAATGGCTGAGTCATCGGAGGCACCACGCAGTCGGTGATGCCTATCTTCTTATCCATCGACTCCTCAAAGCACTGGTAGGGAAAACCCTTATAGGCGGGCTTATTTACGTAGGCGCACCGCCCAAAAATGCGCCACGGAAAGTTCCATTTGTGGCGCACCGGACACGGTGCGCCACGAGGAAACTAACTCAATTTTGTGGCGCACTAAGGGATCCATGTCCCACGAGAAATTTGGTGGGGCCAGCCCCAATCATTGGTTTCACTATTTACGTAGCGCACGGGATCACGTGCGCCTGAATACGGTGATACATGGCGCACGGCACAGTGCGCCAGATAAGACTTCTGTGTACTTGGTTACGAGTGCGCCAGCAGATCGACTGCAGCCAGGCGTGGGATGGTGCGCCACGAAGCTGCTGTTTACGTAGCGCACATGGGTTCCATGCAACTCCACCCCCCCCCAGTGGTTGTAACTTTTTAACCTGCAGCAAAAATATAAAAAATAGATATAAATTTCAAAATAAATCCCTTCAAGATACTATAGCATTATGTCATCTTTTACCAACGAAAATTAACAAACAATAATTTCGACTTTTTTTGCAAAATTGCGTGGGAAAATCATCAAACTGGATTTCTGGTTGCATACGAACTCGAAAAAAACGCACAATATATCACCACCACCACCTCCTCCGGCGAGCACCTCCGGGCTTGCCCGGTTGGACAATTTTTAGAATCTCCAAATTCGAAAAGAGTAAAAAGTTACGGGCAGTTAAAGATTTTTTGCTGCAAAATACAAAAAAAGAAAAAAAAATTCTGTGGCGCACCCAATTGCCCATGCGCCACAGAATTAAGCTCCGAAATTTGAAATTTCTGCCGCCCTCCTCCACTTCTCCTCCACTTCTCCTCACTTCTCCTCCACTTCTCCTCACTTCTCCTCCTTGGACTTCTCCTCCACTTCTCCTCCACTTCTCCTCCTCCTCCTACACCACCACCACCACCACCACCTCCTCCTCCGGCCGGCCTCCTCCACCACCACCACCACCTCCTCCTCCGGCCGGCCTCCTCCACCACCACCACCTCCTCCTCCGGGGCCGGCCTCCTACTCCGGCGACCTCCTCCTCCGGCCGACCTCCTCCTCCTCCTACTCCGGCGACCTACTCCGGCGACGACCACCTTCTCCTCCTCCTCCGGTGACCACCACCACCTCTTCTTCCTCCACCACCTCCTCCACCACCACCTCCTCTACCTCTACCACCACCTCCATCTATTGCACCACCACCACCACCTCTCTGACGGCCTCATCCTCCACCCACCCACCCCACCCCACCCATAATAATCCCATACACCTCGGCGACCTTCAGAAAAAATTAAAAAAAAATTCCAGCGGCCCCGGATCTAGATCTAGATCTAGATACGCCGCCACTTTTTGAAATTTAAAAAAATTCTGTGGCTGCACCGTGATGATGCGCCATAAATAAGACTTCACATTTACGTGGCGCACCTACACTCGGTGCTCAAACTCTTTTTATTAGGCGCATTGGGCCGAGTCACGCCCACAATCCTTATTTTTGTAGGCGGAGTGTGGCGTGGCGCTGCACCATGCGCCTGAAAATGTGTTTTGGTGCGCCAGCGATGAGGCTTTTCCTACTAGTGAAGTCTTCTTCTTGAGATGACTCAGCTCGTTTACTCTGATGTGGGAGAGGTCCTAGACGCTCGAACACTGAAACTTCGTTCGTCCTTCTCCTTTGTTGTTTGCATTCTGGGCAATTCTCGATTGTTGGCAATCGGCTCATTCCTGAGTCCCAGCAATGTTTGAAGAAGGGACAGTTCCAGTGCCTATCCACGTTGTCTTGCTCCCTTGACCTCCCACTGGCGCGACGTTCGTACCCGTCGTTGTTGCCGCTGTTCTGACGATACCTCCTGTTCTCCGCATCAGACCGACGATACATCGTCATCGTCGTAGTGGCGACGTCGGTCGTACTGCTGCTCATATTTGTTGAGGAGATGCACGGATAATGGGCGTTGATACCGTATGCTTCTCACCTCCTCTTCGGTTAGGTACCGTCTATCGTCGTCTTGGGGCCGGTCGCGTGGAGCGGCCTCCTCTTTATCCTTGCCACGGGAGTGGCTGCTCTCTGCTTTGTCCACGCCATGGCGGATCACAAACCCTGCCATATTGACATCGAAAGAGAACCCTGGCTCTCTTATGGAGTGGCTTAGGTCCACCATGTTGACGTCCGGAAACGGACGCATGTCTACCTTCATAGTGTGACGTAGAAAGTTAATCGGCACGATTCTATCGCCATGTCCCAGATTTGTGCGCATCTTTCACCCACCACCTTATCATTGGTAGAAAATGCGTGACGTGCAAATGCCATTTTGCGGTATGGCCTCTTGTTTCATCTGCATGCGTGGGATCTTTGTGGCAACAGATAACTTCATGTTCTCTTTGAGAAACGGAATCAGTCTGTTCGGTCTTGGTCACGATCGTCCAACCCTGCTTGGAGGCCACAGCGAGTTCACCCATTTGCGAGACACGAGTGCGGCGTCCGAGTCCACTCGGCTCACGCAGCTTCACGATCTTCCAACGAGAATCTTCATCTCATCGACGGCCCGAGGTTATCGCAGCAGCAGACTTGTCTGAGTACGATTGCGAATAAGCGAAGCCCCATTCATATAGTCGAGTCTATTGACGGTGCGTCAGGTTGTGCACTCGACACAGAACGTCGGTCTTTGAGGAACGACCAGCTGCGGTCTCTGCAGCCAGCTCGGCCTCTTTCTCGATTAGGTGAGCCGAATAGCATCGGTTCTTGACAGTTCTGAAACGTTGGATGTATTCAGGACTGTTTCTCCTCGCTTCTGCCGAACCTGAGCTAGTTCGGCAATACCAGCCGTACCTTCCGAATGGTGCGGGTGTGGCTGAGTTCCTCCAGTGCTTCCATGATTGCACGAATTTGTGACCTTGGTACCTCATTCAAGCAGCGGGCCGGTGAGGAATGCAGAAGAAACCTCACCGTAGCCAAATCTGATCTTTGAAACCATGCCCGGTGGAGCGGTGTCGCTCACGTGCTCGATCGACCAACCCTTCGACCCACGAATTTGTAGAATCCCGGAAGACGAGTACTTAGGCGGTAGTGGGATCGGGCCGAACTCATTGAGGTACGGCAGAATAGCCGTGCTCTTCTTCGCCGAGCAAATTGATCTCTCAGGACTGCGCTGATTTGATCTGCGGTGGAGGTACTGGCGGCTGAGCTTTCCTGGACTGGTGCAGTGGTGTACTTGGCTAGCCACGCTTGTTTCTCAGCTTCCGCTCCTAAACTCCCCGCTGCTGCAGTCGTTCTTCCTGCCGGAACAATCGCTCCTGCTCCGGCAATCCCTCCTGGTGGGGCCTGGATCGCTTGCGTCCAGCTGTTGCAATCCGGCACATACGCGCACACGTATCCGTGTGGGATTTCCTTGGGCGGGTCATGGAAGAAGCGATAGTCGCCCGGGTCACCCCCAACTTTGTAGACGACGTATGCGCCGGTGAACCTTGTTGCTGTGGAGCCGCCGTTGCGTACGGCAGAGGTGGCCTGGTGTGGAGTTGCATCTCTCCCTGGTGAGTCCCTAGAACAGGTCCTGAAGGGGAGTATCGACGCTCCATGATCTCTTGCACCACACGGAGCGCAACGCGCTCCAAAGTGTTCACCAGGCTCTCAGAGTGCCGATGCAGCGAATGGGCCACCATGTAGTTGATTTCCTGTCGCAGGGCTCTGCGTTCCTCCGAAGGGAGAGACAGATCCAACCCATCGAGGATGCCTTGTGGTGCGAATCCTTTGAACCTGACGCCGTGCGACCGGGTCTTCTCAAAGGAGCCGATGAGTTCGGCTTCAATGATGGCCTTCAGCTCATCGTATTTCTTCTTATGATCAGGAGGAAGGTCCTCGTACGTGACCTGTTCCTCCGCCATCTCGGATGCCGATGTTGATGTGGATGTTGACGTGGGTGTCGCAGAAGATGTCGACGTGGATGTCGACGTGGATGTCCCACCGGGCGATGTCGTGCCCAGAATATGTTACCCTTTCCAAAACCCCCGGCAGGCGTTGGTTAAGCTTAACACGAAGAGCCGGGAAGCTCCCAGGGCCGCTTAGTGGATCCCTGGCACCTCGCGTCGTCCACCAAATCTCTTACGGCCAAAATGCAGCGGTTGCTAGGGCGTGCCACGACCTAGACCCGATCGGGGAAGGTGTTAGTGTGATTGTTCCTGCATGGTAGACACGTAAACATTAAATACGAGCCCTATCGGCTCTCAGGTTTCCCTGTGGATCGGCTCAAGGAGCCGATCGCCCCATGTTTCTCGTTGGATTTACAATGGCATGGGGATCCTGCTTGATCAGGACAAAGCTAAAGCGATCCACGACAGTTTAGGGTTTTCACCGCATAATCGGAACGTCCTAAGTGCGATCGGGCCTAGCAGCTACGAGAGACGATGCAAACTACCCCTACGAGAGGCCTAAAAACCAACATAACGTTGATCCCCGGAACATCCCTCGCAGGGACGGTAAACAACTCCTAACGCACCACCGGATCCTCCGACCCCAACATAAGGCCTAACTATGCAGATATTAAACTAATCCTTGCGTAGCAAGGAGCAACTATCACGGATCGGATCTACTAAGTAAGAACAAGCAAGATGCTGCCCTTACGTCTAGATCGACGTAAGGGCAGCTAGGTGTCTAGGGACGGCATTGCCACGCAGATGTGCACGTGAAAGCACCAATGCAAGCCCCTAAACACCTAAGGATAAATAGTACTGCTCGCCATCAACAAGGCTTCAACACGAGCAGTACAAGGTTAACGAATAAACGTGTACTGCCTAGATCGCTAGATGCGATCTAGGCAGCATGGTGCTTACCCGGGAGAAACCCTCGAAGAGAAGGGGTGGCGATGCGCCTGATTTGTGTTGGTTGAACGATGATTGTCCTCCTTTTCCGATAACCCTAGATACATATTTATAGTCCAAGGGACTTTCTAATTGAGGCGTGCACCTAACCGTGCACGGGCCGGACTCTATCTTTTTAATCTAAATTACAACGCGATCTACTGTTACGAGATACATGGGCAACCTAGCCCAAACTCTCAGCGCAAGGCCGCTTGAAGATGCTCCGTGTACGTCCTTCAAGCCCCATCTTCATGGGCCACTACGATTTGGCCAAAATCGGGTAGTAACACCAGCTTCTGCGCACACATGCGGCGATGGCAATTAGTCAATGTTGTAGACACGGTCAATGGATTAGGGTTTCACTGGAGCCTCAGGTTGTGGGAATGACCCCAAAAATCGTGTGTGTCCACATAATGTGTACACTATCATGGTGGGGTGTTGTTTGAACCATTTGTACCCCCGGGTGCGTCAGGCTACACGCACATGCGGCCCGGCGGCCAATTTGTCCAATGGATGGGGTTTCACACAGGCAGGCCTCGGAGGTGGGGAATGACCCAAGAATTGTGTGTGTCCACATGGATGTGTACACTATCATGGTGGGGTGTTGTTTGAACCAATTTTGTACCCGCGGGTGCGTCCGGCTACATGCACATGCGCTGACGGCAATTAGTCAATGTTGTAGACAGACACGGTCAATGGATTAGGGATTCCCTGGAAGCGAGCCTGGGATTGTGGGAATGACCCCAAAAATCGTGTGTCCACATGGTGTGTACATTATCATGGTGGGGTGTTGTTTGAACCAATTTTGTACCCGCGGGTGCGTCCGGCTACACGCACATGCGCCGCGGCAATTTGTCATGGATTAGGCTTTCCACGAAAAGTGTGCCTCGGAAGGTGGGAATGACCCCAAATTGTGTGTGTCCCCATGGTGTGTACACTATCATGATGTAGGGTGTTGTTTGAACCAATTTTGTACCCCCGAGTGCGTCCAGCTACACGCACATGCGGTGATGGCAATTAGTCAATGTTGTAGGCAGCCCACGGTCAATGGATTAGGAGTTCCAAGTAGCGAGCCTCGGATTGTGGGAATGACCCTAAAAATCGTGTGTGTCCACATAATGTGTACACTATCATGGTGGGGTGTTGTTTGAACCAATTTTGTACCCCGGGTGCGTCCGGCTACATGGCACATGCGCTGGCGGCAATTTGTCAATGGATTGGGGTTTCCCTGAAAAGCGTGCCTGGAAGGTGGGAATGACCCAAAAATTGTGTGTGTCCACATGGTGTGTATACTTAGTGGGGTGTTGTTTGAACCAATTTTGTACCCCGGGTGCGTCCGGCTACATGCACATACGCTGACGGCAATTGGTCAATGTTGTAGACGGCACGGTCAATGGATTAGGGGTTTTCCCTGGAAAGCGAACCTCGGATTATGGGAATGACCCCAAAAATCGTGTGTGTCCACATGGTGTGTACATTATCATAGTGGGGTGTTGTTTGAACCAATTTTGTACCCCCGGGTGCGTCCGGCTACACGCACATGCGCCGACGGCAATTTGTCAATGGATTAGGGTTTCCCTGAAAAGCGAGCCTCGGAAGGTGGGAATGACCCAAAAATTGTGTGTGTCCACATGGTGTGTACACTATCATGGTGGGGGTGTTGTTTGAACCAATTTTGTACCCTCGGGTGCGTCCGGCTACAGCACATGCGGTGACGGCAATTAGTCAATGTTGTAGGCAGCCACCGGGGTCAAATCAGGGTTTCCCTGGAAAGCGAACCTCGGATTATTGGGAATGACCCCAAAAATCGTGTGTGTCCACATGGTGTGTACATTATCATGGTGGGGTGTTGTTTGAACAAATTTTGTACCCCCGGGTGCGTCGGCTACACGCACATGCGCTGACGACAATTTGTCAATGGATTAGGGTTTACCTGGAAAGCGTGCCTCGAAAGGTGGGAATGACCCAAAATTGTGTGTGTCCACATGGTGTGTACTATCATGGTGGGGTGTTGTTTGAACAAATTTCCGGGTGCGTCCAGCTACACGCACATGTGGCAATTAGTCAATGTTGTAGACAACACGATCAATGGATTAGGGTTTCCCTGGAAAGCGACCCTCGGATTGTAATGACCCCAAAAATCATGTGTGTCCACATAATGTACACTATCATGGTGGGGTGTTGTTTAAACCAATTTTGTACCCCCGGGTGCGTCGTCTACACACATGCGGCGACGGCAGTTGTCAATGGATTAGGCTTTCCCAAGCGAGCCACGGAGGGTGGGAATGACCAAAATTGTGTGTGTCCACATGATGTGTACACTGGTGTTGTTTGAACAAATTTTGTACCCCCGCAGGTGCGTCCGGCTACATGCACATGCGCGACGACAATTAGTCAATGTTGTAAACCGGCACGGTCAATGGATTAGGTTTTCCCTGGAAAGCGAACCTGATTGTGGGAATGACCCCAAAAATCGTGTGTGTCCACATGGTGTGTACATTATCATGGTGGGGTGTGGTTTGAACCAATTTTGTACCCCCGGGTGCGTCCGGCTACATGCACATGCGCTGACGGCAATTAGTCAATGTTGTAGACGGCACGGTCAATGGATTAGGGTTTCCCTGGAAAGCGAACCTCGGATTGTGGGAATGACCCCAAAAATGCGTGTGTGTCCACATGGTGTGTACATTGTCATGGTGGGGTGTTGTTTGAACCAATTTTGTACCCCCGGGTGCGTACACGCACATGCGCCGACGGCAATTTGTCAATGGATTAGGGTTTCCCTAAAAAGCGTGCCTCGGAAGGTGGGAATGACCCAAAAATTGTGTGTGTCCACATGGTGTGTACACTATAATGGTGGGGTGTTGTTTGAACCAATTTTGTACCCCCGGGTGCGTCCAGCTACACGCATGCGCTGATGGCAATTAGTCAATGTTGTAGACAACACGGTCAATGGATTAGGGTTTCCCTAGAAAGCGAGCCTCGGATTGTGGGAATGACCCCAAAAATCGTGTGTGTCAACATAATGTGTACACTATCATGGTGGGGTGGCTGTTTGAACCAATTTTGTACCCCAGGGTGCGTCCGGCTAACGCACATGCGCTGGCGGCAATTTGTCAATGGATTAGGGTTCCCCTGGAAAGCGAGCCTGGGAGGGTGGGAATGACCCAAAATATTGTGTCCACAGGGTGTGTACACTATCATGGTGGGTTGTTGTTGAACCAATTTTGTACCCCGGGTGCGTCCAGCTACACACACATGCGCTGACGGCAATTGGTCAATGTTGTAGACAGTACGGTCAATGGATTAGGGTTTCACTGGAAAGCGAGCCTCGGATTGTGGGAATGACCCCAAAATCGTGTGTGTCCACATGGTGTGTACATTGTCATGGTGGGGTGGTGCAGACAATTTTGTACCCAGGTCGTGACGGCTACACGCACATGCGCTGACGGCAAATTGTCAATGGATTAGGGTTTACCGAAAGCGTGCCTCGGAAGGTGGGAATGACCCAAAAATTGTGTGTCCACATGGTGTACACTATCATGGTGGGGTTTTGTTTGAACCAATTTTGTACCCCGGGTGCGTCCAGCTACGCACATGCGCTGATGGTAATTAGTCAATGTTGTAGACAACACGGTCAATGGATTAGAGGTTCCCTGGAAAGCGGATTGTGGAATGACCCCAAAAAATCGTGTGTGTCCACATGGTATGTACATTATCATGGTGGGGTGTTGTTTGAACCAATTTTGTGCCCCCGGGTGCGTCCGGCTACACGCATATGCGCTGATGGCAAAGTCAATGTTGTAGAAAGCACGGTCAATGGATTAGGGTTTCCCTGGAAACGAACCTCGGATTGTGGGAATGACCCCAAAAATCGTGTGTGTCCACATAGATGTGTACATTATCATGGTGGGGTGTTGTGAACCAATTTTGTACCCCCCGGGTGCGTCCGCACGCACATGCGCTGACGGCAATTTGTAAATGGATTAGGGTTTCCCTGAAAAACGTGCCTCGGAAGGTAGGAATGACCCAAAAAATTGTGTGTGTCCACATGGTGTGTACACTATCATGGTGGGGTGTTGTTTGAACCAATTTTGTACCCCCGGGTGCGTCAAGCTACCATGCGCTGATGGCAATTAGTCAATGTTGTAGACAACACGGTCAATGGATTAGGGGTTCCCTGAAGAGCCTCGGATTGTGAGAATGACCCCAAAAATCGTGTGTGTCCACATAATGTACACTATCATGGTGGGTTTATTTGAACCAATTTTGTACCCCAGTGCGTCAGCTACGCACATCTTGGCCCAATAGAATTCATGTCATGGATTAGGGTTTTCCACAGGCAGGCCTGGGAGGGTAGAATGACCAAAAAATTGTGTGTGTCCCATGAATTCTTATGTACACTATCTTGGGTAAGGTGTTGATTAGACCAATTTTAGCCTTTTGGGTCGTAAAGGCTACATGCATCACCTTAAGCATTAGTCAATGTTGTGAACAGGTCAATGGATTGGATTTTCCACAGGCGAACCTCAGTTGTGGGAATGACCCCAAAAATGCATTATGCATCCATGGTGTGTACATTATCGCCGTTGGGGTGTTGTTTGAACAGTGCACCACCCCCGGGTGCGTACGTACACGCACATGCGGCTGACGGCAATTTTTCAATGGATTAGGGTTTCCCTGAAAGCGTGCCTCGGAAGGTGGGAATGACCCAACAAATTGTGTGTGTCCACATGGTGTGTACTATCATGGTGGGGTGTTGTTTGAACCAATTGTGTACCCCCGGGTGCGTCGACTACTGCACGCATGTCTTTGATGGCAGTTAGTCAATATTGTAGACGGCCGGGTCAATGGATTAGGAGTTTCCACCGGCAGAGCCTCGGATTATTGAGAATAAACCCAAAAATCGTGTGTCCACATAATGTGTACACTATCATGGTGGGGTGTTGTTTGAACCAATTTTGTACCCCCGAGTGCGTCCGGCTACACGCATGCGCTGACGGCAATTTGTCAATGAATTAGGGTTTCCCTGGAAAGCGAGCCTCGGAGGGTGGGAATGACCCAAAAAATTGTGTGTGTCCATATGGTGTGTACACTATCATGGTGGGGTGTTGTTTGAACCAATTTTGTACCCCCGGGTGCGTCCAGCTACACGCACATGCGCTGATGGCAATTAGTCAATTTTGTAGACAGCACGGTCAATGGATTAGGGTTTCCCTGGAAAGCGAACCTCGGTTGTGGGGCAGCCCCAAAAAATCGTGTGTGTCCACATGGTGTGTACATTATCATGGTGGGGTGTTGTTTGAACCAATTTTGTACCCCTGGGTGCGTCCGGCTACACGCTCATGCGCTGACGGCAATTTGTCAATGGATTAGGGTTTCCCTGAAAAGCGTGCCTCGGAAGGTGGGAATGACCCAAAAAATTGTGTGTGTCCACGTGGTGTGTACACTATCATGGTGGGGTGTTGTCTGAACCAATTTTGTACCCCCGGGTGCGTCCAGCTACATGCACGCACATGCGCCGATGGCAATTAGTCAATGTTGTAGTCGGCACGGTCAATGGATTAGGGTTTCACTGGAAACGAGCCTCGGATTATGGGAATGACCCCAAAAATCGAGTGTGTGTCCACATAATGTGTACACTATCATGGTGGGTGTTGTTTGAACAAATTTTGTACCCCCGGGTGCGTCGGGCTACACCATGCGCTGATGACAATTTGTCAATGGATTAGGGTTTCCCTGGAAAACGAGCCCGGAGGGTGGGAATGACCCAAAAAATTGTGTGTCCACATGGTGTGCTCTATCATGGTGTGAACAAATTTTCACAGATGCGTCAGGCTACATGCACTCTTGTTGTGTGTTCATTAATGTTGTAAACCCGGCCACAGTCAATGGATTAAGGGTTTCCTAGAGCGAACCTCGGATTGTGGGGACGGCCCAAAAAATCATGTGTAGTCACATGGTGTGTACATTATCATGGTGGGGGTGTTGTTTGAACCAATTTTGTGCCCGGGTGCGTCAGGCTACACGCACATGCGCCGACGGCAATTTGTCAATGGATTAGGGTTTCCATGGCGAGCCTCGAAGGTGGGAATGACCCAAAAATTGTGTGTGTCCACATGGGTGTGTACACTATAATGGTGGGGTGTTGTTTGAACAAATTTTGTACCTCGGGTGCGTCCGGCTACACGCACATGCTCTGCCGATGGCAATTAGTCAATGTTGTAGCAACACGGTCAATGGATTAGGGTTTACCTGGAAGGCCTCGGATTGTGGGAATGACCCAAAAAATCGTGTGTCCACATAATGTGTACACTATCGTGGTGGTGTGTTGTTTGGACAGTTTTCAACGTCCGGCTACATGCACATGCGCCGACGGCAATTTGTCAATGGATTAGGGTTTCCATGAGAGCGAGCCTCGGAGGGTGGGAATGACCAAAATTGCGTGTGTCCACATGTTGTGTACTATCATGGTGGGGTGTTGTTTGAACCAATTTTTGTACCCAGGGTGCGTGGGCTACATGCATGCGGTGACGGCAATTAGTCAATGTTGTAAACAGCACGGTCAATGGATTAGGGTTTCCTGGAAAGCGAACCTCAGATTGTGGGAATGACCCCAAAATCGTGTGTGTCCACATGGTGTGTACATTATCATGGTGGGGTGTTGTTTGAACCAATTTTGTACCCCAGGGTGCGTCCGGCTACACGCACATGTTGTGACATTTATCAATGGATTAGGTTTCCACAGCGTGCCTCGGAAGGTGGGGCCAAAAAATTGTGTGTGTCCACATGGTGTGTACACTATCATGGTGGTGTTGTTTGAACCAATTTTGTGCCCCGGGTGCGTCCGACTACCACCCCTTACATGCGATAACCCAATTAGTCAATGTTGTGTTCAACACGGTCAATGGATTGGGGTTTCCCTGGATAGCGAGCCTCGGATTGTGGGGAATGACCCCAAAATCGTGTGTGTCCACATGGTGTGTACACATTATCATGGTGGGGTGTTGTTTGAACCAATTTTGTACCCCGGGTGCGTCCGACTACACCCTTTTTATCTGTTGATGATGTAGTCAGTCAATGTTATGATGACCTGGTCAATGGATTAGGTTTCTGGAGCGAGCCTCAGATTGTGGGAATGACCCCAAAATCGTGTGTGTCCACATGTGTACACTATCATGGTGGGGTGTTGTTTGAACCAATTTTGTACCCCGGGTGCGTCCGGCTACATGCACATGCGCTGACGGCAATTTGTCAATGGATTAGGGTTTCCCTGGAAAGCGAGCCTCGGAGGGTGGGAATGACCGAAAAAATTGTGTGTGTCCACATGGTGTGTACACCATCATGGTGGGGTGTTTAGATAATTTGTACCCCCGGGTGTGTCGAGCTACATGCACATGCATTTGTGGCAATTGAGTCAATGTTGTAGACAACCTGGTCAATGGATTAGGGTTTCCATGGAAAGCGAGCCTCGGATTGTGGTGTAGCCCCAAAAAATCGTGTGTGTCCATGGTGTGTACACTATCATGGTGGGGTGTTGTTTGAACCAATTTTGTATGCCGGTGCGTCAGAAGCTACACGCACATCACGGCGGCTGTCAATGGATTGGGGTTTCCCTGAAAAGCGTGCCTTGGAAGGTGGGAATGACCCAAAAAATTGTGTGTGTCCACATGGTGTGTACACTATCATGGTGGTGTTTGAACCAATTTTTTACCCGGGTGCGTCCGGCTACACGCACATGCGGTGATGGATGGGAATTAGTCAATGTTGTAGACATCACGATCAATGGATTAGGGTTTCCTGGAAAGCGAGCCTCGGATTGTGGGAATGGCGCCCAAAAATCGTGTGTGTCCACATAATGTGTACACTATCATGGTGGGGTTTTGTTTGAACCAATTTTGTACCCCCGGGTGCGTCCGGCTACATGCACATGCGCTGTGTCAATGGATTAGGGTTTTCCCTGGAAAGCGAACCTCGGGAGGTGGGAATGACCCAAAAAATTGTGTGTGTCCACATGGTGTGTACACCATCATGGTGGGGTGTTGTTTGAACCAATTTTGTACCCCCGGGTGCGTCCGGCACGCACATGCGCTGACGGCAATTAGTCAATGTTGTAGACAACACGGTCAATGGATTAGGGTTTCCATGGAAGCGAGCCTCGGATTGTGGTAATGACCCCAAAAATCGTGTGTGTCCACATGGTGTACTATCATGGTGGGGTGTTGTTTGAACCAATTTTGTACCCCAGGGTGCGTCCGGCTACACGCACATGCGCTGACGGCAATTTGTCAATGGATTAGGGTTTCCCTGAGAAGCGTGCCTCGGAAGGTGGGAATGACCCAAAAAATTGTGTGTGTCCACATGGTGTGTACACTATCATGGTGGGGTGTTGTTTGAACCAATTTTTTACCCCCGGGTGCGTCCGGCACACGCACATGCGCCGATGGCAATTAGTCAATGTTGTAGACATCACGGTCAATGGATTAGGGTTTCCCTGGAAGCAGGAAAGCGAGCCTCGGATTGTGGGAATGACGCCAAAAATCGTGTGTGTAATGTGCACACTATCATGGTGGGGTTTGTTTGAACCAATTTTGTACCCCAGGGTGCGTCCGGCTACGCACATGCGCTGACGGGAATTTGTCAATGGTTAGGGTTTCCACAGGCAGAGCCTCGGAGGGTGGGAATGACCGAAAAAATTGTGTGTGTCCACATGGTGTGCACACTATCATGGTGGGGTGTTGTTTGAACGAATTTTGTACCCCCGGGCGTCCAGCTACATGCACATGCGCTGACGGCAATTAGTCAATGTTGTAGACAACACGGTCAATGGATTAGGGTTTCCATTGGAAAGCGAACCTCGGATTGTGGGAATGACCCCAAAAATCGTGTGTGTCCACATGGCGTGTACATTATCATAGTGGGGGTGTTGTTTGAACCAATTTTGTACCCTCGGAGTCGTAAGCTCTGCACATGCGCCGACGGCAATTTGTCAATGGATTGGGGTTTGCAAAGCGTGCCTCGGAAGGTGGGAATAACCCAAAAATTGTGTGTGTCCACATGGTGTGTACACTATCATGGTGGGGTGTTGTTTGAACCAATTTTGTACCCCGGGTGCGATCATTCTGCCTTTTTATGTCTTGATGTAGTCAGTCAATATTATGAGCGACACGGTCAATGGATTAGGGTTTCCTGGAAACGAGCCTCGGATTGTGGGAATGACCCCAAAATCGTGTGTACATAATGTGTACACTATCATGGTGGGGTGTTGTTTGAACCAATTTTGTACCCTCGGGTGCGTCCGGCTACACGCACATGCGCTGACGGCAATTTGTCAATGGATTAGGGTTTCCCTGAAAAGCGTGCCTCGGAAGGTGGGAATGACCCAAAGAATTGTGTGTGTCCACATGGTGTGTACACTATCATGGTGGGGTGTTGTTGAACCAATTTTGTACCCCCGGGTGCGTCCAGGCTACATGCACATGCGCTGACAGCAATTAGTCAATGTTGTAGACAGCACGGTCAATGGATTAGGGTTTCCATGGCGAGCCTCGGATTGTGGTAATGACCCCAAAAATCGTGTCCACATAGTGTGTACATTATCATGGTGGGGTGTTGTTTGAACCAATTTTATTGCTTTCCCAGTGCGTCATTTTTGCTGCCTTTTTGTCTTTGGCCAATGACAATTTGTCAATGAATTAGGTTTACTGAAACGTGCCTCGGAAGGTGGGAATGACCCAAAAAATTGTGTGTGTCCACATGGTGTGTACACTATCATGGTGGGTGTTGTTTGAACCAATTTTGTACCCCCGGGTGCGTCCAGCTACACACACATGCGCTGATGGCAATTAGTCAATGTTGTAGACAGCACGGTCAATGGATTAGGGTTTCCCTGGAAAGCGAGCCTCGGATTGTGGGAATGACCCCAAAAAATCGTGTGTGTCCACATAATGTGTACTATCTGTGGGTAGGGTGTTTTTGAACCAATTTTGTACCCCGGGGTGCGTCAGGCTACACGCACATGCGCTGGCGGGCCATTTGTCAATGGATTAGGGTTTGCCTGGAGCCTCGGGAGGTGGGAATGACCCAAAAATTGTGTGTCCACATGGTGTGTACACTATCATGATGGGGTGTTGTTTGAACCAATTTTGTACCCCAGGGTGCGTCCGGCTAACGCACATGTGCTGATGGCAATTAGTCAATATTGTAGACAGCACGGTCAATGGTTAGGGTTTCCCTAGAAAGCGAACCTCGGATTGTGGGAATGACCCCAAAAATGTGTGTCCACATAGTGTGTACATATCGTGGTGGGGTGTTGTTTGAACCAATTTGCCCCGGGTGCGTCCGGCTACGCACATGCGCTGACGGCAATTTGTCAATGGATTAGGGTTTCCATGAAGCGTGCTCGGAAGGTGGGAATGACCCAAAAATTGTGTGTCCACATGGTGTACTATCATGGTGGGGTGTTGTTTGAACCAATTTTTTTACCCCCGGGCGTCCGGCTACACGCATATGCGCTGATGGCAATTAGTCAATGTTGTAAACAGCACGGCCAATGGATTAGGGTTTCCCTGGAGAGGCTCGGATTGTGGGAATGACCCCAAAAAATCGTGTGTGTCCACATAATGTACACACTATCATGGTGGGGTGTTGTTTGAACTAATTTTGTACCCCTAGGTGCGTCAGGCTACACGCACATGCGCTGATGGCAATTTGTCAATGGATTAGGGTTTCCCAACCCAGGCCGAGCCTCGGAGGGTGGGAATGACCCAAAAAATTGTGTGTGTCCACATGGTGTGTACACTATCATGGTGGGGTGTTGTTGAACCAATTTTGTACCCCCGGGTGCGTCCAGCTACACGCACATGCGCTGATGGCAATTAGTCAATGTTGTAGACAACCGGTCAATGGATTAGGGTTTACCTGGAGCGAACCTCGGATTGTGGGAATGACCCAAAAATCGTGTGTCCACATGGTGTGTACACTATCATGGTGGGGTGTTGTTTGAACCAATTTTGTGCCCCCGGGTGCGTCCAGCTACACGCACATGCGCTGACGGCAATTTGTCAATGGATTAGGGTTTCCCAGAAAAGCGTGCCTCGGAAGGTGGGAATGACCCAAAAAATTGTGTGTGTCCACATGGTGTGTACACTATCATGGTGGGGTGTTGTTTGAACCAATTTTGTACCCACAGGTGCGTCCGGCTACACGCACATGCGCTGATGGCAATTAGTCAATGTTGTAGACAACACGGTCAATGGATTAAGGTTTCCCTGGAAAGCGAGCCACGTTGTGGGAATGACCCCAAAAATCGTGTGTCCACATAATGTGTACACTATCATGGTGGGGTGTTATTTGAACCAATTTTGTACCCCCGGGTCCGTCCGGCTACCACATGCGCTGGCGGCAATTTGTCAATGGATTAGGGTTTCCCGGAAAAGCGTCCCATAAAATTGTGTGTGTCCACATGGTGTGTACACTATCATGGTGTGAACCAATTTTGTACCCCCGGGTGCGTCCTCATGCACATGCGCGGACGGCAATTAGTCAATGTTGTAGGCAGCGGCACGGTCAATGGATTAGGGTTTTCCCTGGAAAGCGAACCTCGGATTGTGAGAATGACCCCAAAAATCGTGTGTGTCCATGGTGTGTACATTATCATGGTGGGGTGTTGTTTGAACCAATTTTGTACCCGCGGGTGCGTCCGGCTACACGCACATGCGCTGACGGCAATTTGTCAATGGATTAGGGTTTCCCTGAAAAGCGTGCCTCGGAAGGTGGGAATGACCCAAAGTCGTGTATGTCCACATGGTGTGTACACTATAATGGTGGGGTGTTGTTTGAACCAATTTTGTACCCCCGGGTGCGACCGGCTACACGCACATGCGTTGATGGCAATTAGTCAATGTTGTAGAACAGCCCGGTCAATGGATTAGGGTTTCCTGGAAAGCGAGGCCTCGGATTATGGGAATGACCCCAAAAATCGTGTGTTTCCACATCATGTGTACACTATCATGGTGGGGTATTGTTTGAACCAATTTGTACCCCCGGGTGCGTCCGGCACGCACATGCGCTGCCGGCAATTTGTCAATGGATTAGGGTTTCCATGAGAGCGAGCCTCGGAGGGTGGGAATGACCCAAAATTGTGTGTGTCCACATGGTGTGTACCTCTCATGGTGGGGTGTTGTTTGAACCAATTTTTTACCCCGGGTGCGTCGACTACATGCACATGCGGCCCGACGGCAATTGGTCGATGTTGTAGAAGCGACACGGTCAATGGATTGGGGTTTCCCTGGAAAGCTCGGATTGTGGGAATGACCCCAAAAATTGTGTGTCCACATGGTGTGTATATTATCATGGTGGGGTGTTGTTTTAACCAATTTTGTACCCCCGGGCGTCTACACGCACATGCGCTGATGGCAATTTGTCAATGGATTAGGGTTTCCCTGAAAAGCGTGCCTCGGAAGGTGGGAATGACCCAAAAATTGTGTGTGTCCACATGGTGTGTACACTATCATGGTGGGGTTTGTTTGAACCAACTTTGTACCCCCGGGTGCGTCCCACGCACATGCGCCGATGGCAATTAGTCAATGTTGTAGACGGCACGGTCAATGGATTAGGGTTTCCATGGAAGCCTCAGGTTGTGGGAATGACCCCAAAAATCGTGTGTGTCCACATAATGTACTATCATGGTGGGTGTTGTTTGAACCAATTTTGTACCCCGGGTGCGTCCCGGCCTTTCTGCAGCACATGCGGCAATGACAATTGTCCAATAGTTGGTTTCCCTGGAAAGCGAGCCTCGGAGGAGTGGGAATGACCCAAAAAATTGTGTGTGTCCACATAGTGTACACTATCATGGTGAGGTGTTGTTTGAACCAATTTTGTACCCCCGGCTGCGGCTACACGCACATGCGCTGGCGGCAATTAGTCAATGTTGTAGGCAACACGGTCAATGGATTAGTTTCCCTGGAAAGCGAGCCACGGATTGTGGGAATGACCCCAAAAATCGTGTGTCCACATAATGTGTACACTATCATGGTGGGGTGTTGTTTGAACCAATTTTGTACCCCGGGTGCGTCCAGCTACACGCACATGCGCCGACGGCAATTTGTCAATGGATTAGAGTTTCCCTGGAACGAGCCTCGGAGGGTAGGAATGACCCAAAAAATTGTGTGTGTCCACATGGTGTGTACTCTATCATGGTGTTGAACCAATTTTGTACCCCGGGTGCGTCCGGCTACATGCACATGCGCCGACGGCAATTAGTCAATGTTCTAGACAGCACGGTCAATGGATTAGGGGTTTCCTGGAAAGCGAGCCTCGGATTGTGGGGAATGACCCCAAAATCGTGTGTGTCCACAGGTGAAATGTACATTATCATGGTGGGGGTGTTGTTTGAACCAATTTTGTACCCACGGGTGCGTCCGCGCACATGCGCTGGCGGCAATTTGTCAATGGATTAGGGTTTTCCCTGAAAAGCGTGCCTCGGAAGGTGATGACCCAAAAGAATTATTGTTTCACATTGTGTGTACACTATCATGGTGAGATGTTGTTTGAACCAATTTTGTACCCCGGGTGCGTCCAGCTCTACACGCACATGCGCTGATGGCAATTAGTCAATGTTGTAGACAACACGGTCAATGGATTAGGGTTTCGCTGGAAAGCGAGCCTCGGATTGTGGGAATGACCCCAAAAATCGTGTGTGTCCACATAATGTGTACACTATCATGGTGGGGTGTTGTTTGAACCAATTTTATACCCCCGGGTGCGTCCGGCAATTTGTCAATGGATTAGGGTTTCCCTGGAAAGCGAGCCTCGGAGGGTGGGAATGACCCAAAAAATTGTGTGTGTGTCCACATGGTGTGTACACTATCATGGTGGGGTGTTGTTTGAACCAATTTTGTACCCCCGGAGTCGTCCATTACATGCACATGCGTGACGACAATTAGTCAATGTTGTAGACAGCACGGTCAATGGATTAGGGTTTCCCTGGAAAGCGAACCTCGGATTGTTGGAATGACCCCAAAAATCGTGTGTGTCCACATGGTGTGTACATTATCATGGTGGGGTGTTGTTTGAACCAATTTTGTACCCCCGGGTGCGTCCGGCTACACGCACATGCGCTGACGGCAATTTGTCAATGGATTTTCCCTGAAAAGCGTGCCTCGGAAGGTGGGAATGACCCAAAAAAGTGTGTGTGTCCACATGGTGTGTACACTATCATGGTGGGGTGTTGTTTGAACCAATTTTGTACCCACGGGTGCGTCCGGCTACATTTTTATCTTGTTGTAACCAATTAGTCAATGTTGTAGACAGCACGGTCAATGGATTAGGGTTTCCATGGAGAGAGCGAGCCTCGGATTGTGGGAATGACCCCAAAAAAATCGTGTGTCGACATAATGTGTACACTATAATGGTGGGGTTGTTGTTTGAAACAATTTTGTACACCCGGGTGCGTCCGGCTACGCACATGCGTTGACGGCAATTTGTCAATGGATTAGGGTTTCCATGGAAAGCGAGCCTCGGAGGGTGGGAATGACCCAAAAAATTGTGTGTGTCCACATGGTGTGTACACTATCATGGTGAGGTGTTTGAACCAATTTTGTACCGCCGGGTGCGTCCGGCTACATGCACATGCGCTGACGGCAATTAGTCAATGTTGTAGACAGCACGGTCAATGGATTCGGGTTTCCCTGGAAAGCGAACCTCGGATTGTGGGAATGACCCCAAAAATCGTGTGTGTCCACATGGTGTGTACACATTATCATGGTGGGGTGTTGTTTGACCCAATTTTGTACCCAGGAGTGAATCACAGCTGCGCCTCTGTTGACTAATTTAATTCATGATTGGGTTTCCACAGTGCCTGGAAGGTGGAGCCATTTAAAATTGTGCATTCCACAGGTGTGTACTATCATGGTGGGGTGTTGTTTGAACCAATTTTGTACCCCCGGGTGCGTGGGCTACATGCACATGCGCTGACGGCAATTAGTCAATGTTGTAGACAACATGGTCAATGGATTAGGGTTTTCCTGGAAAGCGAGCCTCGGATTGTGGCAATGACACCAAAACGTGTGTGTCCACATAATGTGTACACTATCATGGTGGGGTGTTGTTTGAACCAATTTTGTACCCCTGGGTGCGTCCGGCTACACGCACATGCGGCGGCGGCCCAATTTGTGTCAAATGGATAGGGTTTCCACAGACGGGCCTCGGAGGGTCGGAATGGCCCAGAAATTAATGTGTCACACATGGTTGTCTTTGCTACATGGTGGAGTGTTGTTTGAACCAATTTTGTACCCAGGGTAGTCCCGATACATGCACCTCTGTGGCGTGATGGAGTCAATGTGCATAGACCAATACTGGTCAATGGTTAGGGTTTCACGGAAAGCGAACCTCGGATTGTGGGAATGGCCCCAAAAAATTGTGTGTCCACATGGTGTGTACATTATCATGGTGGGGTGTTGTTGGAACCAATTTTGTACCCCCGGGTGCGTCCGGCTACATGCACATGCGCTGACGGCAATTTGTCAATGGAAAGCGAATCTCAGAGGGTGGGAATGACCCAAAAAATTGTGTGTGTGTCCACATGGTGTGTACACTATCATGGTGGGGTGTTGTTTGAACCAATTTTGTACCCCGGGTGCGTCCAGCTACACGCACATGTGCGCTGATGGCAATTAGTCAATGTTGTAGACAACACGGTCAATGGATTAGGGTTTCCATGGAAAGCGAGCCTCGGATTTGTGGGAATGACCCCAAAAAACGTGTGTGTCCACATAATGTGTACACTATCATGGTGGGGTGTTGTTTGAACCAATTTTGTACCCCCGGGTGCGTCCGGCTACACGCACATGCGCTGACGGCAATTTGTCAATGGATTAGGGTTTCTCTGGAAAGCGAGCCTCGGAGGGTGGGAATGACCCAAAAAATTGTGTGTGTCCACATGGTGTGTACACTATCATGGTGGGGTGTTATTTGAACCAATTTTGTACCCCCGGGTGCGTCCGGCTACACGCACATGCGCTGACGGCAATTAGTCAATGTTGTAGACAGCACGGTCAATGGATTAGGGTTTCCCTGGGAAGCGAACCTCGGATTGTGGGAATGACCCCAAAAATCGTGTGTGTCCACATGGTGTGTACATTATCATGGTGGGGTGTTGTTTGAACCAATTTTGTACCGCCGGGTGCGTCCGGCTACACGCACATGCGCTGATGGCAATTAGTCAATGTTGTAGACAGCACGGTCAATGGATTAGGGTTTCCCTGGAAAGCGAGCCTCGGATTGTGGGAATGACCCCAAAAAATCGTGTGTGTCCACATAATGTGTACACTATCATGGTGGGGTGTTATTTGAACCAATTTTGTACCCCCGGGTGCGTCCGGCTACACGCACATGCGGTAGACAGCACGGTCAATGGATTAGGGTTTCCCTGGAAAGCGAACCTCGGATTGTGGGAATGACCCCAAAAATCGTGTGTGTCCACATAATGTGTACACTATCATGGTGGTGTGTTGTTTGAACCAATTTTGTACCCCCGGGTGCGTCCGGCTACATGCACATGCGCTGACGGCAATTTGTCAATGGATTAGGGTTTCCCTGAAAAGCGTGCCTCGGAAGGTGGGAATGACCCAAAAAAATTTGTGTGTCCACATGGTGTGTACACTATCATGGTGGGGTGTTGTTTGAACCAATTTTGTACCCCCGGGTGCGTCGGCTACACGGACATGCGCTGACGGTACTTTGTCAATGGATTAGGGTTTCCCTGAAAGGTCAATGGATTAGGGTTTCCCTGGAAAGCGAACCTCGGATTGTGGGAATGACCCCAAATATCGTGTGTGTCCACATGGTGTGTACATTATCATGGTGGGGTGTTGTTTGAACCAATTTTGTACCCGCGGGTGCGTCCGGCACGCACATGCGCTGGCGGCAATTTGTCAATGGATTAGGGTTTACCTGGAAAGCGAGCCTCGAGGGTGGGAATGACCCACAAAATTGTGTGTGTCCACATGGTGCGTACACTATCATGGTGGGGTGTTGTTTGATCCAATTTTGTACCGGGTGCGTCAGCTAAACCGGACATGTTGATGGCAATTAGTCAATGTTGTAGACAGCACGGTCAATGGATGGTTTCCCTGGGAAGCGAGCCTCGGATTGTGGGAATGACCCCACAAATCGTGTGTCACATAATGTGTACACTATCATGAGTGGGGTGTTGTTTGAACCAATTTTGTACCCACGGGTGCGTCCGGCCACGCACATGCGCTGATGGCAATTTGTCAATGGATTAGGGTTTCCAAAACGTGCCTCGGAAGGTGGGAATGACCCAAAAGATTGTCCCCATGGTGTGTACACTATCATGGTGGGGTGTTGTTTGAACCAATTTTGTGCCCCCGGGTGCGTCCAGCACTGACGGCAATTTGTCAATGTTGTAGACAACACGGTCAATGGATTAGGGTTTGGAGGAAAGCTAGCCTCGGATTGTGGGAATGACCCCAAAAATCGTGTGTGTCCACGAGAATGTGTACACTATCATGGTGGTGTTGTTTGAACCAATTTTGCACCCCCGGGTGCGTCCCATGCGCTGATGGCAATTTGTCAATGGATTAGGGTTTCCTTGGAAAGCGAGCCTCGGAGGGTGCGAATGACCCAAAGAATTGTGTGTGTCCACATGGTGTGTACACTATCATGGTGGGAGTGTTGTTTGAACCAATTTTGTACCCCGGGTGCGTCCGGCTACATGCACATGCGCTGACGGCAATTGGTCAATGTTGTAGACAACATACGGTCAATGGATTAGGGTTTCCTGGAAAGCGAACCTCGGATTGTGGGAATGACCCCAAAAATCGTGTGTCCACATTGGTGTGTACATTATCATGGTGGGGTGTTGTTTGAACCAATTTTGTACCCACAGGAGTCGTCGACTACCTTGCATGCGGCGCGGCAATTTGTCCAATGGATTGGGTTTCTGAAAGCGATGCCTCGGGAAGGTGGGAATGACCCAAAAAATTGTGTGTGTCCACATGGTGTGTACACTATCATGGTGGGAGTGTTGTTTGAACCAATTTTGTACCCGGGTGCGTCCAGCTACACGCACATGCGCTGACAATTAGTCAATGTTGTAGGCAACACAGTCAATGGATTAGGGTTTCCCTGGGAAGCCTCAGGTTGTGGGAATGACCCCAAAAATCGTGTGTGTCGACATGGTGTGTACACTATCATGGGTTTTTTGAAACAATTTTGTACCCCCGGGTGCGTCCGACTACACGCATCTTGTGGCCGACTCAATTTGTCAATGGATTAGGGTTTCCCTGGAAACCGAGCCTAGGAGGGTGGGAATGACCCAAAATTGTGTGTGTCCACATGGTGTGTACACTATCATGGTGGGGTGTTGTTGAACCAATTTGTACCCCGGGTGCGTCGGCTACATGCACATCGCTGACGGCAGATCAGTCAATGTTGTGAAACTGACACGGTCAATGGATTAGGGTTTCCATGGGAAGCGAACCTCGGATTGTGGGAATGACCCCAAAAATGTGTGTCTCCACATGGTGTGTACATTATCATGGTGGGTGTTGTTTGACCCAATTTGCGGGTGCGTCAGGCTACTGCCCCTTTTTTATGCATTTGACGGTAATTTGTTAATGGATAGGGTTTTACTGACGTGCCTCGGAAGGGTGGGAATGACCCAAAAATTGTGTGTGTCCACATAGTGTGTAACTATCATGGTGGGGTATTGTTTGAACCAATTTTGTACCCCGGGTGCGTCCGGCTACATGCACATGCGCCGATGGCAATTAGTCAATGTTGTAGGCTTGAGCATGGTCAATGGATTAGGGTTTCTGAAAGCGAGCCTTGGATTGTGGTAATGACCCCAAAAATCGTGTGTGTCCCCATAATGTGTACACTATCATTGTGGGGTGTTGTTTGAACCAATTTTGTACCCCCGGGTGCGTCCGGCTACACGCACATGCGCTGACGGCAATTTGTCAATGGATTAGGGTTTCCCTGGAAAGCGAGCCTCGGAGGGTGGGAATGGCCCAAAAAATTGTGTGTGTCCACATGGTGTGTACACTATCATGGTGGGGTGTTGTTTGAACCTTTGTACCCCGGGTGCGTCCAGCTACAACGCACATGCGCTGGCGGCAATTAGTCAATGTTGTAGACAACACGGTCAATGGATTAGGGTTTCCATGGGCAGACCTCGGATTGTGGGAATGACCCCAAAAATCGTGTGTGTCCACATGGTGTGTACATTATCATGGTGGGGTGTTGTTGGAACCAATTTTGTACCCCCGGGTGCGTCCGGCTACACGCACATGCGCTGATGGCAATTGTCAATGGATTAGGGTTTCCCTGAAAAGCATGCCTCGGAAGGTGGGAATGACCCAAAAAATTGTGTGTGTCCACATGGTGTGTACACTATCATGGTGGGGTGTTGTTTGAACCAATTTTGTACCCCGGGTGCGTCCGGCTACGCGCACATGCGCTGGTCAATGTTGTAGACAACACGGTCAATGGATTAGGGTTTCCCTGTAAAGCGAGGCCTCGGATTGTGGGAATGATCCCAAAAATCGTGTGTGTCCACATAATGTGTACACACTATCATGGTGGGGTGTTGTTTGAACCAATTTTGTGCCCCCGGGTGCGTCCGGCTACACGCACATGCGCTGACGGCCATTTGTCAATGGATTAGGGTTTTCTGGAGAGCGAGCCTCGGAGGGTGGGAATGACCCAAAATTGTGTGTGTTCACATGGTGTGTACACTATCATGGTGGGGTGTTGTTGAACCAGGAATTTCAGCCCCAGGGTGCGTGTAGGCTACATGCACATGCGTGCGAGCAATTGGTCAATGTTGTAGACAACACGGTCAATGGGTTGTTTTCCTGGAAAGCGAACCTCGGATTGTGGGAATGACCCAAAAATCGTGTGTGTCCACATGGTGTGTGCACTATCATGGTGGGGTGTTGTTTGAACCAATTTTTCCCAGACAAAATCCATTATGCACATGCTGTTGGTGGCAATTAGTCAATGGTGTAGGCAATACGGTCAATGGATTAGGGTTTTCCTGGAAAGCGAGAGCTTCGGATTGTGGGAATGACCCCAAAATCATGTCATACGTCCACCAATGTACACTATCATGGTGTGGGTGTTGTTTGGGAGCAATTTTTATGCCCACAGGGTGCGTCAGGACCTGCCACATGTGGCAGCAATTGTCAATGCATTAGGGTTTCCCCTGGAAAGCGAACCTCGGATTGTGGGAATGACCCCAAAAATCGTGTGTGTCCACATAATGTGTGTACACTATCATGGTGGGGTGTTGTTTGAACCAATTTTGTACCCCGATTAAATCAGGCACATGCGCTGACGGCAATTTGTCAATGGATTAGGGTTTCCCTGGAAAGCGAGCCTCGGAGGGTGGGAATAACCCAAAAAATTGTGTGTGTCCACATGGTGTGTACACTATCATGGTGGGGTGTTGTTTGAACCAATTTGTACCCCCGGGTGCGTCCGGCTACATGCACATGCGCTGGGCAATTAGTCAATGTTGTAGACAGCACGGTCAATGGATTAGGGTTTCCATGGAAAGCGAACCTCGGATTGTGGGAATGACCCCAAATCGTGTGTGTCCACATGGTGTGCACATTATCATGGTGGGGTGTTGTTTTGAACCAATTTTGCACCCCCGGGTGCGTCCGGCTTACACGCACATGCGCCGACGGCAATTTGTCAATGGATTAGGGTTTCCCTGACGTGCCTCGGAAGGTGGGAATGACCCAGAAATTGTGTGTGTCCACATGGTGTGTACACACTATCATGGTGGGGTGTGATGTTTGAACCAATTTTGTACCCCGGGTGCGTCCGGCTACACGGACATCACGTATTGGCAATTAGTCAATGTTGTAGAAACAGCACGGTCAATGGATTAGGTTTTCCCTGGAAAGCGAGAACTCGGATTGTGGGAATGACCCCAAAACTCGTGTGTGTCCACATAATGTACACTATCATGGTGGGGTGTTGTTTGAACCAATTTTGTACCCCAGGGTGCGTCCGGCTACTACATGCACATGCGCCGACGGCAATTTGTCAATGGACTAGGGTTTCCCTGGAAAGCGAGCCTGAGGGTGGGAATGACCCAAAAAAGTGTGTGTGTCCACATGGTGTGTACACTAGCATGGTGGGGTGTTGTTTGGACCTAATTTTGTACCCCCGGGTGCGTCCGGCTACATGCACATGCGCTGACAGCAATTAGTCAATGTTGTAGACAGCACGGTCAATGGATTAGGGTTTCCTTGGAAAGCGAGCCTCGGATTGTGGGGAATGACCCCAAAAATCGTGTGTGTCCACATGGTGTGTACATTATCATGGTGTGGTGTTGTTTGAACCAATTTTGTACCCCCGGGTGCGACCGGCTACACGCACATGCGCTGACGACAATTTGTCAATGGATTAGGAGTTTTCCCTGAAAAGCGTGCCTCGGAAGGTGGGAATGACCTACAAAAATTGTGTGTGTCCACATGGTGTGTACACTATCATGGTGGGGTATTGTTTACCAATTTTGTACCCCGGGTGCGTCCAGCTACATGCACATGCGCCTGATGACAATTAGTCAAGGTTGTAGGCAGCACGGTCAATGGATTAGAGGTTCCGAAAGCGAACCTCGGATTGTGGGAATTAAATTGTGCGTGTCCACATGGTGTGTACATTATCATGGTAGGTGTTGTTTGAACCAATTTTGTACCCCGGGTGCGTCCAGCTACATGCACATGCGTGGTGGCAGTGGGTAATGTTGTAGACATCACGGTCAATGGATTAGGTTTTCCCTGGAAAGCGAGCCTGTGGGAATGACCCCAAAACTCGTGTGTGTCCACATAATGTATACACTATCATGGTGGGGTGTTGTTTGAACCAGATGCATTGCCCCCGGAGTCGTCATTTCTGCCTTTTGTCACCGTGATGGCAGTGATCAAATGTTGTAGGCAGCCCCACGATTAAGTAGTTGAGGTTTCCCACTGGAAGCCGGACCTAGGATTGTGGAATGACCCCAAAAATCGTGTGTGTCCACATGGTGTGTACATTATCATGGTGGGGTGTTGTTTGAACCAATTTTGTACCCCGGGTGCGTCCGGCTACCCATGCACATGCGCTGATGACAATTTGTCAATGGATTAGGGTTTCCCAGGAAAGCGTGCCTCGGAGGTGGGAATGACCCAAAAATTGTGTGTCCACATGGTGTGTTACTATCATGTGAGTGGGGTGTTGTTTGAAACATTTGCTGCCCAGGTGCAGTCATTCTAGACGGACATCTTGTGATGGCAATTAGTGTCTTGCTTAAACAATATGATAATGGATTAAGGTTTTTGCATAGGCAGGCTCAGTTGTGGGAATGACCCCAAAACTCGTGTGTCCACATAATGTGTACACACTATCATGGTGGGGTGTTGTTTGAACCAATTTTGTACCCCCGGATGCGTCCAATATGCATTGACGGCAATTTGTCAATGGATTAGGGTTTCCCCAGGCGAGCCTCGGAGGGTGGGAATGACCCAAAGTGTATGTCCACATGGTGTGTACACTAGCATGGTGGGGTGTTGTTTGAACCAATTTTGTACCCCCGGGTGCGTCAGGCTACACGCACCTGGTGGCAATTAGTCAATGTTGTAGACAGCACGATCAATGGATTAGGTTTCCACTGGAAGCGAACCTCGGATTGTGGGAGTGACCAAAATAGTGTGTGTCCACATGGTGTGTATATTATCATGGTGGGGTGTTGTTTAAACCAATTTTGTACCCCCGGTGGCTACACGCACATGCGCTGGCGGCAATTTGTCAATGGATTAGGTTTCCACTGGCATTTTCTGGAGAGTCAGAATAATAAAAATTGTGTGTAATACATGGTGTACACTATCATGGTGGAGTGTTGTTTGAACATTTTGTACCACCGGGTGCGTCCGGCTACATGCACATGCGGCGATGACAATTAGTCAGGTTGTAGACATGGATTAATGGATTGGGGTTTTCTGGAGAAACCAGGCCTCAGTTATGGAATGACCCCAAAAATGTCGTGTGTCCACATAATGTGTACAATATCATGGTGGGCTGTTGTTTAGACCCAATTTTTGTGTGCCCGGGTGCGTCGCTCTACTGCCTTTATCTTATTTGACCCGGCAATTTGTTAATGGATTAGGGTTTCCCTGGAAATCGAGCCTGGAAGGTGGGAATGACCCAAAAAATTGTGTGTGTGTCCACATGGTGTACACTATCATGGTGGGGTGTTGTTTGAACCAATTTTGTACCCCGGGTGCGTCCGGCTACATGCACATGCGCTGACGGCAATTAGTCAATGTTGTAGACAGCACGGTCAATGGATTAGGGTTTCCCTGGAAAGCGAGCCTCGGATTGTAGGAATGACCCCAAAAATCGTGTGTGTCCACATGGTGTGTACATTATCATGGTGGGGTGTTGTTGGAACCAATTTTGTACCCCCGGGTGCGTCCGGCTACACGCACATGCGCTGACGGCAATTTGTCAATGGATTAGGGTTTCCTTGAAAAGCGTGCCTCGGAAGGTGGGAATGACCCAAAATATTGTGTGTCCACAGGGTGTGTACACTATCATGGTGGGGTGTTGTTGAATGTTTTTCCCAGGTGCGTCCGCTACACGCACATGCGCTGATAGCAATTAGTCAATGTTGCTAGACAGCACGGTCAATGGATTAGGGTTTCCATGGAAAGCGAGCCTCGGATTATGGGGGATGACCCCAAAAATCGTGTGTGTCCACATAATGTGTACACTATCATGGTAGGGGTATTGTTTGAACCAATTTTGTACCCACGGGTGCGTCCGGCTACACGCACATGCGACGGCAGATTTGTCCAATGGATTAGGGTTTCCTGGAAAGCAAGCCTCGGAGGGTGGGAATGACCTAAAAAATTGTGTGTGTCCACATGGTGTGTACACTATCATGGTGGGGTGTTGTTTGAACCAATTTTGTACCCTCGGGTGCGTCCGGCTACATGCACATGCGCTGACGGCAATTAGTCAATGATGTAGACAGCACGGTCAATGGATTAGGGTTTCCCTGGAAAGCGAACCTCGGATTGTGGGAATGACCCCAAAAATGGTGTGTGTCCACATGGTGTGTACATTATCATGGTGGGGTGTTGTTTGAACCAATTTTGTACCCCGGGTGCGTCCGCACGCACATGCGCTGGCGGCAATTTGTCAATGGATTAGGGTTTCCCCGAAAAGCGGCCTCGGGAAGGTGGGAATGACCCAAAAAAATTGTGTGTGTCCACATGGTGTGTACACACTATCATGGTGGGGTGTTGTTTGAACCAATTTTGTACCCACGGGTGCGTCCGGCACGCACATGCGCCGATGGCAATTAGTCAATGTTGTAGACAACACGATCAATGGATTAAGTTTTCCCTGGAAAGCCGAGCCTCGGATTGTGGGAATGACCCCAAAAATCGTGTGTGTCTGTCCACATAATGTGTACACTATCATGGTGGGGTGTTGTTTGAACAAATTTTGTACCCCCGGGTGCGTCCGGCTACACGCACATGCGCTGACGGCAATTTGTCAATGGATTAGGGTTTCCCTGGAAAGCGAGCCTCGGAGGGTGGGAATGACCCAAAAAATTGTGTGTCTCCACATGGTGTGTACACTATCATGGTGGGGTGTTGTTTGAACAAATTTTGTACCCCCAGGTGCGTCCGGCTACATGCACGTGCGCCGACGGCAATTAGTCAATGTTGTTGCCAAGCGGCACGGTCAATGGATTAGGGTTTCCCTGGAAAGCGAACCTCGGATTGTGGGAATGACCCCAAAAATGGTGTGTGTCCACATGGTGTGTACATTATCATGGTGGTGTGTTGTTTGAACCAATTTTGTACCCCCGGGTGCGTCCGGCTACACGCACATGCGCTGACGGCAATTTGACAATGGATTAGGGTTTCCCTATAAAGCGTGCCTCGGAAGGTGGGAATGACCCAAAAAATTGTGTGTGTCCACATGGTGTGTACACTATCATGGTGGGGAGTGTTGTTTGAACCAATTTGTACCCCGGGTCTGCGTCAGCTGCATGCCTCTGTTGTGCTGGTCGTCAATACTGGCAAACTGACACGGTCAATGGATTAAGGGTTTCCCTGGAGACGAGCCTCGGATTATGGGAATGACCCCAAAAAATCGGGTGTGTCCACATAATGTGTACACTATCATGGTGGGGTGTTGTTTGAACCAATTTTGTACCCCGGGTGCGTCCGGCTACATGCACATGCGCTGACGGCAAATTGTCAATGGATTAGGGTTTCCCTGAAAAGCGTGCCTCGGAAGGTGGGAATGACCCAAAAAATTGTGTGTCTCCACATGGTGTGCACTATCATAGTGGGGTGTTGTTTGAACCAATTTTGTACCCTCGGGTGCGTCCGGCTACATGCACATGCGCTGACGGCAATTAGTCAATGTTGTAGGCAAACACGGTCAATGGATTAGGGTTTCCCTGGAAAGCGAACCTCGGATTGTGGGAATGACCCAAAAATCGTGTGTGTCCACATGGTGTGTACATTATCATGGTGGTGTGTTGTTTGAACCAATTTTGTACCCCCGGGTGCGTCCGGCTACACGCACATGCGCTGATGGCAATTTGTCAATGGATTAGGGTTTCCCTGGAAAGCGAGCCTCGGAGGGTGGGAATTACCCAAAAAATTGTGTGTGTCCACATGGTGTGTACACTATCATGGTGGCGTGTTGTTTGAACCTATTTTGTACCCCCGGGTGCGACACGCACATGCGCTGATGGCAATTAGTTAATGTTGTAGACAACACGGTCAATGGATTAGGGTTTCCATGGAAAGCGAGCCTCGGATTGGGAATGACCCCAAAAATCGTGTGTGTCCGCATAATGTGTACACTATCATGGTGGGGTGTTTTTTGAACCAATTTTGTACCCCCGCGTGACTACACGCACATGCGCTGACGCCAATTTGTCAATGGATTAGGGTTTCCCTGCAAACGAGCCTCGGAGGGTGGGAATGACCCAAAAATTGTGTGTGTCCACATGGTGTGTCCACTATCATGGTGAAGACATTGTTGAACCAATTTTGTACCCCGGTGCGTCAGGCTACATGCACATGCGGCGGGGCATTAGTCAATGTTGTGGCAAACGACAGTTAAATGGATTAGGGTTTCACGGAGCGAACCTCGGATTGTGGGAATGACCCCAAAAATCGTGTGTGTCCACATGGTGTGTACATTATCATGGTGGGGTGTTGGTTGAACCAATTTTGTACCCCCGGGTGCGTGGATACACGCACATGCGCTGACGGCAAGTTGTCAATGGATTAGGGTTTCCACTGAAAAGCGTGCCTCGAAGGTGGGAATGACCCAAAAAATTGTGTGTGTCCACATGTTGTGTACACTATCATGGTGGGGTGATGTTTGAACCAATTTTGTACCCCGGGTGCATCCAGCTACACGCACATGCGCTGATGGCAATTAGTCAATGTTGTAGGCAGCACGGTATTAGGGTTTCCCTGGAAAGCGAGCCTCGGATTGTAGGAATGACCCCAAAAATCGTGTGTGTCCACATAATGTGCACACTTATCGTGGTGGGGTGTTGTTTGAACCAATTTTGTACCCCAGGGTGCGTCCGCTACACGCACATGCGCCGACGGCAATTTGTCAATGGATTAGGGTTTCACTGGAAGAGAGCCTCGGAGGGTGGGAATGACCCAAATTGTGTGTGTCCACATGGTGTGTACACTATCATGGTGGGATGTTGTTGAACCGATTTTGTACCCCCGGGTGCGTCAGCTACATGCACATGCGCTGACGGCAATTAGTCAATGTTGTAGACAGCACGGTCAATGGATTAGGGTTTCCTGGAAAGAAACTCGGATTGTGGGAATGACCCAAAAATCGTGTGTGTCCACTGGTGTACATTATCATAGTGGGGTGTTGTTTTGAACCAATTTTGTACCCCGGGTGCATCCCACATGCGGTGACGGCAATTTGTCAATGGTTTAGGGTTTCCCTGGAAAGCGAGCCTCGGGATGACCCAAAAAATTGTGTGTGTCCGCATGGTGTGTACACTATCATGGTGGGGTGTTGTTTGAACCAATTTGTACCCCCAGGTGCGTCATTTCTCACATGCACATCTTGTTGGCTTATTAGTCAATGTTGTAGAGCAGCAAGACCAATGGATTAGGAAGATTTTCCCTGGAAACGAGCCACGGATTGTGGGAATGACCCCAAAAAATCGTGTGTGTCCATAATGTATACACTATCATGGTGGGGTGTTATTTGAACCAATTTTGTACCCCCGGGAGTGCGTCCAGCTACACGCACATGCGTTGACGGCAATTTGTCAATGGATTAGTGTTTCCCTCGAGCCTCGGAAGATGGGAATGACCCAAAAAATTGTGTGTGTCCACATAATGTGTATGTACTCTATCATGGTGTGAACCAATTTTTGGCACCCATGAGTGGAGCAGCACGGCGCGACGGGTGAGTGTGTTGTAGGCAAGCACGGTCAAATGGATTAGGGGTTTGCACCTGGAAGCGAACCTGCGGTGTGGGAATGACCCCAAAGGAAATCGTGTGTGTCCACATGGTGTGTACATTATGTGGTGGGGGTGTTGTTTGAACCAATTTTGCACCCCCGGGTGCGTCCGGCTACTACACTTTGTGCGTTGGCGACAATTAGTCAATGGATTAGGGTTTATAGCATGCCTCAGGAAAGTGAGACCCAAAAAATTGTGTGTGTCTACATGGTGTGTACACTATCATGGGGGGGTGTTGTTTGAACCAATTTTGTACCCCGGGTGTCAGCTACGCACATGCAATGATGGCAGGTGGTCAATGTTGTAGACAACACGGTCAATGGATTAGGGTTCGGAAAGCGAGCCTCAGGTTGTGGGAATGACCCCAAAAATCGTGTGTGTCCCATAATGTGTACACTATCATGGTGCAGGTGTTATTTAGACCAATTTGTACCCCCAGGTGTGCATTTCCCCTACCTTTGGTGACGGCAATTATTAAATGGATTAGGGTTTCCTTGAAAAGCGTGCCGAATTACCCAAAAAATTGTGTGTGTGTCCACATGGTGTGTACACAATCATGGTGGGGTGTTGTTTGAACCAATTTTGTACCGAGGTGCGTCGGCTACTATGTACCCATCATGGCAAGCGGCAATTTGTCAATGGATTAAGGTTTCCCTCATGCCTCGGAAGGTGGGAATGACCAAAAAATTGTGCGTGTGTATCCACATGGTGTGTACACTAATGGTGATGTTGTTGAACCAATTTGTTTGAATTTTTGTCATTCACTTTGTGTGTGATGGCAGTCAGTCAATGTTGGCAACTGGCTCACGGTCAATGGATTAGGGTTTCACTGGAGCCTTGGATTGTGGGAATGACCCCAAAAATGGTGTGTGTCCACATGGTGTGTACCCTATCATGGTGGGGTGTTGTTTGAAGCAATTTTGTACCAAAGATGCATCATTCTACCCTTACACATGCGCTGACGGCAATTTATCAATGGATTAGGGTTTCCACAGGCAGAGCCTCGGAGAATTAGAGAATGACCCAAAAAATTGGCCTTCTGTCATCCACATGGTGTGTACCCTATCATGGTGGGGTGTTGTCTGAACCAATTTTGTACCCCAGGGTGCGTCCGGCTACACGCACATGCGTTGGCAATTAGTCAATGTTGTAAAAAACACGGTCAATGGATTAGGGTTTCCCTGGAAAGGGAGTCGGGTTGTGGGAATGACCCCAAAAATCGGGTGTGTCCATAATGTGTACACTATCATGGTGGTGTTTTTTAGACAATTTTGCTGCCCCCAGATCATCCCAGCCTACACTTATCTGTGAAGCTTATCTGATGGATTAGGTTCTTGGAGCGAGCCTGGAGGGTGGGAATGACCAAATTGTGTGTGTCCACATGGTGTGTGCACTATCATGGAACCAATTTTGTACCCCGGGTGCGTCCGGCTACATGCACATGCGCTGACGGCAATTAGTCAATGTTGTGGCTTGACACGGCCAATGGATTAGGGTTTCCCTGGAAACCGAGCCTCAGATTGTGGGAATGACCCAAAAATCGTGTTTGTCCACATGGTGTGTACATATCAGTGGGGTATTTTTTGAACCAATTTGTGCCTCGAGTGCGTCCGGCTCACCTTACATGCGTTGGCAACATTTATTCAATGGATTAAGTTTCCCTGAAAAGCGTGCCTGGAAGGTAGGAATGACTTACAAAAATTACAATATTATCACATGGTGTGTACTATCATGGTGAGTTGTTGTTTGAACCAATTTGGTGCGTCAGCTACACGCACATGCGCTGATGGCAATTAGTCAATGTTGTAGACAGCAGGGTCAATGGATTAGGGTTTCCCTGGAACGGATTGTGGGAATGACCCCAAAAATCGTGGGTGTCCACATAATGTGTACACTATCATGGTGGGGTGTTGTGGATAATTTTGTACCGGGTGCGTGGCTACGCACATGAGGCTGGCGGCAATTTAGTAAATGGATTGAGTTTCCACTGGGCTTAGGCCTCGGAGGGTGAATGGCCCAAAAATTGTGCTGTGTCACATGGTGTGTGCCTCCCTCATGGTAGGGTGTTGTTTGAACCAATTTTGTACCCCGGGTCCCGTCGGCTACAGCATGCGTGATAGCAGTGGTCAATGTTGTAGACACGATTAATGGATTGGGTTTCCGTAGAAACGGAAAGCCTCGGATTGTGGGAATGACCCCAAAAAATCGTGTGTGTCCATAATGTATACACTATCATGGGTGGAGTGTTGTTTGAACCAATTTTGTACCCCGGGTGCGTACGGCTACACCTTTTGTATTTAGACAGGTATCAATGGTTAGGGTTTCCTTGCAGAAGCAGGCCTGGAGGAAGTGGGAATGACCCAAAAAATTGTGTCCACATGGTGTGTACACTATCATGAGGTGGGGTGTTCTTTGAACCAATTTTGTACCCGCGGGTGCGTCCGGACACGCACATGCGGTGACGGCAATTTGTCAATGGATTAGGGTTTCCCAGGAAAGCGAACCTCGGAATGACCAAAAAATTGTGTGTGTCCATATGGTGTGTACACTATCATGGTGGGGTGTTGTTTGAACCAATTTTGTACCCACGGGTGCGTCCAGCTACACGCACATGCGCTGATGGCAATTAGTCAATGTTGTAGGCAGCACGGTCAATGGATTAGGGTTTCCTGCAAAGCGAGCCTCGGATTGTGGGAATGACCCCAAAAATCGTGTGTGTCCACATAATGTGTACACTATCATGGTGGGGTGTTGTTTGAACCAATTTTGTACCACATGCGCTGACGGCAATTTGTCAATGGATTAGGGTTTCCCTGGAAGGCGAGCCTCGGAGGGTGGGAATGACCCAAAAAATTGTGTGCGTCCACATGGTGTGTGCACTATCATGGTGGGGTGTTATCTGAACCAATTTTGTACCCCCCGGTGCGTCCGGCTACATGCACATGCGGTGACGGCAATTAGTCAATGTTGTAGACAGTACGGTCAATGGATTAGGGTTTCCCTTGAAAGCGAGCCTCGGATTGTAGGAATGACCCCAAAAATGGGTGTGTCCACATAATGTGTACACTATCATGGTGGGGTGTTTTTTGAACCAATTTTGTACCCCCGGATGCGTCCGGCTACACGCACATGCGCTGACGGCAATTTGTCAATGGATTAGGGTTTCACTGGAAAGCGAGCCTCGGAGGGTGGGAATGACCCAAAAAATTGTGTGTGTCCACATGGTGTGTACTCTATCATGGTGTGAACCAATTTTGTACCCCCGGGTGCGTCGCATGCACATGCGCTGACGGCAATTGGTCAATGTTGTAGACGGCACGGTCAATGGATTAGGGTTTCCCTAGAAAGCGAACCTCGGATTGTGGGAATGACCCCAAAAATCGTGTGTCTCCACATGGTGTGTACATTATCATGGTGGGGTGTTGTTTGAACCAATTTTGTACCCCAGGGTGCGTCCGGCTACACGCACATGCGCTGCCGGCAATTTGTCAATGGATTAGGGTTCACCCAAAGTGTGCTGCCTCGGAGGTCAGAGACCAGCCCAAAAGTCGTGTGTCCACATAGGTGTATACCCTGTCATGGTGGGGTGTTGTTTGAACCAATTTTGTACCGCCGGGTGCGTCCGGCTACACACATGCGCTGATGGCAATAAGTCAATGTTGTAGACAACATGGTCAATGGATTAGGGATTCAGTAAGCGAGCCTAGGATTGTGGGAATGACCCCAAAAAACGTGTGTGTCCACATAATGTGTGCACTATCATGGTGGTGTTGTTTGAACCAATTTTGTACCCGCGGGTGCGTCCGGTACACGCACATGCGGTGACGGCAATTTGTCAATGGATTAGGGTTTCCCTGAAAAGCCTCGGGGGGTGGGAATGACCCAAAAAATTGTGTGTGTCCATATGGTGTGTGTACTCTATCATGGTGGGGTGTTATTTGAACCAATTTTGTGCCCCCGGGTGCGTCCGGCTACTACACGCACATGCGCTGGCGGCAATTTGTCAATGGATTAGGGTTTCCCTAAAAAGCGTGCCTCGGAAGGTGGGAATGACCAAAAAAATTGTGTGTGTCCACATGGTGTGTACACTATCATAGTGGGGTGTTGTTTTGAACCAATTTTGTACCCCGGGTGCATCCGGCTACATAATGCGCCGATGGCAATTAGTCAATGTTGTAGAAACAACACGGTCAATGGATTAGGGTTTCCTTGGAAAGCGGATTGTGTGAATGACCCCAAAAATCGTGTGTGTCACATAATGTGTACACTATCATGGTAGGGTGTTGTTTGAACCAATTTTGTACCTCGGGTGCGTCAGGCTACACGCACATGCGCTGGCGGCAATTTGTCAATGGATTAGGGTTTCCATGGAAAGCGGACGGTGGGAATGACCCAAAAAATTGTGTGTGTCCACATGGTGTACACTATCATGGTGGGGTGTTGTCGAACCAATTTTGTACCCCGGGTGCGTCCAGCTACATGCACATGCGGCGGCGGCAATTGAGTCGATGTTGTAGACAGCACGGTCATTTGATTAGGGTTTCCCAGGCGAACCTCGGATTGTGGGAATGACCCCAAAATCGTGTGTGTCCACATGGTGTGTACATTATCATGGTGGGTGTTGTTTGAACCAATTTTGTACCCCGGGTGCGTCCGGCTACACGCACATGCGCTGACGGCAATTTGTCAATGGATTAGGGTTTCCCTGAAAAGCGAGCCTCAGAAGGTGGGAATGACCCAAAAAATTGTGTGTGTCCACATGGTGTGTACACTATCATGGTGGGGTGTTGTTTGAACCAATTTTGTACCCCGCACATGCGCCGATGGCAATTAGTCAATGTTGTAGACAGCACGGTCAATGGATTAGGTTTTCCCTGGAAAGCGAGCCTCGGATTGTGGGAATGACCCCAAAAATCGTGTGTGTCCACACAATGTGTACACTATCATGGTGGGGTGTTGTTTGAACCAATTTTGTACCCAGGGTGCGTCATTTCTGCCTTGTCTTGTTGTGGCAAGTCAATGGATTAGGGTTTCCCTGGAAAGCGAGCCTCGGAGTGTGGGAATGACCCAAAAAATTGTGTGTGTCCACATGGTGTGTACACTATCATGGTGGGGTATTGTTTGAACCAATTTTGTACCCCCGGGTGCGTCCGGCTACACGCACATGCGCTGACGGCAATTAGTCAATGTTGTAGGCAGCACGGTCAATGGATTAGGGTTTCCCTGGAAAGCGAGCCACGGATTGTGGGAATGACCCCCAAAATCGTGTCTGTCCACATAATGTGTACACTATCATGGTAGGGTGTTGTTGACCAATTTTGCTTCCCTTGAATGAAGTCAAGTCTACACACACATCTTGTTGTGACTTAATTTATTAATGGATTAGGGTTTCCTGGAAAGCGACCTCGGGAGGTGGGAATGACCCAAAATTGTGTGTGTCCACATGGTGTGTATATTATATCATGGTGTGAACCAATTTTGTACCCAAGTTAATAGGCTACATGCACATGCTGTTGTGGCAATTAGTCAATGTTGCAAACATTACAGTCAATGGATTAGGGTTTCCCTGGAAAGCGAACCTCGATTGTGGGAATGACCCCAAAAATCGTGTGTCCACATGGTGTGTACATTATCATGGTGGGGTGTTGTTTGAACCAATTTTGTACCGCCGGGTGCGTCCGGCACACGCACATGCGCTGGCGGCAATTTGTCAATGGATTAGGGTTTCCACTGAAAAGCGTGCCTCGGAAGGTGGGAATGACCAAAAAAATGTGTCCCCATGGTGTGTACACTATCATGGTGGGGTGTTGTTTAAACCAATTTTGTACCCCGGGTGCGTCCGGCTACACGCACATGCGGCGATGGCAATTAGTCAATGTTGTAGAGACAACACGGTCAATGGATTAGGGTTTCACTGGAAAGGAGCCACGGATTGTGGGAATGACCCCAAAATCGTGTGTGTTTGTCCACATAATGTGTACACTATAATGGTGGGGTGTTGTTTGAACCAATTTTTACCCCGGGTGCGTCGGCCACGCACATGCGCCGACGGCAATTTGTCAATGGATTAGGGTTTCCATGGAAAGCGTCGGGAGGTGGGAATGACCCAAAAATTGTGTGTGTCCATATGGTGTGTACTATCATGGTGGGTTGTTGTTTGAACCAATTTTGTACCCCCGGGTGCGTCCTGCTACATGCACATGCGCTGATTAGTCAATGTTGTAGACGGCACGGTCAATGGATTAGGGTTTCCATGGAAAGCGAGCCTGGGATTGTGGGAATGACCCCAAAAATCGTGTGTGTCCACATGGTGTGTACATTATCATGGTGGGGTGTTGTTTGAACCAATTTTGTAGCCCCGGGTGCGTCCGGCTACACGCACATGTGCGGCGACGGCAATTTGTTGTGGATTCGGTTTCCCTGAAAAGCGTGCCTCGGAAGGTGGGAATGACCCAAAAATTGTGTGTGTGTCCACATGGTGTGTACACTATCATGGTGGGGTGTTGCTTGAACCAATTTTGTACCCCCGGGTGCGTACTACATGCACATGCGGCAGTGGCAAATTGATCAATGTTGTAGACAACACGGTCAATGGATTAGGGTTTTCCTGGAAAGCGAGCCTCGGTTTGTGGGAATGACCCCAAAATCGTGTGTGTCCACTAATGTGTACACTATCATTGTGGGGTGTTGTTTGAACCAATTTTGTACCCCGGGTGCGTCAGGCTACACGCACATGCGCTGTGGCGGCAATTTGTCAATGGATTAGGGTTTCCATAAACGAGCCTCGGAGGGTGGGAATGACCCAAAAAATTGTGTGTGTCACATGGTGTGTACACTATCATGGTGGGGTGTTGTTTGAACCAATTTTGTACCCACGGGTGCGTCCGCGCACATGCGCTGATGGCAATTTGTCAATGGATTAAGGTTTCCCTGAAAAGCGTGCCTCGAAAGGTGAATGACACAAAAAATTGTGTGTGTCCACATGGTGTATACACTATCATGGTGGAGTGTTGTTTGAACCAATTTTTACCCCGGTGCACGATCATTCTACACGCACATGCGCCGATGGCAATTAGTCAATGTTGTAAACGGCACGGTCAATGGATTAGGGTTTCCCTAGAAAGCGAGCCTCGGATTATGGGAATGACCCCAAAAATCGTGTGTCCACACAATGTGTACACTATCATGGTGGGGTGTTGTTTGAACCAATTTTGTACCCCCAGGTGCGTCCGTCCACATGCGCTGGCGGCAATTTGTCAATGGATTAGGGTTTCCCTGGAAGCGAGCCTCGGAGTGTGGGAATGACCCAAAAAATTGTGTGTGTCCATATGGTGTGTACATATCATGGTGGGGTGTTGTTTGGACCAATTTTGTACCCCGGGTGCGTCCGGCTACACACGCTGGCGGCAATTAGTCAATGTTGTAGACGGCACGGTCAATGGATTAGGGTTTCCCTGGAAGCGAGCCACGATTGTTGGAATGACCCCAAAAATCGTGTCTGTCCTAATGTACACACTATCATGGTGGGGTGTTATTTGAACCAATTTTGTACCCCGGGTGCGTCCGGGCTACACACACATGCGCTGACGGCAATTTGTCAATGGATTAGGGTTTCCATGGAAAGCGAGCCTCGGAGGGTGGGAATGACCCAAAAAATTGTGTGTGTCCACATGGTGTGTACTCTATCATGGTGTGAACCAATTTTGTACCCCCGGGTGCGGCTACACGCACATGCGATGACGGCAATTAGTCAATGTTGTAGACAGCACGATCAATGGATTAGGGTTTCCCAGAGAGACGAACCTACGATTGTGGGAATGACCCCAAAAATCGTGTGTGTCCACATGGTGTGTACATTATCATGGGCGGTGTTGTTTAGACCAATTTTGTACCCGGATGCGTCAGAGCTACACGCACATCACGTTGACGGCAGGTGTGTGGATTAGGTTCCTGAAAGCGTGCCTCGGAAGGTGGGAATGACCCAAAATTATGTGTGTCCACATGGTGTGTACACTATCATGGTGGGTGTTGTTTGAACCAATTTTGTACCCCCGGGTGCGTCCAGCCACATGCGCTGATGGCAATTAGTCAATGTTGTAGACAACACGGTCAATGGATTAGGGTTTCTCTGGAAAGCGAGCCTCGGATTGTGGGGAATGACCCCAAAAATCGTGTGTGTCCACATGTGTACACTATCATGGTGGAGTGTTGTTTGAACCAATTTTGTACCCCAGGGTGCGTCCGGCTACGCATATGCATTGACGGCAATTTGTCAATGGATTAGGGTTTCCCTGGAAAGCGAGCCTCGGAGGGTGAGAATGACCCAAAAAATTGTGTGTGTCCACATGTTGTGTACACTATCATGGTGGGGTGTTGTTTGAACCAATTTTGTACCCCCGGGTGCATCCCCGACTTCTACCCTTTTATCTTATTTGACGACAATTGTCAATGGATTAGAGGTTTCCACAGCGTGCCTCGGAAGGTGGGAATGACCCAAAAAATTGTGTGTGTCCACATGGGGTGTACACTATCATGGTGGGGTGTTGTTTGAACCAATTTTTTGCAGGGTCGTCGACTACACGCATATGCGCTGATGGCAATTAGTCAGTGTTGTAGACAACACGGTCAATGGATTAGGGTTTCCCTGGAAAGCGAGCCTCGGATTGTGGGAATGACCCCAAAAATCGTGTGTGTCCACACAATGTGTACACTATCATGGTGGGGTGTTGTTTGAACCAATTTTGTACCCCCGGGTGCGTCGGGCTACACGCACATGCGCTGACGGCAATTTGTCAATGGATTAGGGTTTCCCTGGAAAAGCGAGCCTCGGAGGGTGAGAATGACCCAAAAAATTGTGTGTGTCCACATGGTGTGTACCCTATCATGGTGGGGTGTTGTTTGAACCAATTTTATGCCCCGGAATCATCCGACCATGCACATGCGACGACGGCAATTAGTCAATGTTGTAGGCTTGAACACGGTCAATGGATTAGGGTTTCCCTGGAAACCGAGCCACGGATTGTGGGAATGACCCCAAAAATCGTGTGTCCGCATAATGTGTACACTATCATGGTGGGGTGTTGTTTGAACCAATTTTTTGTACCCGGGTGCGTCAGTCACACACATGCGCTGACGGCAATTTGTCGATGGATTAGGGTTTCCCTGGAAAGCGAGCCTCGGAGGTTGGGAATGAAAAATCGTGTGTGTCCACATAGTGTGTACTCTATCATGGTGTGAACCAATTTTGTACCCACGGGTGCGTCATTCATACATGCGTAGGCAGCAATTAGTCAATGTTGTAGACAGCAGGGTCAATGGATTAGGGTTTCACTGGAAAGCGAGCCTCGGGTTGTGGGAATGACCCCAAAATCGTGTGTGTCCACATGGTGTGGACACTATCATGGTGGAGTGTTGTTTGAACCAATTTTGCACCCCCGGTCCCGGGTGTGTCCGGCTACACGCACATGCGCTGACGGCAATTTGTCAATGGATTAGGGTTTCCATGAAAAGCGAGCCTCGGAAGGTGGGAATGACCCAAAAAATTGTGTGTGTCCACATGGTGTGTATACTATCATGGTGGGGTGTTGTTTGAACCAATTTTGTACCCCCGGGTGCGTCCAGCTACACACACATGCGCTGATGGCAATTAGTCAATGTTGTAGACAACACGGTCAATGGATTAGGGTTTCCGTAGAAAGACCTTGGATTGTGGGAATGACCCCAAAATCGTGTGTGTCCACATAATGTGTACTATCATGGTGGGGTGTTGTTTGAACCAATTTGTACCCCCGGGTGCGTCCGCTACATGCACATGCGCTGACGGCAATTTGTCGATGGATTAGGGTTTCCCTGGAAGAGCCTCGAAGGTGGGAATGACCCAAAAATTGTGTGTGTCCACATGGTGTGCACACTATCATGGTGGGGTGTTGTTTGAACTAATTTTGTACCCCCGGGTGCGTCGGGCTACACGCTGCACATGCGCTGACGACAATTTGTCAATGGATTAGGGTTTCCCTGACGTGCCTCGGAAGGTGGGAATGACCAAAAAATTGTGTGTGTCCACATGGTGTGCACACTATCATGGTGGAGTGTTGTTTGAACCAATTTTGTACCCCTAGGGGTGCATCCGGCTACACGCACATGCGGGCTGATGGCAATTAGTCAATGTTGTAAACAGCACGGTCAATGGATTAGAGTTTCCACAGGCGACGAGCCTCGGATTGTGGAATGACCCCAAAAAAATCGTGTGTGTCCACATAATGTGTACACTATCATGGTAGGGTGTTGTTTGAGCCAATTTTGTACCCCGGGTGCGTCATTTCTACCTTTGTCTGTTGACAGCAGACTGTCAATAGTTACGGGGTTTCCCACTGACGAGCCTGGGAGGGTGGGAATGACCCAAAAAATTGTGTGTGTCCATGGTGTGTACACTATCATGGTGGGGTGTTATTTTGAACCAATTTTGTACCCCGGGTCGTCCGGCTACATGCACATGCGGCGACGGCAATTAGTCAATGTTGTAGGCAAGCACGGTCAATGGATTAGGGTTTCCCTGGGAGCGAACCTCGAATTGTGGGAATGACCCCAAAAAAATCGTGTGTGTCCACATAATTGTGTACATTATCATGGTGGGTGTTGTTTGAACCAATTTTATACCCCCGGGTGCGTCCGGCCACAAGCTACACGCACATGCGCTGACAGCAATTTGTCAATGGATTAGGGTTTCACTGGAAAGCGGCCTCAGAAGGTGGGAATGACCCAAAAATTGTGTGTGTCCACATAATGTGTACACTATCATGGTAGGGTGTTGTTTGAACCAATTTTTTACCGGGTGAAGATCATTTCTTACGCACATGCGCTGATAGCAATTAGTCAATGTTGTAGACGGCACGGTCAATGGATTAGGGTTTCCTTGAAAGCGGGCCTCGGATTGTGGGAATGACCCCAAAAATCGTGTGTGTCCACACAATGTGTACACTATCATGGTGGGTGTTGTTTGAACCAATTTTGTACCCGCGGGTGCGTCCGGCTACGCGCACATGCGCTGACGGCAATTTGTCGATGGATTAGGGTTTCCCTGGCGAGCCTCGGAGTGTGGGAATGACCAAAAAATTGTGTGTGTCCACATGGTGTGTACACTATCATGGTGGGAGTGTTGTTTGAACCAATTTTGTACACCCGGGTGCGTCCGGCCATGCACATGCGCTGGCGGCAATTAGTCAATGTTGTAGACGACGGTCAATGGATTAGGGTTTACCTGAAAGCGAGCCACGGATTGTGGGAATGACCCCAAAAATCGTGTGTGTCCACATAATGTGTACACTATCATGGTGGGGTGTTGTTTGAACCAATTTTATACCCCCGGGTGCGTCCGTCCTACACACACATGCTGTTGTGAATTTGTCAATGGATGGGTTTCCCTGGAAACGAGCCTCGGGAGGTGGAATGACCCGAAATTGTATTGTCTGCCACATGGTGTGTACTCTATCATGGTGTGAACCAATTTTGTACCCACGGGTGCGTCCGGCTACACATGCGCCGACGGCAATTAGTCAATGTTGTAGACAGCAGTCAATGGATTAGGGTTTCCCTGGAAAGCCAGCCTCCGATTGTGGGAATGACCCCAAAAATCGTGTGTCCACATGGTGTGTACATTATCATGGTGGGGTGTTGTTTGAACAATTTTGTACGGTGCGTCGGCTACCTTTTTGTACGGTAATTTGTTAATGGATTAGGGTTTCCCTGAAAAGCGTGCCTCGGAAGGTGGGAATGACCCAAAAAATTATGTGTGTCCACATGGTGTGTACACTATCATGGTGGGGTGTTGTTTGAACCAATTTTGTACCCCCGGGTGCATCCAGCTACACGCACATGCGCTGATGGCAATTAGTCAATGTTGTAGACAACACGGTCAATGGATTAGGGTTTACCTGGAAAGGAGCCTCAGGTTGTGGGAATGACCCCAAAAATCGTGTGTGTCCACATAATGTGTACACTATAATGGTGGGGTGTTGTTTGAACCAATTTTTTACCCCCGGGTGCGTCCGGCTACACGCACATGTGCTGGATTAGGGTTTCCCTGGAAAGCGAGCCTCGGAGGGTGGGAATGACCCAAAAAATTGTGTGTGTCCACATGGTGTGTACACTATCATGGTGGGGTGTTGTTTGAACCAATTTTGTACCCCCGGGTGCGTCTGGCTACATGCACATGCGCTGACGGCAATTAGTCAATGTTGTAGAAAGCACGGTCAATGGATTAGGGTTTCCCTGGAAAGCGAACCTCGGATTGTGGAATGACCCCAAAAATCGTGTGTCCACATGGTGTGTACATTATCATGGTGGGGTGTTGTTTGAACCAATTTGTACCCCCGGGTGCGTCCGGCACGCACATGCGATGACGGCAATTTGTTAATGGATTAGGGTTCCCTGAAAAGCGTGCCTCGGAAGGTGGGAATGACCCAAAAAATTGTTTGTGTCCACATGGTGTGTACACTATCATGGTGGGGTGTTGTTTGAACCAATTTTGTACCCCCGGGTGCGTGCGGCTACACACATGCGGTGATGGCAATTAGTCAATGTTGTAGACAACACGGTCAATGGATAGGGTTTCCCTGGGAAGCGAGCCTCGGATTGTGGGAATGACCCCAAAAATCGTGTGTGTCCACATAATGTGTACACTATCATTGTGGGGTGTTGTTTGAACCAATTTTGTACCCACGGGTGCGTCCGGCTACACACATGCGCTGACGGCAAATTGTCAATGGATTAGGGTTTCCCTGGAAAGCGAGCTTCGCGGGAGGTGGGAATGACCCAAAAAAGGAAATTGTGTGTGTCCACATGGTGTGTACATTATCGTGGTGGGGTGTTTTTGTACCAATTTTGTACCCCCGGGTGCGTCAGGCTACACGCACATGCGCCTGCCGGCAATTTGTCAATGGATTAGGGTTTCCACTGAAAAGCGTGCCTCGGAAGGTGGGAATGACCCAAAAAATTGTGTGTGTCCACATGGTGTGTACACTATCATGGTGGGGTGTTGTTTGAACCAATTTTGCAGGTGCGTCCGGCTACACGCACATGCGGTGATAGCAATTAGTCAATGTTGTAAACAGCACGGTCAATGGATTAGGGTTTCCCTGAAAAGCGACCTCAGGTTGTGGGAATGACCCCAAAATTCGTGTGTGTCCACACAATGTGTACACTATCATGGTGGGGTGTTGTTTGAACCAAGTTTGTACCCCCGGGTGTGTCTCCACGCACATGCGCTGATGGCAATTTGTCAATGGATTAGGGTTTCCCTGGAAAACGAGCCTCGGAGGGTGGGAATGACCCAAAAATGTCTACATGGTGTGTACACTATCATGGTGGGGTGTTGTTTGAACCAATTTTGTACCCCGGGTGCGTCCGGCTACATGCACATGCGCTGACGGCAATTAGTCAATGTTGTAGACAGCACGGTCAATGGATTAGGGTTTCCCTGGAAAGCGAGCCACGGATTGTGGGAATGACCCCAAAAATCGTGTGTGTCCACATAATGTGTACACTATCATGGTAGGGGTGTTATTTGAACCAATTTTGTACCCCCGGGTCCGTCCGGCTACACGCACATGCGCTGACGATTTGTCCAATGGATTAGGGTTTGCACAGAGAAAGCGAGCCTCGGAGGGTGGGAATGACCCAAAAATTGTGTGTGTCCATGGTGTGCTCTATCATGGTGGGCAATTTTGTACCCCAGGTGTCCCGGCTACATGCACATGCGTAGCGGCAATTAGTCAATGTTGTAAAAGGACGGTCAATGGATTAGGGTTTCACTGGAAGAGCCTCCGATTGTGGGAATGACCCCAAATATCGTGTGTGCACATGGTGTGTACATTATCATGGTGGGGTGTTGTTTGAACCAATTTTGTACCCCCGGGTGCGTCCGGCTACACGCACATGCGCTGACGGCAATTTGTCAATGGATTAGGGTTTCCCTGAAAAGCGAGCCTCGGATTGTGGGAATGACCCCAAAAATCGTGTGTGTCCACATAATGTGTACACTATCATGGTGGGGTGTTGTTTGAACCAATTTTGTACCCCCGGGTGCGTCCAGCTACATGCACATGCGCTGATGGCAATTAGTCAATGTTGTAGGACAACACGGTCAATGGATTAGGGTTTTCCTGGAAAGCGAGCCTCGGATTGTGGGGAATGACCCCAAAAATCGTGTGTGTCCACATAATGTGTACTATCATTGTGGGGTGTTGTTTGAACCAATTTTATACCCCCGGGTGCGTCCGGCTACTGCCTTGTCTTGTTGTGGCAACAATTGTCAATGGATTAGGTTTCCACAGGCAGGCCTCGGAGGTGGGAATGACCCAAAAAATTGTGTGTGTGTCCACATGGTGTGTACACTATCATGGTGGGGTGTTGTTAGAACCAATTTTGTACCCCCGGCTCCGGCTACACGCACATGCGCCGACGGCAATTTGTCAATGGATTAGGGTTTACCTGGAACGGAAGGTGGGAATGACCAAAAAATTGTGTGTGTCCACTGTGTACCCTATCATGGTGGGGTGTTGTTTGAACCAATTTTTACCCCGGGGTGCGTCAGCTACACGCACATGCGCTGATGGCAATTAGTCAATGTTGTAGACAGCACGGTCAATGGATTAGGGTTTCCCTAGAAAGCGAGCCTCAGATTGTGGGAATGACCCCAAAAATCGTGTGTGTCCACACAATGTGTACACTATCATGGTGGGTGTTGTTTGAACCAATTTTGTACCCCGGGTGCATCCGGCTACACGCACATGCGCTGGCGGCAATTTGTCAATGGATTGGGGTTTCCGGAAAGCGAGCCTCGGAGTGTGGGAATGACCCAAAAATTGTGTGTCCACATGGTGTGTACACTATCATGGTGAGGTGTTTTGTTTGAACCAATTTTGTGCCCCCGGGTGCGTCCACGCACATGCGCTGGCGGCAATTAGTCAATGTTGTAAAAAGAACACGGTCAATGGATTAGGGTTTTCCTGGAAAGCGAACCTCGGATTGTGGGAATGACCCCAAAATCGTGTGTGTCCACATAATGTGTACTCCCTATCATGGTGGGGTGTTGTTTCAACCAATTTTGTACCCCCGGTGTCAGGCTACACGCACATGCGCTGATGACAATTTGTCAATGGATTAGAGTTTCCCTGGAAAGCGAAGTGGGAATGACCCTAAAAATTGTGTGTGTCCACATGGTGTATACACTATCATGGTGGGGTGTAGTTGTACCCCCGGGTGCGTCCGGCTACATGCACATGCGCCGACGGCAATTAGTCAATGTTGTAGACATCACGGTCAATGGATTAGGGTTTCCCGAACCTCGGATTGTGGGAATGGCCCCAAAAATCGTGTGTGTCCACATGGTGTGTACATTATCATGGTGTGTTGTTTGAACCAATTTTGTGCCCCCGGGTGCGTCCGGACGCACATGCGTTGACGGCAATTTGTCAATGGATTAGGGTTTCCATGGAAAAGCGAACCTCGGAAGGTGGGAATGACCCAAAAAATTAAATATCCTGGTGTACACTATCATGGTCAGGAGTGTTTGAACAATTTTGTACCCCCGAAGATGAGTGTTCTGCCTTTTGTACGACGATGGCAATTAGTCAATGTTGTAGACAACACGGTCAATGGATTAGGGTTTGGAAACCTCGGATTGTAGGAATGACCCCAAAAATCGTGTGTCCACATATGTACACTATCATGGTGGGGTATTGTTTGAACCAATTTGTACCCCCGGGTGCGTCGGGCTACACGCATGCGCTGATGACAATTTGTCAATGGATTAGGGTTTGGAAAGCGAGCCTCGGAGGTTGGGAATGTCCACATGGTGTGTACTCTATCATGGTGGGGTGTTGTTTGAACCAATTTTGCTTTTAGTGCGTACGCTCTACCTTGTCTGTGGCAATTTATCCAATGGATTAGGGTTCCACAAGAAAAAGCGTGCCTGGGGTCAGATGACCAAAAATTGTGTGTGTCTACATGGTGTGTACACTATCATGGTGGGGTGTTGTTTGAACCAATTTTGTACCCCGGGTGCATCCGGCTACACGCACATGCGCTGACGGCAATTTGTCAATGGATTAGGCAGCACGGTCAATGGATTAGGGTTTCCCCGGAAAGCGAGCCTCGGATTGTGGGAATGACCCCAAAAATCGTGTGTGTCCACATAATGTGTACACTATCATGGTAGGGTGTTGTTGAACCAATTTTGTACCCCCGGGTGCGTCCGGCTACAAGCAATGCGGTGACGGCAATTTGTCAATGGATTAGGGTTTACAACGAGCCTCGGAGGGTGGGAATGACCCAAAAATTGTGTGTCCACATGGTGTACACTATCATGGTGGTGTTATCTGAATCTAATTTGTACCCAGTGCGTCATGACTACATGCATGCGGCGCGCATTGGTCGATGTTGTAGACGGCACCGGTCAATAGGTTAGGGTTTCCACTGGAAAGCGAACCTCGGGTGTGGGAATGACCCCAAAAATCGTGTGTGTCCACATGGTGTGTACATTATCATGGTGGGGTGTTATTTTGAACCAATTTTGTACCCACGGATGCGTGCGGCTACAGCATGCGGCGGCGGCTTAGTTGTGTCGATGGATGGGGTTTATGAAAAGCGTGCTCGGAGAGGTGCAGGAATGACCCAAAAAATTGTGTGTGTCCACATGGTGTATACACTGTGGTGGGGTGTTGTTTGAACCAGTTTTGTACCCCCGGGTGCGTCTAGCTACTGCGCGTGGTAGTCAATGTTGTGACAGCACGGTCAATGGATTAGGTTTTCAAAGCGAGCCTCAGATTGTGGGAATGACCCCAAAAATGGTTGTGTGTCCACACAATGTGTACATATCATGGTGGGGTGTTGTTTGAACCAATTTTGTACCCCGGGTGCGTCCGGCTACATACATGCGCTGACGGCAAATTGTCAATGGATTAGGGTTTCCCTGGAAGCGAGCCTCGGGGAATGGCCCAAAAAATTGTGTGTGTCCACATGGTGTGTACACTATCATGGTGGGGTGTTGTTTGAACCAATTTTGTACCCCGGGTGCGTCCGGCTACATGCACATGCGCTGACGGCAATTAGTCAATGTTGTAGGCAACACGGTCAATGGATTAGGGTTTCCCTGGAAAGCGAGCCACGGATTGTGGGAATGACCCCAAAAATCGTGTGTCCACATAATGTGTACACTATCATGGTGGGGTGTTGTTTGAACCAATTTTATACCCCCGGGTGCGTCCGGCTACACGCACATGCGCTGGCGGCAATTTGTCAATGGATTAGGGTTTCCCTGGAAAGCGAGCCTCGGAGGGTGGGAATGACCCAAAAAATTGTGTGTGTCCACATGGTGTGTACTCTATCATGGTGTGAACCAATTTTGTACCCCCGGGTGCGTCCGGCTACACGCACATGCGCTGACGGCAATTAGTCAATGTTGTAGACAACACGGTCAATGGATTAGGGTTTCCCTGGAAAGCGAGCCTCGGATTGTGAGAATGACCCCAAAAATCGTGTGTGTCCACATGGTGTGTACATTATCATGGTGGGGTGTTGTTTGAACCAATTTTGTACCCCGGGTGCGTCCGGCTACATGCACATGCGCTGACGGCAATTTGTCAATGGATTAGGGTTTCCCTGAAAAGCGTGCCTCGGAAGGTGGGAATGACCCAAAAAATTATGTGTGTCCACATGGTGTGTACACTATCATGGTGGGGTGTTGTTTGAACCAATTTTGTACCCCCGGTGCGTCCGGCTACACACATGCGCTGGTGGCAATTAGTCAATGTTGTAGACAACACGGTCAATGGATTAGGGTTTCCCTGGAAAGCGAGCCTCAGATTGTGGGAATGACCCCAAAAATCGTGTGTGTCCACATAATGTGTACACTATAATGGTGGGGTGTTGTTTGAACCAATTTTTTACCCCCGGGTGCGTCAAGCACATGCGCTGGCGGCAATTTGTCAATGGATTAGGGTTTCCATGGAAAGCGAGCCTGAGGGTGGGAATGACCAAAAAAATTGTGTGTGTCCATATGGTGTGTACACTATCATGGTGGGAGTGTTGTTTGAACCAATTTTGTACCCCCGGGTGCGTCTGGCTACATGCGCCGACGGCAATTAGTCAATGTTGTAGACAGCACGGTCAATGGATTAGGGTTTCCATGGAAAGCGAACCTCGGATTGTGGGAATGACCCCCAAAATCGTGTGTGTCCACATGGTGTGTACATTATCATGGTGAGGTGATGTTAGACAATTTTGTACCCGGGAGTGTACGTCCAGGCTACTTGCATGTGACGTGGCAATTTGTTAATGGATTGGGTTTACCTAAAACGTGCCTGGAAGGTGGGGAATGACCCAAAGTGTGTATCACATGGTGTGTACACTATCATGGTGGGGTGTTGTTTGAACCAATTTTGTACCCGCGGGTGCGTCCGGCTACACGCACATGCGCTGACGGCAATTAGTCAATGTTGTAGACAGCACGGTCAATGGATTAGGGTTTTCCTGGAAAGCGAGCCTCGGATTGTGGGGAATGACCCCAAAATAGTGTGTAATCCACATAATGTTTACTATCATTGTGGGGGTGTTGTTGAACCAATTTTGTACCCGAATTGCGTCCATTTACCACTTTGTCTTGTCGGCGGCAATTTATCGATGGATTAGGGTTTCCACAGGCAGGCCTCGGAGGGCCAAAAATTGTGTGTGTCCACATGGTAGTGTACACTATCATGGTGGGGTGTTGTTTGAACCAATTTTGTACCCGGGTGCGTCCGGCTACGCGCACGCTGGCGGCAATTTGTCAATGGATTAGGGTTTCACTGGAAAGCGAGCCTCGGATTGTGGGATGACCAATTGTGTGTCCACATGGTGTGTACACTACCATGGTGGGGTGTTGTTTGAACCAATTTTTTACCCCCGGGTGCGTCCAGCTACACGCACATGCGCTGATAGCAATTAGTCAATGTTGTAGACAGCACGGTCAATGGATTAGGGTTTGGAAAGCGAGCCTCGGATTGTGGGAATGACCCCAAAAATCGTGTGTGTCCACATAATGTGTACACTATCATGGTGGGGTGTTGTTTGAACCAATTTTGTACCCCCGGGTGCGTCCGGCTACAGGCACATGCGCTGACGGCAATTTGTCAATGGATTAGGGTTTCCCTGAAAGCGAGCCTCGGATTGTGGGAATGACCCAAAAAATTGTGTGTGTCTACATGGTGTGTACACTATCATGGTGGGGTGTTGTTTGAACCAATTTTATACCCCCGGGTGCGTCCAGCTACACGCACATGCGCTGATGGCAATTAGTCAATGTTGTAAACAGCACGGTCAATGGATTAGGGTTTCCATAAAGCGAGCCACGGATTGTGGGAATGACCCCAAAAATGCGTGTGTGTCCACATAATGTGTACACTATCATGGTGGGGTGTTGTTTGAGCCAATTTTGTACCCCCGGGTGCGTCCGCTACACGCACATGCGCTGGCGGCAATTTGTCAATGGATTAGGGTTTCCCTTAGAGCGAGCCTCGGAGGGTGGGAATGACCCAAAAAATGTGTGTGTGTGTGTCCACATGGTGTGTACTCTATCATGGTGTGAACCAATTTTGTACCCCGGGTGCGTCAGGCTACACGCAATGCGGTGACGGCAATTAGTCAATGTTGTAGTTGACACGATCAATGGATTAGGGTTTCCCTGGAAGCGAACCTCCGATTGTGGGAATGACCCCAAATCGTGTGTCCACATGGTGTGTACACATTATCATGGTGGGGTGTTGTTTGAACCAATTTTGTACCCCGGGTGCGTCCAGACACGCACATGCGTTGACGGCAATTTGTCAATGGATTAGGGTTCCCCTGGAAAGCGTGGGAATGAGCCAAAAAATTGTGTGTGTCCACATGGTGTGTACACTATCATGGTGGGGTGTTGTTTGAACCAATTTTGTGCCCCGGGTGCGTCGGGCTACACGCAATGCGGTGATGGCAATTAGTCAATGTTGTAGACAACACGGTCAATGGATTAGGGTCCTGGGAAGCGAGCCTCGGATTGTGGGGAATGACCCCAAAAATCGTGTGTCCACATAATGTGTACTATCATTGTGGGGTGTTGTTTGAATCAATTTTGTACCCCGGGTGCGTCCGGCTACGCACATGCGCTGGCGGCAATTTGTCAATGGATTAGGGTTTCCAAAGGCGAGCCTCGGAGGGTGGGAATGACCCCAAAAAATTGTGTGTGTGTCCATAGTGTGTACACTATCATGGTGGGGTGTTGTTTGAACCAATTTTTTACCCCCGGGTGCGCTACACGCACATGCGCTGGCGGCAATTTGTCAATGGATTGGGTTTCCTGAAAAGCGTGCCTCGAGAAGGTGGGAATGACCCAAAAATTGTGTGTGTCCACATGGTGTGCATACACTCTCATGGTGGGGTGTTGTTTGAACCAATTTTTTACCCCCGGGTGCGTCCGGCTACACGCACATGCGCCGATGGCAATTAGTCAATGTTGTGAGCAACACGGTCAATGGATTGTTTCCCTGGAAAGCGAGCCTCGGAGTGTGGGAATGACCCCAAAAATGGTGTGTGTCCACATGATGTGTACACTATCATAGTGGGGTGTTGTTTGAACCAATTTTGTACCCCCGGTGCGTCCGGCTACACGCACATGCGCCGACGGCAATTTGTCAATGGATTGGGGTTTCCCTGAAAAGCGTGCGTGTGGAATGGCCCAAAAGAAATTGTGTGTCCATATGGTGTGTACACTATCATGGTGGGGTGTTGTTTAAACCAATTTGTACCCCCGGGTGCGTCCGGCTACATGCGCATGCGCTGACGGCAATTAGTCAATGTTGTAGAAAGCACGGTCAATGGATTAGGGTTTCCTTTGGAAGCCGAGCCACGGATTGTGGGGCAGCCCCAAAATCGTGTGTGTCCACATAATGTGTACACTATCATGGTGGGGTGTTGTTTGAACCAATTTTGTACCCCCGGGTGCGTCCGGCTACACGCACATGCGCCGACGGCAATTTGTCAATGGATTAGGGTTTCCCTGGAAAGCGAGCCTCGGAGGGTGGGGAATGACCCAAAAAATTGTGTGTGTCCACATGGTATGTACTCTATCATGGTGTGAACCAATTTTGTACCCCCGGTGCGTCCGGCACATGCACATGCGCTGGCGGCAATTAGTCAATGTTGTGGACATCACGGTCAATGGATTAGGGTTTCCCTTGAAAGCGAGCCTCCGATTGTGGGAATGACCCCAAAAAATTGTCGTGTCTGTCCACATGGTGTGTACATTATCATGGTGGGGTGTTGTTTGAACCAATTTTGTACCCCGGGTGCGTCGGCTACACGCACATGCGTTGACGGCAATTTGTCAATGGATTAGGGTTTCCATGAAAAGCGAGCCTCGAAGGTGGGAATGACCCAAAAATTGTGTGTGTCCACATGGTGTGTATACTATCATGGTGGGGTGTTGTTTGAACCAATTTTGTACCCCGGGTGCGTCCGGCTACATGCACATGCGCTGATGGCAATTAGTCAATGTTGTAGACAACACGGTCAATGGATTAGGTTTTCTGGGAAGCGAGCCTCGGATTGTGGGAATGACCCCAAAAATCGTGTGTGTCCACATAATGTGTACACTATCATTGTGGGGTGTTGTTTGAACCAATTTTGTACCCCGGGTGCGTCCGGCTACACGCACATGCGCCGACGGCAATTTGTCAATGGATTAGGGTTTCCCTGAAAAGCGAGCCTCGGAGGGGACCAAAAAATTGTGTGTGTCCCCATGGTGTGTACACTATCATGGTGGGGTGTTGTTTGAACCAATTTGTACCCGGGTGCGTCCCACACGCACATGCGCGCGGCAATTTGTCAATGGATTAGGGTTTTCCCTGAAAAGCGTGCCTCGAAAGGTTGACCCCAAAATTGTGTGTGTCCACATGGTGTGTACACTATCATGGTGGGGTGTTGTTTGAATTTTTTACCCCCGGGTCGTCCGACTACACGCACATGCGCCGATGGCAATTAGTCAATGTTGTAGAACAGCACGGTCAATGGATTAGGGTTTCCTGAAAGCGAGCCTCGATTGTGGGAATGACCCCAAATCGTGTGTGTCCACACAATGTGTACACTATCATGGTGGGGTGTTGTTTGAACCAATTTTGTACCCCCGGGTGCGTCCGGCTACACGCACATGCGCCGACGGCAATTTGTCAATGGATTAGGGTTTCCCTGAAAAGCGAGCCTCGGAGGGTGGGAATGACCCAAAAAATTGTGTGTGTCCATATGGTGTGTACACTATCATGGTGGGGTGTTGTTTGAACCAATTTTGTACCCCCGGGTGCGTCCAGCTACACGCACATGCGCTGATGGCAATTAGTCAATGTTGTAGCACGGTCAATGGATTAGGGTTTCCCTGGAAAGCGAGCCTCGAATTGTGGAATGACCCCAAAAATCGTGTGTGTCCACATAATGTGTACACTATCATGGTGGGGTGTTGTTTGAACCAATTTTTTACCCCCGGGTGCGTCCGGCTACACGCACATGCGCTGACGGCAATTTGTCAATGGATTAGGGTTTCCCTGGAAAGCGAGCCTCGGATGGGAATGACCCAAAAAATTGTGTGTGTCCACATGGTGTGTACTCTATCATGGTGTGAACCAATTTTGTACCCCCGGGTGCGTCCGGCTACATGCACATGCGCTGACGGCAATTAGTCAATGTTGTAGACATCACGGTCAATGGATTAGGGTTCCCTGGAAAGCGAACCTCGGATTGTGGGAATGACCCCAAAAATCGTGTGTGTCCACATGGTGTGTACATTATCATGGTGGGGTGTTGTTTGAACCAATTTTGTACCCCCGGGTGCGTCCGGCTACACGCACATGCGTTGACGGCAATTTGTCAATGGATTAGGGTTTCCCTGAAAAGCGTGCCTCGGAAGGTGGGAATGACCCAAAAAATTATGTGTGTCCACATGGTGTGTACACTATCATGGTGGGGTGTTGTTTGAACCAATTTTGCCCCCGGGTGCGTCGAGCTACATGCACACGCTGATGGCAATTAGTCAATGTTGTAGACAACACGGTCAATGGATTAGGGTTTCCCTGGAAAGCGAGCTCGGATTGTGGGAATGACCCCAAAAAAATGTGTGTCCACATAATGTGTACACTATCATTGTGGGGTGTTGTTTGAACCAATTTTGTACCCCGGGTGCGTCCGGCTACACGCACATGCGCTGACGGCAATTTGTCAATGGATTAGGGTTTCCCTGGAAAGCGAGCCTCGGAGGGTGGGAATGACCCAAAAAATTGTGTGTGTCCACATGGTGTGTACACTATCATGGTGGGGTGTTGTTTGAACCAATTTTGTACCCCGGTGCGTCGGCTACACGCACATGCGCTGACGGCAATTTGTCAATGGATTAGGGTTTCCTAAAATCGGAAGGTGGGAATGACCCAAAAATTGTGTGTGTCCACATGGTGTACACTATCATGGTGGGGTGTTGTTTGAACCAATTTTTACCCCGGGTGCGTCCTACACGCACATGCGTTGATGGCAATTAGTCAATGTTGTAGACAACACGGTCAATGGATTAGGGTTTCCCTAGAAAGCGGTTCGGGTTGTGGGAATGACCCCAAAATCGTGTGTGTCCACAAATGTGTACACTATCATGGTGGGGTGTTGTTTGAACCAATTTTGTACCCGGGTGCGTCCGGCTACACGCACATGCGCTGACGCAATTTGTCAATGGATTAGGGTTTCCTTGGCGAGCCTCGGTGTGGGAATGACCCAAAAAATTGTGTGTGTCCACATGGTGTGTACACTATCATGGTGGGGTGTTGTTTGAACCAATTTTGTACCTCCGGGTGCGTCCGGCTACATGCACATGCGGTGACGGCAATTAGTCAATGTTGTAGACAGCACGGTCAATGGATTAGGGTTTCCCTGGAAAGCGAGCCTCGGATTGTGGGAATGACCCCAAAAATCGTGTGTGTCCAAATATGTGTACACTATCATGGTGGGGTGTTGTTTGAACCAATTTTGTACCCCCGGGTGCGTCCGTCTACACACATGCGGCTCGACGGCAATTTGTCGATGGATTAGGGTTTCCCTGGAAAGCGAGCCTCGGAGGGTGGGAATGACCCAAAAAATTGTGTGTCACATGGTGTGTACTCTATCATGGTGTGAACCAATTTTGTACCCCGGGTGCGTCCGGCTACATGCACATGCGCGACGGCAATTAGTCAATGTTGTAGACAGCACGGTCAATGGATTAGGGTTTCCCTGGAAAGCCCTCTGATTGTGGGAATGACCCCAAAAATCGTGTGTGTCCACATGGTGTGTACATTATCATGGTGGGGTGTTGTTTGAACCAATTTTGTACCCCCGGGTGCGTCCGGCTACACGCACATGCGCTGACGGCAATTTGTCAATGGATTAGGGTTTCCCTGAAAAGCGTGCCTCGGAAGGTGGGAATGACCCAAAAAATTATGTGTGTCCACATGGTGTGTACACTATCATGGTGGGGTGTTGTTTGAACCAATTTTGTACCCCCGGGTGCGTCCGCTACACGCACATGCGCCGATGGCAATTAGTCAATGTTGTAGACAACACGGTCAATGGATTAGGGTTTCCTGGAAAGAGCCTCGGATTGTGGGAATGACCCCAAAAATCGTGTGTGTCCACATAATGTGTACACTATAATGGTGGGGTGTTGTTTGAACCAATTTTTTACCCCCGGGTGCGTCCGGCTACACGCACATGACGGCAATTTGTCAATGGATTAGGGTTTCCCTGGAAAGCGAGCCTCGGAGGGTGGGAATGACCCAAAAATTGTGTGTGTCCACATGGTGTGTACACTATCATGGTGGGGTGTTGTTTGAACCAATTTTGTACCCCCGGGTGCGTCCGGCTACATGCACATGCGCTGACGGCAATTAGTCAATGTTGTAGACAACACGGTCAATGGATTAGGGTTTCCCTGGAAGCGAGCCTGGATTGTGGGAATGACCCCAAAAATCGTGTGTGTCCACATGGTGTGTACATTATCATGGTGGGGTGTTGTTTGAACCAATTTTGTACCCCGGGTGCGTCCGGCTACACGCACATGCGCTGACGGCAATTTGTTAATGGATTAGGGTTTCAAAGCGTGCCTCGGAAGGTGGGAATGACCCAAAAATTGTGTGTGTCCACATGGTGTGTACACTATCATGGTGGGGTGTTGTTTGAACCAATTTTGTACCCCGGGTGCGTCCGGCTACATGCACTGATGGCAATTAGTCAATGTTGTAGACAACACGGTCAATGGATTAGGGTTTTCCTGGAAAGCGAGCCTCGGATTGTGGGGAATGACCCCAAAATCGTGTGTGTCCACATAATGTGTACACTATCATTGTGGGGTGTTGTTTGAACCAATTTTGTACCCCCGGGTGCGTCCGGCTACACGCACATGCGCTGACGGCAATTTGTCAATGGATTAGGGTTTCCCTGGAAAGCGAGCCTCGGAGGGTGGGAATGACCCAAAAAATTGTGTGTGTCCACATGGTGTGTACACTATCATGGTGGGGTGTTGTTTGAACCAATTTTGTACCCCCGGGTGCGTCCGGCTACACGCACATGCGCTGATGGTCAATGTTGTAGACAACACGGTCAATGGATTAGGGTTTCCCTGGAAAGCGAGCCTCGGATTGTGGGAATGACCCCAAAAATCGTGTGTGTCCACATAATGTGTACACTATCATGGTGGGGTGTTGTTTGAACCAATTTTGTACCCCGGGTGCGTCCGGCTACACGCACATGCGTTGACGGCAATTTGTCAATGGATTAGGGTTTCCCTGAAAAGCGTGCCTCGGAAGGTGGGAATGACCCAAAAAAGTGTGTGTCCACATGGTGTGTACACTATCATGGTGGGGTGTTGTTTGAACCAATTTTGTACCCCGGGTGCGTCCAGCTACACGCACATGCGCTGATGGCAATTAGTCAATGTTGTAGACAACACGGTCAATGGATTAGGGTTTCGGAAAGCGAGCCTCGGATTGTGGGAATGACCCAAAAATCGTGTGTGTCCACATAATGTGTGCACTATCATGGTGGGGTGTTGTTTGAACCAATTTTGTACCCCCGGGTGCGTCCGGCTACACGCACATGCGCTGACGGCAATTTGTCAATGGATTAGGGTTTCCCTGGAAAGCGAGCCTCGGTGGGAATGACCCAAAAAATTGTGTGTCCACATGGTGTGTACACTATCATGGTGGGGTGTTCTTTGAACCAATTTTGTACCCCCGGGTGCGTCCGGCTACACGCACATGCGCTGACGGCAATTTGTCAATGGATTAGGGTTTCCCTGACGTGCCTCGGAAGGTGGGAATGACCAAAAAAATTGTGTGTGTCCACATGGTGTGTACACTATCATGGTGGGGTGTTGTTTGAACCAATTTTGTACCCCGGGTGCGTCCGGCTACACGCACATGCGGCGATGGCAATTAGTCAATGTTGTAGACAGCACGGTCAATGGATTAGGGTTTCCCTGGAAAGCGAGCCTCGGATTGTGGGAATGACCCCAAAATCGTGTGTGCCCACATAATGTGTACACTATCATGGTGGGGTGTTGTTTGAACCAATTTTGTACCCCCGGGTGCGTGCGGCTACACGCACATGCGCTGGCGGCAATTTGTCAATGGATTAGGGTTTCCCTGGAAAGCGCCTCGGAGGGTGGGAATGACCCAAAAAATTGTGTCCACATGGTGTGCACACTATCATGGTGGGGTGTTGTCTGAACCAATGTTGTACCCCGGGTGCGTCCGGCTACATGCACATGCGCTGCGGCAATTAGTCAATGTTGTAGACAACACGGTCAATGGATTAGGGTTTCCCTGGAAAGCGAGCCTCGGATTGTGGGAATGACCCCAAAAATCGGGTGTGTCCACATAATGTGTACACTATCATGGTGGGGTGTTTTTTGAACCAATTTTGTACCCCGGGTGCGTCCGGCTACACGCACATGCGCTGGCGGACAATTTGTCAATGGATTAGGGTTTCCATGGAAAGCGAGCCTGGAGGGTGGGAATGACCCAAAAAATTGTGTGTGTCCACATGGTGTGTACTCTATCATGGTGTGAACCAATTTTGTACCCCGGGTGCGTCCGGCTACATGCACATGCGCTGACGGCAATTAGTCAATGTTGTAGACAGCACGGTCAATGGATTAGGGTTTCCCTGGAAAGCGCCTCGGATTGTGGGAATGACCCCAAAAATCGTGTGTCCACATGGTGTGTACATTATCATGGTGGGGTGTTGTTTGAACCAATTTTGTACCCCCGGGTGCGTCACACGCACATGCGCTGACGGCAATTTGTCAATGGATTAGGGTTTCCCTGGAAAGCGTGCCTCGGAAGGTGGGAATGACCCAAAAAATTATGTGTGTCCACATGGTGTGTACACTATCATGGTGGGGTGTTGTTTGAACCAATTTTGTACCCCCGGGTGCGTCCGGCTACACGCACATGCGCTGATGGCAATTAGTCAATGTTGTAGACAACACGGTCAATGGATTAGGGTTTCCCTGGAAAGCGAGCCTCGGATTGTGGGAATGACCCCAAAAATCGTGTGTGTCCACATAATGTGTACACTATAATGGTGGGGTGTTGTTTGAACCAATTTTTTACCCCCGGGTGCGTCCGGCTACACGCACATGCGCTGACGGCAATTTGTCAATGGATTAGGGTTTCCCTGGAAAGCGAGCCTCGGAGGGTGGGAATGACCCAAAAATTGTGTGTGTCCACATGGTGTGTACACTATCATGGTGGGGTGTTGTTTGAACCAATTTTGTACCCCCGGGTGCGTCCGGCTACATGCACATGCGCGGACGGCAATTAGTCAATGTTGTAGACATCACGGTCAATGGATTAGGGTTTCCCTGGAGAACCACGGTTTGTGGGAATGACCCCAAAATCGTGTGTGTCCACATGGTGTGTACATTATCATGGTGGGGTGTTGTTTGAACCAATTTTGTACCCCCGGGTGCGTCCGGCTACACGCACATGCGCTGACGGCAATTTGTTAATGGATTAGGGTTTCCCTGCGTGCCTCGGAAGGTGGGAATGACCCAAAAATTGTGTGTGTCCACATGGTGTGTACACTATCATGGTGGGGTGTTGTTTGAACCAATTTTGTACCCCCGGGTGCGTCCAGCTACACGCACATGCGCTGATGGCAATTAGTCAATGTTGTAGACAACACGGTCAATGGATTAGGGTTTTCCTGGAAAGCGAGCCTCGGATTGTGGGGAATGACCCCAAAAATCGTGTGTGTCCACATAATGTGTACACTATCATTGTGGGGTGTTGTTTGAACCAATTTTGTACCCCCGGGTGCGTCCGGCTACACGCACATGCGCTGACGGCAATTTGTCAATGGATTAGGGTTTCCCTGGAAAGCGAGCCTCGGAGGGTGGGAATGACCCAAAAATTGTGTGTGTCCACATGGTGTGTACACTATCATGGTGGGGTGTTGTTTGAACCAATTTTGTACCCCGGGTGCGTCCGGCTACATGCACATGCGCTGATGGCAATTAGTCAATGTTGTAGACAACACGGTCAATGGATTAGGGTTTCCGGAAAGCGAGCCTCGGATTGTGGGAATGACCCCAAAAATCGTGTGTGTCCACATAATGTGTACACTATCATGGTGGGGTGTTGTTTGAACCAATTTTGTACCCCGGGTGCGTCCGGCTACACGCACATGCGCTGACGGCAATTCGTCAATGGATTAGGGTTTCCTGAAAAGCGTGCCTCGGAAGGTGGGAATGACCCAAAAAATGTGTGTCCACATGGTGTGTACACTATCATGGTGGGGTGTTGTTTGAACCAATTTTGTACCCCCGGGTGCGTCCGGCTACACGCACATGCGCTAATGGCAATTAGTCAATGTTGTAGACAACACGGTCAATGGATTAGGTTTCCTGGAAAGCGAGCCTCGGATTGTGGGAATGACCTCAAAAATCGTGTGTGTCCACATAATGTGTACACTATCATGGTGGGGTGTTGTTTGAACCAATTTTGTACCCCCGGGTGCGTCCGGCTACACGCACATGCGCTGACGGCAATTTGTCAATGGATTAGGGTTTCCTTGGAAAGCGAGCCTCGGAGGGTGGGAATGACCCAAAAATTGTGTGTGTCCACATGGTGTGTACACTATCATGGTGGGGTGTTCTTTGAACCAATTTTGTACCCCCGGGTGCGTCCGGCTACACGCACATGCGCTGACGGCAATTTGTCAATGGATTAGGGTTTCCCTGAAAAGCGTGCCTCGGAGGGTGGGAATGACCAAAAAAATTGTGTGTGTCCACATGGTGTGTACACTATCATGGTGGGGTGTTGTTTGAACCAATTTTGTACCCCGGGTGCATCCGGCTACACGCACATGCGCTGATGGCAATTAGTCAATGTTGTAGACAGCACGGTCAATGGATTAGGGTTTCCCTGGAAAGCGAGCCTCGGATTGTGGGAATGACCCCAAAAATCGTGTGTGTCCACATAATGTGTACACTATCATGGTGGGGTGTTGTTTGAACCAATTTTGTACCCCGGGTGCGTCCGGCTACACGCACATGCGCTGACGGCAATTTGTCAATGGATTAGGGTTTCCCTGGAAAGCGAGCCTCGGAGGGTGGGAATGACCCAAAAAATTGTGTGTGTCCACATGGTGTGTACACTATCATGGTGGGGTGTTGTCGAACCAATTTTGTACCCCCGGGTGCGTCCGGCTACATGCACATGCGCCGACGGCAATTTGTCAATGTTGTAGACAGCACGGTCAATGGATTAGGGTTTCCCCGGAAAGCGAGCCACGGATTGTGGGAATGACCCCAAAAATCGGGTGTGTCCACATAATGTGTACACTATCATGGTGGGGTGTTTTTTGAACCAATTTTGTACCCCCGGATGCGTCCGGCTACATGCGCTGACGACAATTTGTCAATGGATTAGGGTTCCCTGGAAAGCGAGCCTCGGAGGTGGGAATGACCCAAAAATTGTGTGTGTCCACATGGTGTGTAAACTATCATGGTGTGAACCAATTTTGTACCCGGGTGCGTCCGGCTACATGCACATGCGAGGACGGCAATTAGTCAATGTTGTAGACAGCGGGTCAATGGATTAGGGTTTCCCTGGAAAGCGATTGTGGGAATGACCCCAAAAATCGTGTGTGTCCACATGGTGTGTACATTATCATGGTGGGGTGTTGTTTGAACCAATTTTGTACCCCCGGGTGCGTCCGGCTACACGCACATGCGCTGACGGCAATTTGTCAATGGATTAGGGTTTCCAAAAGCGTGCCTCGGAAGGTGGGAATGACCCAAAAATTGGTGTGTCCACATGGTGTGTACACTATCATGGTGGGGTGTTGTTTGAACCAATTTTGTACCCCCGGGTGCGTCCGGCTACACGCACATGCGCTGATGGCAATTAGTCAATGTTGTAGACAACACGGTCAATGGATTAGGGTTTCCCTGGAAAGCGAGCCTCGGATTGTGGGAATGACCCCAAAATCGTGTGTGTCCACATAATGTGTACACTATCATGGTGGGGTGTTGTTTGAACCAATTTTGTACCCCCGGTGCGTCCGGCTACACGCACATGCGCCGACGGCAATTTGTCAATGGATTAGGGTTTCCCTGGAAAGCGAGCCTCGGAGGGTGGGAATGACCCAAAAAATTGTGTGTGTCCACATGGTGTGTACTCTATCATGGTGGGGTGTTGTTTGAACCAATTTTGTACCCCCGGGTGCGTCCGGCTACACGCACATGCGCCAATGGATTAGGGTTTCCATGAAAAGCGTGCCTCGGAAGGTGGGAATGACCAAAAAATTGTGTGTGTCCACATGGTGTGTACACTATCATGGTGGGGTGTTGTTTGAACCAATTTTGTACCCCGGGTGCATCCGGCTACACGCACATGCGCTGATGGCAATTAGTCAATGTTGTAGACAGCACGGTCAATGGATTAGGGTTTCCCTGGAAAGCGAGCCTCGGATTGTGGGAATGACCCCAAAAATCGTGTGTGTCCACATAATGTGTACACTATCATGGTGGGGTGTTGTTTGAACCAATTTTGTACCCCGGGTGCGTCCGGCTACACGCACATGCGCTGACGGCAATTTGTCAATGGATTAGGGTTTCCCTGGAAAGCGAGCCTCGGAGGGTGGGAATGACCCAAAAATTTGTGTGTCCACATGGTGTGTACACTATCATGGTGGGGTGTTGTCTGAACCAATTTTGTACCCCGGGTGCGTCCGGCTACATGCACATGCGCTGACGGCAATTAGTCAATGTTGTAGACAACACGGTCAATGGATTAGGGTTTCCCTGGAAAGCGAGCCTCGGATTGTGGGAATGACCCCAAAAATCGTGTGTGTCCACATGGTGTGTACATTATCATGGTGGGGTGTTGTTTGAACCAATTTTGTACCCCGGGTGCGTCCGGCTACACGCACATGCGCCGACGGCAATTTGTCAATGGATTAGGGTTTCCTTGAAAAGCGTGCCTCGGAAGGTGGGAATGACCCATAAAATTGTGTGTGTCACATGGTGTGTACACTATCATGGTGGGGTGTTGTTTGAACCAATTTTTTACCCCCGGGTGCGTACACGCACATGCGCTGATGGCAATTAGTCAATGTTGTAGACAGCACGGTCAATGGACTAGGGTTTCCCTGGAAAGCGAGCCTCGGATTGTGGGAATGACCCCAAAATCGTGTGTGTCCACATAATGTGTACACTATCATGGTGGGGTGTTGTTTGAACCAATTTTGTACCCCGGGTGCGTCCGGCTACACGCACATGCGCCGACGGCAATTTGTCAATGGATTAGGGTTTCCCTGGAAAGCGAGCCTCGGAGTGTGGGAATGACCCAAAAAATTGTGTGTGTCCACATGGTGTGTACACTATCATGGTGGGGTGTTGTTTGAACCAATTTTGTACCCCGGGTGCGTCCGGCTACATGCACATGCGCTGACGGCAATTAGTCAATGTTGTAGACAACACGGTCAATGGATTAGGGTTTCCCTGGAAAGCGAGCCACGGATTGTGGGAATGACCCCAAAAATCGTGTGTGTCCACATAATGTGTACACTATCATGGTGGGGTGTTGTTTGAACCAATTTTGTACCCCCGGGTGCGTCCAGCTACACGCACATGCGCTGACGGCAATTTGTCAATGGATTAGGTTTCCCTGGAAAGCGAGCCTCGGAGGGTGGGAATGACCCAAAAATTGTGTGTGTCCACATGGTGTGTACTCTATCATGGTGTGAACCAATTTTGTACCCCGGGTGCGTCCGGCTACATGCACATGCGCTGACGGCAATTAGTCAATGTTGTAGACAACACGGTCAATGGATTAGGGTTTCCATGGAAAGCCTCCGATTGTGGGAATGACCCCAAAAATCGTGTGTGTCCACATGGTGTGTACATTATCATGGTGGGGTGTTGTTTGAACCAATTTTGTACCCCGGGTGCGTCCGGCTACACGCACATGCGCTGACGCAATTTGTCAATGGATTAGGGTTTCCCTGAAAAGCGTGCCTCGGAAGGTGGGAATGACCCAAAAAATGTGTGTGTCCACATGGTGTGTACACTATCATGGTGGGGTGTTGTTTGAACCAATTTTGTACCCCCGGGTGCGTCCGGCTACACGCACATGCGCTGATGGCAATTAGTCAATGTTGTAGACAACACGGTCAATGGATTAGGGTTTCCCTGAAAAGCGAGCCTCGGATTGTGGGAATGACCCCAAAAATCGTGTGTGTCCACATAATGTGTACACTATAATGGTGGGGTGTTGTTTGAACCAATTTTTTGATGGGATTCGTAGCATAGAAAACAAATATTTTCCTACCGCAAGAACGAAAACACAAGCCAAGATCTAATCTAGTAGATGGTAGCAACGAGAAGATCATGAGACTAACCCTCGAAGATTTCCAAAGCCTAACGAGATTAGATCTCGTGGTGGATGTAGTCGATCACTTGTCGCTTGCAAAAGCGCGTAGAAGATCTTGACCGCTTGCAAAAGCGCGTAGAAGAACTTGACGGTGCCACAATCGGGCAGCACCTCCGTACTCGGTCACACGTACGGTGTTGATGAAGACGACGTCCTCCTCCCCAGCGGGCAGCGGATGTAGTAGATCCTCCTCGGAATCCCGCCAGCACGACGGCGTGGTGACGGTGGTGGTGGAGATCTCCGGCAGGGCTTCGCCGCAAGCGCTGCGGGAGAAGAAGGAGGAGGGAATAGCTAGGGTTTGGGCGCAGGGTGGTGCTGCGACTTGGGGAGCTAGGGCTGCGACTTGTGGTGCCCTTGGGGTGCCCCTTGGCCTCTTTAAATAGGTGGCCAAGCCCCTTGGGTCGTCCAAAAACCTGCCCCCAAGTTTGACTGAGTTCCGATAGGTTTCCGGTTCCGAAAACCTAGTCCTACTCGGACTCTTTTGCCAATTCCGAAATTGCATTAAGGAAAGACTCCTTTTCCCTTAAGGCAACGTGGTTGCACCTATTATGGAACCCTCCGGACTTCCTTAGACATCCCGGGTCGTCCCGGACACTTCCGGAACCTTCCATAATATTCCGGACTATTCCGGTCCTTCTAGAACCTTCTAGAAGCTCCGGTCAAAACACCGGACTTTTTCCGAACCCCGGAAAATGACTTCCCATATATGAATCTTATTCTCCGGACCATTCCGAACCTCCTCGTGATGTCTTGGATCCCATCCGAGACTCCGAACAACATTCGAGCTCCATTCCATATTCCATATCTACTTAAAACGACATCAAACCTTAAGTGTGTCACCCTACGGTTCGCGAACTATGCAGACATGGTTGAGACTTCTCTCCGACCAATAACCAATAGCGGGATCTGGAGATCCATAATGGCTCCCACATATTCAACGATAACTTAGTGATCGATTGAACCATTTACATACGATACCGATTCCCTTTGTCACGCGATATTTTACTTGTCCGAGGTTTGATCATCGGTATCTCTATACCTCGTTCAACCTCGTCTCCGACAAGTACTCTTTACTCGTACCGTGGTATGTGGTCTCTTATGAACCATTCATATGCTTGCAAGCTAATTAGACGACATTCCACCGAGAGGGCCCAGAGTATATCTATCCGTCATCGGGATGGACAAATCCCACTGTTGATCCATATGCCTCAACTCATACTTTCCGGATACCTAATCCCACCTTTATAACCACCCATTTACGCAGTGGCGTTTGATGTAATCAAAGTACCCTTCCGGCATAAGTGATTTACATGATCTCATGGTCGAAAGGACTTGGTAACTATGTATCGAAAGCTTATAGCAAATGAACTTAATGACGTGATCTTATGCTACGCTTATTTGGGTGTGTCCATTACATCATTCACACAATGATATAACCTTGTCATTAATAACATCCAATGTTCATGATCACGAAACCATGATCATCTATTAATCAACAAGCTAGTTATACAAGAGGCTTACTAGGGACTCCTTGTTGTTTACATAACACACATGTATCAATGTTCCAGTTAATACAATTATAGCATGTTATGCAAACATTATCATAAACACAAAGATATATTATAATAACCATTTTATTATTGCCTCTTGGGCATATCTCCAACAGTCTCCCACTTGCACTAGAGTCAATAATCTAGTTTACATTTGTAAAGATATAACACCTTGGCCTTCTGGTGTTTTATCATGTTATGCTCACGGGAGAGGTTTTAGTCAACGGATCTGACACGCTCAGAAACGTATGTATTTTGCAATTCATTTGCGTCTCAACGCATCATTCATTTTTCAAATGAGTCGGCATATATGCTTAGTCCTCTGGTGGAACCTTAATTCCGCTGTCTGAAATATGTCACTAATATTGTCATACACAATATAGCTTCAAAGTTCTGACACTATCGGAACTACACCAAGTTCTTAAAGAACTTTTTGACTTAACATCTTTAGTCATTGTCAAAACAATGACATATTCTACCTTCGTTTGTAGAATCCGTCACAACATTTAGAACTCTTCTAAATCTAGCATTGTGCTACCTATTAAACAACACTTAGCCTAATTGAGATTTGAAATTAATTCTTATATGTGACCAAACTAATATCGGTGCAACACCTTACAGCGATTTGTTTGTCATTACTCCATATAAAATTATATATATATCCTTGGTTCTTCTGAAGCACACAGGGATATTCTTACTGTTTGTCCAATGATCATCACATGAATCATTCTGGTATATGCTCCTAACTTTTTAGAGCATAGGACATCTGATTATGTACATATTATTCGTGATCTATAATCACTCATGTGTTTTTACTCATTGAGTGTCATATACACTCAAGTCTTGTTAAAACTTCACATGAAAAGAACACCTTCTTTATATTTTTATATTGAACTACTTCAATATTTATTCTATGTACTTTGACTTAAACTTATTATGTGTTTCAATCTATCTTCATAGATCTTGACACTAAATATGTTTCAGTCCATATTCTTTCATTGAAGTTAATTCTCAATGAAACCTTTTAATCAATTATATAATTACAATATTTATAACCAACGATATGTCAGCTACATAAAGTATTACAAATATGTCTCAGCGCTCCCACTTAATTTCTTGCAAATGCAAGCATCTTCATCGTTTCTGATGAAATCAAAAAATCTTTGACTATTTCATCCGGTGAAGATTCCAACTCCGTAATACTCACTTCATCCAATTGAAGTTCGTATTCCTATCTTGTATTCTACGGACTAGCAAAACTCTAGGTTGTATCTTGTATACACCTTTAATACACACTTCTGTTAAGTAATATATTTTGCCATCCTACTAACATATCTCATAAAGAAATATGTAGCGATTACTAGAATAATCCACATAGACTATAAGCATTGCTACGGAAGATCTAATCTTATCGTAGTCAACTCTTTGAACTTTGTCGTAAACAAATTTTCGACAAGTCGTGCTTATTTAAGGATATTTCATCCAAGTCCATCATTTTTATAGATTCATTCACTTTCAAAAAGTATTCATCTATCTTGGATTTCATGGCGTATAGCCATTTTAACAGAGTCAGGGCCCATCATAACTTCTTTGTTTGTAGTTGGTTTATCATTGTTCAAAATCAATCCTTTGTTCACAAATCATTTATTTGATCACAAAGTAAACCATACCTACAAGGTTCAATATGTACTTCGATCTCCATGGCTTAAAACACTTTGTAGTCATGGGAGCCATGATCGTCGTGGCCGCTTTCGGAACCATTTCCGATGTTGCGCTACTCTGATCATTATGCTCAGGTTCATAAACCTTATCAAGTTCTATTGTCCTCCCACTCAAATACTTCGCTAGAAAACAATTTCTTGGAAATAAGCAAGTAACATTAACAAACACTTTTGTCTTTTACTTCATAGTGGAAAGAATTCCCAATCAATTCTCTGGGATAACCAACAAAGACATTCATCCGATTTTGGTTGTAAACTTATTTACTTATGCTATGCATACCAAAATTTAAGAAAAAGACTATTAGGGTTCATACCCATGCCATAACTTGTATGGTGTCATTTCAACGGATCATGATGATGCTCTATATAGTGTAAAAGCGGTAGTCTCTAAAGCATAATCCACAAAAATATAATGGCATAAATATTTTATCTCATCATTGATCCAACAAGGTTTGGATACATCTCTCGGATACTCCATCATCACTATGATACTCCAAGAAACGTGAGTTGTAGAACAATTTCATAACTCTCTTAGATGTTCGCTAAAACTCATAATTCAAATATTTCCACCATGATCCAATCATAGATATTTGACTTTTCTATTACGATGATTTCCACTTCATGTTGAAATTTATTTGAATCTATTCAAATGTTTCAAACTTCTTCCTTATCGAATATATCCACATATATATACTCAATTCATTGTTGGAAGTTTTCATGAAGTAGAAGAATCTCCCGCACACAACTATGCCCAGTGAATCACATACATCATCATGTGTGTTTCCACTAAGTTAGTTGCCCGTTCAACTCTTGGCCTATGAACGGTATTTAAGTCATTCTCTTTAGAAGAGATTTGCAAGCGCCAAATGATTCAAAAATCATGTGACTCCAAAAATCCATCTGCATGGAGTTTCTTCATGTGTTCCTTTCTAACATGACCTAAATGGCGGTTCCACAAATAAGTAGAATTCAAATCATTTGCCTTATGGCATTTTAGCGTCAGTGTTATGTATGTGTGTTTCACCATTAATATTTATAATAACTTTATCCATCGTACATGGAGTAATGTCATAATTTGAACAACTCATTGTTTTCATTTGACCAGAGCAAAATAACAATTATTAAGTTCTTTATTATAAATTCTAAGGGCTAGATAGAATACCAACGACGAACATAATAACACTTTATTTTTGTTCCAGACGTGTATTCCTATCATATTCCTTGTCAGTCACTTAGGCCATTGTATTCTTGTATTGCGTTGTTTTGCATGACACTTCATACCAACCAATATGGTACAAATACCCAAGAATTTCATTGTGTGACCAAACTAGGAATACAACCATAACATGTATATCATTTATATACACCTGAGCTAGACTTTCTAGTCTTTTCTTTTCTTTCTGCCAAAATATCTTTTATAGTTTCTCTTTTAGCTTTCCTCATTATTCAGAAAAACACTTCAACATCATAGACTTCTAGATTTGTTGGTCAAATACCAATAACCTTGAGGTTCTTACTTTGAAGTTGATCATCATATGACAAGTGTTCCTGATTTCACTATTAGTAACTTTGTAATATGATGAACAATTTCACTCATAATTTTATCCATCATATCATGACGACTTTCCGAGACCATGTCTGTACATACTAGGCTCGTAAAGTTTAACCTTAGTATTCGCATGTGCAAATCTGGCTTGCACCCGTTGTATGCACTCGTGGAATCTATGACACCCGATCATCACGAGATGCTTCGAAACGACGAGTCTTAGCAACGGTGCATACTAAGGACGATCACTTCATGGATATGCGAATATCGTTAGTGCCCCAATAGTTGGAGGATTGGGACGCCTGGCGTCTTCAACCTTCGTACATTCCCATAAAACTTATGAGTTTATGTACTCTCACCAAATTATATTCTATCACCTTGAAATAAGGTCTTAGATATCACATATATCTTATACCTCGCTTATTTCTGAAAACAAAATTTCCAGCTCCTTACTTTAATTTCAAACGGATTTGAACTTCAAGTTTCATGGAGACAAGATGATTTTAGGTACTAATTGAAACCATAGCTCTTTGAATCAACAATGTGAGGTTTACTAAAAGTTTGCAATAGGACTTAATTATTTCTTGATTCTTTAACAATACGGTACCAGTCCGTAAAGTTAATTGTCAGACTTAACAGTATTTCAATCTCAATTACAAGACTAACGCATGGTAGAAAACGGATGCCAATACTACAAATTTAATTCAAAATACTACTCAGACTATGTTTATGATAATTAGTTCAAGTTTTAATCTAATTACTAATGAACTCCCACTTAATACAACATCCCTCATAGTTGTTAAGTGGCACACGATCCACATCCACTACACCAAAACCGATCATCACGTGAGATGATGTAGCTTCAATGGTGAACATCAACATGTTGATCATATCATCCATATGACTCGTGTTCAACCTTTCGGTTTCCGTTGTCCCGAGGCCATGTCTGTACATGCTAGGCTCGTCAAGCAAACCCAAGTATTCCGCGTGTGCAAACATGGCTTACACCCGTTGTATGTGAACGTAGAGTCTATCACATCCGATCATCACGAGATGCTTCGAAACGACGAACTGTAGCGGTGCATACGAGGGGAGAACACTTTATTATCTTGATATTAATGTGAGGGATCATCTTATAATGCTACCGTCGCGATCTAAGCAAAATAAGATGCATAAAGGATTAACATCACATGCAATTCATATGTGATATGATATGGCCCTTTAGTCTTTGCGCCTTTGATCTTCATCTTCAAAGCACGGACATGATCTTCATCATCAACGGGCATGATCTCCATCATCGTCGGCGTAGCGTCAAGGTCCATGGCGCCGTCTTCATGGTTGTTCACCGTGTGTAGCAACTATTACAACTACTTTGAAATAATACTACAACATGAAATATAAAGACAACCATAAGGCTCCTGCCGGTTGCCACAATACAATAATGATCATCTCATACATATTCATCATCACATCATGGCCATATCACATCACCAAACCCTGCAAAAACAAGTTAGACGCCTCTAATTTGGTTTGCATATTTTACGTGGTTTAGGGTTTTCGAGTAAGATCCAATCTACCTACGAACATGAACCACAACGGTGATACTAGTGTTGTCAATAGAAAGAGTAAATTGGATCTTCACTATAGTGGGAGAGACAGACACCCGCAAAGCCACTTATGCAATACAAGTTGCATGTCAAACGTGGAGCAAGTCTCATGAACGCGGTCATGTAAAGTTAGCCCGAGCCGCTTCATCCCACTATGCCGCAAGATGCAAAGTACACGAACTAAAGACAACAAAAGCATCAACGCCCACAAAACCATTGTGTTCTACTCGTGCAACCAATCTATGCATAGACACGGCTCTGATACCACTGATGGGATTCGTAGCATAGAAAACAAAAATTTTCCTACCGCAAGAACGAAAACACAAGCCAAGATCTAATCTAGTAGATGGTAGCAACGAGAAGATCATGAGACTAACCCTCGAAGATTTCCAAAGCCTAACGAGATTAGATCTCGTGGTGGATGTAGTCGATCACTTGCCGCTTGCAAAAGCGCGTAGAAGATCTTGACCGCTTGCAAAAGCGCGTAGAAGAACTTGACGGTGCCACAATCTCCGTACTCGGTCACACGTACGGTGTTGATGAAGACGACGTCCTCCTCCCCGTTCCAGCGGGCAGCGGATGTAGTAGATCCTCCTCGGAATCCCGCCAGCACGACGGCGTGGTGACGGTGGTGGTGGAGATCTCCGGCAGGGCTTCGCCGCAAGCGCTGCGGGAGAAGAAGGAGGAGGGAATAGCTAGGGTTTGGGCGCAGGGTGGTGCTGCGACTTGGGGAGCTAGGGCTGCGACTTGTGGTGCCCTTGGGGTGCCCCTTGGCCTCTTTAAATAGGTGGCCAAGCCCCTTGGGTCGTCCAAAAACCTGCCCCCAAGTTTGACTGAGTTCCGATAGGTTTCCGGTTCCGAAAACCTAGTCCTACTCGGACTCTTTTGCCAATTCCGAAATTGCATTAAGGAAAGACTCCTTTTCCCTTAAGGCAACGTGGTTGCACCTATTATGGAACCCTCCGGACTTCCTTAGACATCCCGGGTCGTCCCGGACACTTCCGGAACCTTCCATAATATTCCGGACTATTCCGGTCCTTCTAGAACCTTCTAGAAGCTCCGGTCAAAACACCGGACTTTTTCCGAACCCCGGAAAATGACTTCCCATATATGAATCTTATTCTCCGGACCATTCCGAACCTCCTCGTGATGTCTTGGATCCCATCCGAGACTCCGAACAACATTCGAGCTCCATTCCATATTCCATATCTACTTAAAACGACATCAAACCTTAAGTGTGTCACCCTACGGTTCGCGAACTATGCAGACATGGTTGAGACTTCTCTCCGACCAATAACCAATAGCGGGATCTGGAGATCCATAATGGCTCCCACATATTCAACGATAACTTAGTGATCGATTGAACCATTTACATACGATACCGATTCCCTTTGTCACGCGATATTTTACTTGTCCGAGGTTTGATCATCGGTATCTCTATACCTTGTTCAACCTCGTCTCCTGACAAGTACTCTTTACTCGTACCGTGGTATGTGGTCTCTTATGAACCATTCATATGCTTGCAAGCTAATTAGACGACATTCCACCGAGAGGGCCCAGAGTATATCTATCCGTCATCGGGATGGACAAATCCCACTGTTGATCCATATGCCTCAACTCATACTTTCCGGATACCTAATCCCACCTTTATAACCACCCATTTACGCAGTGGCGTTTGATGTAATCAAAGTACCCTTCCGGCATAAGTGATTTACATGATCTCATGGTCGAAAGGACTTGGTAACTATGTATCGAAAGCTTATAGCAAATGAACTTAATGACGTGATCTTATGCTACGCTTATTTGGGTGTGTCCATTACATCATTCACACAATGATATAACCTTGTCATTAATAACATCCAATGTTCATGATCACGAAACCATGATCATCTATTAATCAACAAGCTAGTTATACAAGAGGCTTACTAGGGACTCCTTGTTGTTTACATAACACACATGTATCAATGTTCCAGTTAATACAATTATAGCATGTTATGCAAACATTATCATAAACACAAAGATATATTATAATAACCATTTTATTATTGCCTCTTGGGCATATCTCCAACATTTTCCCCCCTCCGGTCACGCACATCTGTTTACAATTTGTCAATGGATTAGGGTTTTTTCCAAGCGAGCCTCGGAGGGTGGGAATGACCCAAAAATTGTGTGTGTCCACATGGTGTGTACACTATCATGGTGGGGTGTTGTTTGAACCAATTTTGTACCCCCGGGTGCGTACATGCACATGCGCTGACGGCAATTAGTCAATGTTGTAGACAGCACGGTCAATGGATTAGGGTTTCCCTGGAAAGCGAACCTCGGATTGTGGGAATGACCCCAAAAATCGTGTGTGTCCACATGGTGTGTACATTATCATGGTGGGGTGTTGTTTGAACCAATTTTGTACCCCCGGGTGCGTCCGGCTACACGCACATGCGCTGACGGCAATTTGTTAATGGATTAGGGTTTCCCTGAAAAGCGTGCCTCGGAAGGTGGGAATGACCCAAAAATTGTGTGTGTCCACATGGTGTGTACACTATCATGGTGGGGTGTTGTTTGAACCAATTTTGTACCCCCGGGTGCGTCGAGCTACATGCACATGCGCTGATGGCAATTAGTCAATGTTGTAGACAACACGGTCAATGGATTAGGGTTTCCCTGGAAAGCGAGCCTCGGATTGTGGGAATGACCCCAAAAATCGTGTGTCCACATAATGTGTACACTATCATGGTGGGGTGTTGTTTGAACCAATTTTGTACCCCGGGTGCGTCCGGCTACACGCACATGCGCTGACGGCAATTTGTCAATGGATTAGGGTTTCCTTGGAAAGCGAGCCTCGGAGGGTGGGAATGACCCAAAAATTGTGTGTGTCCACATGGTGTGTACACTATCATGGTGGGGTGTTGTTTGAACCAATTTTGTACCCCGGGTGCGTCCGGCTACATGCACATGCGCTGACGGCAATTGGTCAATGTTGTAGACAACACGGTCAATGGATTAGGGTTTCCCTGGAAAGCGAACCTCGGATTGTGGGAATGACCCCAAAAATCGTGTGTGTCCACATGGTGTGTACATTATCATGGTGGGGTGTTGTTTGAACCAATTTTGTACCCCCGGGTGCGTCCGGCTACACGCACATGCGCTGACGGCAATTTGTCAATGGATTAGGGTTTCCAAAGCGTGCCTCGGAGGGTGGGAATGACCCAAAAATTGTGTGTGTCCACATGGTGTGTACACTATCATGGTGGGGTGTTGTTTGAACCAATTTTGTACCCCCGGGTGCGTCCAGCTACACGCACATGCGCTGATGGCAATTAGTCAATGTTGTAGACAGCACGGTCAATGGATTAGGGTTTCCCGGAAAGCGAGCCTCGGATTGTGGGAATGACCCCAAAAATCGTGTGTGTCGACATAATGTGTACACTATAATGGTGGGGTGTTGTTTGAAACAATTTTGTACACCCGGGTGCGTCCGGCTACACGCACATGCGCTGACGGCAATTTGTCAATGGATTAGGGTTTCCCTGGAAAGCGAGCCTCGGAGGTGGGAATGACCCAAAAAATTGTGTGTGTCCACATGGTGTGTACACTATCATGGTGGGGTGTTGTTTGAACCAATTTTGTACCCCGGGTGCGTCCGGCTACATGCACATGCGCTGACGGCAATTAGTCAATGTTGTAGACAGCACGGTCAATGGATTAGGGTTTCCCTGGAAGCGAACCTCGGATTGTGGGAATGACCCCAAAAATCGTGTGTGTCCACATGGTGTGTACATTATCATGGTGGGGTGTTGTTTGACCCAATTTTGTACCCCCGGGTGCGTCCGGCTACATGCGCTGACGGCAATTTGTTAATGGATTAGGGTTTCCCTGAAAAGCGTGCCTCGGAAGGTGGGAATGACCCAAAAATATGTGTCCACATGATGTGTACACTATCATGGTGGGGTGTTGTTTGAACCAATTTTGTACCCCCGGGTGCGTCCGGCTACACGCACATGCGATGGCAATTAGTCAATGTTGTAGACAGCACGGTCAATGGATTAGGGTTTTCCTGGAAAGCGAGCCTTGGATTGTGGTAATGACCCCAAAAATCGTGTGTGTCCCCATAATGTGTACACTATCATTGTGGGGTGTTGTTTGAACCAATTTTGTACCCCCGGGTGCGTCCGGCTACACGCACATGCGCTGATTTGTCAATGGATTAGGGTTTCCCTGGAAAGCGAGCCTCGGAGGGTCGGAATGGCCCAAAAATTGTGTGTGTCCACATGGTGTGTACACTACCATGGTGGGGTGTTGTTTGAACCAATTTTGTACCCCCGGGTGCGTCCGGCTACATGCACATACGGACGGCAATTAGTCAATGTTGTAGACAGCACGGTCAATGGATTAGGGTTTCCCTGGAAAGCGAACCTCGGATTGTGGGAATGACCCCAAAAATCGTGTGTGTCCACATGGTGTGTACATTATCATGGTGGGGTGTTGTTGGAACCAATTTTGTACCCCCGGGTGCGTCCGGCTACACGCACATGCGCTGACGGCAATTTGTCAATGGATTAGGGTTTCCCTGAAAAGCGTGCCTCGGAAGGTGGGAATGACCCAAAAATTGTGTGTGTCCACATGGTGTGTACACTATCATGGTGGGGTGTTGTTTGAACCAATTTTGTACCCCCGGGTGCGTCCAGCTACACGCACATGCGATGGGCAATTAGTCAATGTTGTAGACAGCACGGTCAATGGATTAGGGTTTCCCTGGAAAGCGAGCCTCGGATTGTGGAATGACCCCAAAAATCGTGTGTGTCCACATAATGTGTACACTATCATGGTGGGGTGTTGTTTGAACCAATTTTGTACCCCGGGTGCGTCCGGCTACACGCACATGCGCTGACGGCAATTTGTCAATGGATTAGGGTTTTCCTGGAAAGCGAGCCTCGGAGGGTGGGAATGACCCAAAAAATTGTGTGTGTCCACATGGTGTGTAAACTATCATGGTGGGGTGTTGTTTGAACCAATTTTGTACCCCCGGGTGCGTCCGGCTACATGCACATGCGCTGACGCAATTAGTCAATGTTGTAGACAACACGGTCAATGGATTAGGGTTTCCCTGGAAAGCGAACCTCGGATTGTGGGAATGACCCCAAAAATCGTGTGTGTCCACATGGTGTGTACATTATCATGGTGGGGTGTTGTTTGAACCAATTTTGTACCCCCGGGTGCGTCCAGCTACATGCACATGCGCTGGTGGCAATTAGTCAATGTTGTAGACAGCACGGTCAATGGATTAGGGTTTCCCTGGAAAGCGAGCCTCGGATTGTGGGAATGACCCCAAAAATCGTGTGTGTCCACATAATGTGTACACTATCATGGTGGGGTGTTGTTTGAACCAATTTTGTACCCCCGGGTGCGTCCGGCTACACGCACATGCGCTGACGGCAATTTGTCAATGGATTAGGGTTTCCCTGGAAAGCGAACCTCGGATTGTGGGAATGACCCCAAAAATCGTGTGTGTCCACATGGTGTGTACATTATCATGGTGGGGTGTTGTTTGAACCAATTTTGTACCCCCGGGTGCGTCCGGCTACACGCACATGACGGCAATTTGTCAATGGATTAGGGTTTCCCTGAAAAGCGTGCCTCGGAAGGTGGGAATGACCCAAAAAATTGTGTGTGTCCACATGGTGTGTACACTATCATGGTGGGGTGTTGTTTGAACCAATTTTGTACACCCGGGTGCGTCCAGCTACACGCACATGCGCTGATGGCAATTAGTCAATGTTGTAGACAGCACGGTCAATGCATTAGGGTTTCCCTGGAAAGCGAGCCACGGATTGTGGGAATGACCCCAAAAATCGTGTGTGTCCACATAATGTGTACACTATCATGGTGGGGTGTTGTTTGAACCAATTTTGTACCCCGGGTGCGTCCGGCTACGCACATGCGCTGACGGCAATTTGTCAATGGATTAGGGTTTCCCTGGAAAGCGAGCCTCGGAGGGTGGGAATGACCCAAAAAATTGTGTGTGTCCACATGGTGTGTACACTATCATGGTGGGGTGTTGTTTGAACCAATTTTGTACCCCGGGTGCGTCCGGCTACATGCACATGCGCTGACGGCAATTAGTCAATGTTGTAGACAGCACGGTCAATGGATTAGGGTTTCCCTGGAAAGCGAACCTCGGATTGTGGGAATGACCCCAAAAATCGTGTGTGTCCACATGGTGTGTACATTATCATGGTGGGGTGTTGTTTGAACCAATTTTGTACCCCGGGTGCGTCCGGCTACACGCACATGCGCTGACGGCAATTTGTCAATGGATTAGGGTTTCCCTGAAAAGCATGCCTCGGAAGGTGGGAATGACCCAAAAAATTGTGTGTGTCCACATGGTGTGTACACTATCATGGTGGGGTGTTGTTTGAACCAATTTTGTACCCCCGGGTGCGTCCGGCTAGACGGACATGCGCTGATGGCAATTAGTCAATGTTGTAGACAACACGGTCAATGGATTAGGGTTTCCCTGGAAAGCGAGCCTCGGATTGTGGGAATAACCCCAAAAATCGTGTGTGTCCACATAATGTGTACACTATCATGGTGGGGTGTTGTTTGAACCAATTTTGTACCCCGGGTGCGTCCGGCTACACACATGCATGACGGCAATTTGTCAATGGATTAGGGTTTCCCTGAAAGCGAGCCTCGGAGGGTGGGAATGACCCAAAAAATTGTGTGTGTCCACATGGTGTGTACACTAGCATGGTGGGGTGTTGTTTGAACCAATTTTGTACCCCGGGTGCATCCGGCTACATGCACATGCGCTGACGGCAATTAGTCAATGTTGTAGACAGCACGGTCAATGGATTAGGGTTTCCCTGGAAAGCGAACCTCGGATTGTGGGAATGACCCCAAAAATCGTGTGTGTCCACATGGTGTGTACATTATCATGGTGGGGTGTTGTTTGAACCAATTTTGTACCCCCGGGTGCGTCCGGCTACACGCACATGCGCTGACGGCAATTTGTCAATGGATTAGGGTTTCCCTGAAAAGCGTGCCTCGGAAGGTGGGAATGACCCAAAAATTTGTGTGTCCACATGGTGTGTACACTATCATGGTGGGGTATTGTTTTAACCAATTTTGTACCCCCGGGTGCGTCCAGCTACATGCACATGCGCTGATGACAATTAGTCAAGGTTGTAGACAGCACGGTCAATGGATTAGGGTTTTCCTGGAAAGCGAACCTCGGATTGTGGGAATGACCCCAAAATCGTGTGTGTCCACATGGTGTGTACATTATCATGGTGGGGTGTTGTTTGAACCAATTTTGTACCCCCGGGTGCGTCCGGCTACATGCACATGCGCTGGTGGCAATTAGTCAATGTTGTAGACACACGGTCAATGGATTAGGGTTTCCCTGGAAAGCGAGCCTCGGATTGTGGGAATGACCCCAAAAATCGTGTGTGTCCACATAATGTGTACACTATCATGGTGGGGTGTTGTTTGAACCAATTTTGTACCCCGGGTGCGTCCGGCTACACGCACATGCGGCGATGGCAATTAGTCAATGTTGTAGACAACACGGTCAATGGATTAGGGTTTCCCTGGAAAGCGAGCCTTGGATTGTGGGAATGACCCCAAAAATCGTGTGTGTCCACATGGTGTGTACATTATCATGGTGGGGTGTTGTTTGAACCAATTTTGTACCCCCGGGTGCGTCCGGCTACACGCACATGCGCTGACGGCAATTTGTCAATGGATTAGGGTTTCCCTGAAAAGCGTGCCTCGGAAGGTGGGAATGACCCAAAAAATTGTGTGTGTCCACATGGTGTGTACACTATCATGGTGGGGTGTTGTTTGAAACAATTTTGTACCCCCGGGTGCATCCAGCTACACGCACATGCGCTGATGGCAATTAGTCAATGTTGTAGACATCACGGTCAATGGATTAGGGTTTCCCTGGAAAGCGAGCCTCGGATTGTGGGAATGACCCCAAAACTCGTGTGTGTCCACATAATGTGTACACTATCATGGTGGGGTGTTGTTTGAACCAATTTTGTACCCCGGGTGCGTCCGGCTACACGCACATGCGCTGACGGCAATTTGTCAATGGATTAGGGTTTCCCTGGAAAGCGAGCCTCGGAGGGTGGGAATGACCCAAAAAATTGTGTGTGTCCACATGGTGTGTACACTAGCATGGTGGGGTGTTGTTTCAACCAATTTTGTACCCCGGGTGCGTCCGGCTACATGCACATGCGCGGCAATTAGTCAATGTTGTAGACAGCACGGTCAATGGATTAGGGTTTCCCTGGAAAGCGAACCTCGGATTGTGGGAATGACCCCAAAAATCGTGTGTGTCCACATGGTGTGTACATTATCATGGTGGGGTGTTGTTTGAACCAATTTTGTACCCCCGGTGCGTCCGGCTACACGCACATGCGCTGACGGCAATTTGTCAATGGATTAGGGTTTCCCTGAAAGCGTGCCTCGGAAGGTGGGAATGACCCAAAAATTGTGTGTGTCCACATGGTGTGTACACTATCATGGTGGGGTGTTGTTTTAACCAATTTTGTACCCCCGGGTGCGTCCAGCTACATGCACATGCGCTGATGACAATTAGTCAAGGTTGTAGACAGCACGGTCAATGGATTAGGGTTTTCCTGGAAAGCGAGCCTCAGATTGTGGGAATGATCCCAAAAATCGTGTGTGTCCACATAATGTGTACAATATCATGGTGGGGTGTTGTTTGAACCAATTTTGTACCGGGTGCGTCCGCTACACGCACATGCGCTGACGGCAATTTGTTAATGGATTAGGATTTCCGTGGAAAGCGAGCCTCGGAGGGTGGGAATGACCCAAAAAATTGTGTGTCCACATGGTGTGTACACTATCATGGTGGGGTGTTGTTTGAACCAATTTTGTACCCCCGGGTGCGTCCGGCTACATGCACATGCGCTGACGGCAATTAGTCAATGTTGTAGATAGCACGGTCAATGGATTAGGGTTTCCCTGGAAAGCGAACCTCGGATTGTGGGAATGACCCCAAAAATCGTATGTGTCCACATGGTGTGTACATTATCATGGTGGGGTGTTGTTGGAACCAATTTTGTACCCCCGGGTGCGTCCGGCTACACGCACATGCGCTGACGGCAATTTGTCAATGGATTATGGTTTCCCTGAAAAGCGTGCCTCGGAAGGTGGGAATGACCCAAAAAATTGTGTGTGTCCACATGGTGTGTACACTATCATGGTGGGGTGTTGTTTGAACCAATTTTGTACCCCCGGGTGCGTCCAGCTACACGCACATGCGCTGATGGCAATTAGTCAATGTTGTAGACAGCACGGTCAATGGATTAGGGTTTCCCTGGAAAGCGAGCCTCGGATTGTGGGAATGACCCCAAAAATCGTGTGTGTCCACATAATGTGTACACTATCATGGTGGGGTGTTGTTTGAACCAATTTTGTACCCCCGGGTGCGTCCGGCTACACGCACATGCGCTGATTTGTTAATGGATTAGGGTTTCCCTGGAAAGCAAGCCTCGGAGGGTGGGAATGACCCAAAAAATTGTGTGTGTCCACATGGTGTGTACACTATCATGGTGGGGTGTTGTTTGAACCAATTTTGTACCCCCGGGTGCGTCCGGCTACATGCACATGCGCTGACGGCAATTAGTCAATGTTGTAGACAACACGGTCAATGGATTAGGGTTTCCCTGGAAAGCGAACCTCGGATTGTGGGAATGACCCCAAAAATCGTGTGTGTCCACATGGTGTGTACATTATCATGGTGGGGTGTTGTTTGAACCAATTTTGTACCCCCGGGTGCGTCCGGCTACACGCGCCGACGGCAATTTGTCAATGGATTAGGGTTTCCCTGAAAAGCGTGGGTGGGAATGACCCAAAAAATTGTGTGTCCACATGGTGTGTACACTATCATGGTGGGGTGTTGTTTGAACCAATTTTGTACCCCGGGTGCGTCCGCTACACGCACATGCGCTGATGGCAATTAGTCAATGTTGTAGACAACACGGTCAATGGATTAGGGTTTCCCTGGAAAGCGAGCCTCGGATTGTGGGAATGACCCCAAAAATCGTGTGTGTCCACATAATGTGTACACTATCATGGTGGGGTGTTGTTTGAACAAATTTTGTACCCCCGGGTGCGTCCGGCTACACGCACATGCGCTGACGGCAATTTGTCAATGGATTAGGGTTTCCCTGGAAAGCGAGCCTCGGAGGGTGGGAATGACCCAAAAAATTGTGTGTCTCCACATGGTGTGTACATTATCATGGTGGGGTGTTGTTTGAACCAATTTTGTACCCCCGGGTGCGTCCGGCTACATGCACATGCGCTGACGGCAATTAGTCAATGTTGTAGACAGCACGGTCAATGGATTAGGGTTTCCCTGGAAAGCGAGCCTCGGATTGTGGGAATGACCCCAAAAATCGTGTGTGTCCACATGGTGTGTACATTATCATGGTGGGGTGTTGTTTGAACCAATTTTGTACCCCCGGGTGCGTCCGGCTACACGCACATGCGCTGACGGCAATTTGTCAATGGATTAGGGTTTCCCTGAAAGCGTGCCTCGGAAGGTGGGAATGACCCAAAAATTGTGTGTGTCCACATGGTGTGTACACTATCATGGTGGGGTGTTGTTTGAACCAATTTTGTACCCCGGGTGCGTCCGGCTACATGCACATGCGCCGATGGCAATTAGTCAATGTTGTAGACAGCACGGTCAATGGATTAGGGTTTCCCTGGAAAGCGAGCCTCGGATTGTGGGAATGACCCCAAAAATCGGGTGTGTCCACATAATGTGTACACTATCATGGTGGGGTGTTGTTTGAACCAATTTTGTACCCCGGGTGCGTCCGGCTACACGCACATGCGCTGACAATTTGTCGATTAGGGTTTCCCTGGAAAGCGAGCCTCGGAGGGTGGGAATGACCCAAAAAATTGTGTGTCTCCACATGGTGTGTACACTATCATGGTGGGGTGTTGTTTGAACCAATTTTGTACCCCCGGGTGCGTCCGGCTACATGCACATGCGCGGCAATTAGTCAATGTTGTAGACAACACGGTCAATGGATTAGGGTTTCCCTGGAAAGCGAACCTCGGATTGTGGGAATGACCCCAAAAATCGTGTGTGTCCACATGGTGTGTACATTATCATGCTGGGGTGTTGTTTGAACCAATTTTGTACCCCCGGGTGCGTCCGGCTACGCACATGCGCGGCGGCAATTTGTCAATGGATTAGGGTTTCCCTGAAAAGCGTGCCTCGGAAGGTGGGAATACCCAAAAAATTGTGTGTGTCCACATGGTGTGTACACTATCATGGTGGCGTGTTGTTTGAACCTATTTTGTACCCCCGGGTGCGTCCGGCTACATGCACATGCGCTGACGGCAATTAGTCAATGTTGTAGACAGCACGGTCAATGGATTAGGGTTTCCCTGGAAAGCGAACCTCGGATTGTGGGAATGACCCCAAAAATCGTGTGTGTCCACATGGTGTGTACATTATCATGGTGGGGTGTTGTTTGAACCAATTTTGTACCCCGGGTGCGTCCGGCTACACGCACATGCGCTGACGGCAATTTGTCAATGGATTAGGGGTTCCCCTGAAAAGCGTGCCTCGGAAGGTGGGAATGACCAAAAAATTGAGTGTGTCCACATGGTGTGTACACTATCATGGTGGGGTGTTGTTTGAAACAATTTTGTACCCCCGGGTGCACACGCACATGCGCTGATGGCAATTAGTCAATGTTGTAGACAACACGGTCAATGGATTAGGGTTTCCCTGGAAAGCGAGCCTCGGATTGTGGGAATGACCCCAAAAATCGTGTGTGTCCACATAATGTGTACACTATCATGGTGGGGTGTTGTTTGAACCAATTTTGTACCCCCGGTGCGTCCGGCTACATGCACATGCGCTGACGGCAATTTGTCAATGGATTAGGGTTTCCCTGGAAAGCGAGCCTCGGAGGGTGGGAATGACCCAAAAATTGTGTGTGTCCACATGGTGTGTACACTATCATGGTGGGGTGTTGTCTGAACCAATTTTGTACCCCCGGGTGCGTCCGGCTACATGCACATGCGCTGACGGCAATTAGTCAATGTTGTAGACAGCACGGTCAATGGATTAGGGTTTCCCTGGAAAGCGAACCTCGGATTGTGGGAATGACCCCAAAAATCGTGTGTGTCCACATGGTGTGTACATTATCATGGTGGGGTGTTGTTTGACCCAATTTTGTACCCCCGGGTGCGTCCGGCTACACGCACATGCGCTGACGGCAATTTGTCAATGGATTAGGGTTTCCCTGGAAAGCGAGCCTCGAAGTGTGGGAATGACCCAAAAAATTGTGTGTCCACATGGTGTGTACACTATCATGGTGGGGTGTTGTTTGAACCAATTTTGTACCCCCGGGTGCGTCCGGCTACATGCACATGCGCTGACGGCAATTAGTCAATGTTGTAGACAGCACGGTCAATGGATTAGGGTTTCCCTGAAAGCGAGCCTCGGATTGTGGGAATGACCCCAAAAATCGTGTGTGTCCACATAATGTGTACACTATCATGGTGGGGTGTTGTTCGAACCAATTTTGTACCCCCGGGTGCGTCCATCTACACGCACATGCGCTGAATTTGTCAATGGATTAGGGTTTCCCTGGAAAGCGAGCCTCGGAGGGTGGGAATGACCCAAAAAATTGTGTGTGTCCACATGGTGTGTACTATCATGGTGTGAACCAATTTTGTACCCCCGGGTGCGTCCGGCTACATGCACATGCGCCGACGGGCAATTAGTCAATGTTGTAGACAACACGGTCAATGGATTAGGGTTTCCCTGGAAAGCGAACCTCGGATTGTGGGAATGACCCCAAAAATCGTGTGTGTCCACATGGTGTGTACATTATCATGGTGGGGTGTTGTTTGAACCAATTTTGTACCCCGGGTGCGTCCGGCTACACGCACATGCGTTGACGGCAATTCGTCAATGGATTAGGGTTTCCCTGAAAGCGTGCCTCGGAAGGTGGGAATGACCCAAAAAATTCTGTGTGTCCACATGGTGTGTACACTATCATGGTGGGGTGTTGTTTGAACCAATTTTGTACCCCGGGTGCGTCCGGCTACACGCACATGCGCTGATGGCAATTAGTCAATGTTGTAGACAACACGGTCAATGGATTAGGGTTTCCCTGGAAAGCGAGCCTCGGATTGTGGGAATGACCCCAAAAATCGTGTGTGTCCACATAATGTGTACACTATCATGGTGGGGTGTTGTTTGAACCAATTTTGTACCCCCGGGTGCGTCCGGCTACACGCACATGCGCTGACGGCAATTTGTCAATGGATTAGGGTTTCCTTGGAAAGCGAGCCTCGGAGGGTGGGAATGACCCAAAAAATTGTGTGTGTCCACATGGTGTGTACACTATCATGGTGGGGTGTTCTTTGAACCAATTTTGTACCCCCGGGTGCGTCCGGCTACACGCACATGCGCTGACGGCAATTTGTCAATGGATTAGGGTTTCCCTGAAAAGCGTGCCTCGGAAGGTGGGAATGACCAAAAAATTGTGTGTATCCACATGGTGTGTACACTATCATGGTGGGGTGTTGTTTGAACCAATTTTGTACCCGGGTGCGTCCAGCTACACGCACATGCGCTGATGGCAATTAGTCAATGTTGTAGACAGCACGGTCAATGGATTAGGGTTTCCCTGGAAAGCGAGCCTCGGATTGTGGGAATGACCCCAAAAATCGTGTGTTTCCACATAATTTGTACACTATCATGGTGGGGTGTTGTTTGAACCAATTTTGTACCCCCGGGTGCGTCCGGCTACACGCACATGCGCTGACGGCAATTTGTCAATGGATTAGGGTTTCCCTGGAAAGCGAGCCTCGGAGGGTGGGAATGACCCAAAAAATTGTGTGTGTCCACATGGTGTGTACACTATCATGGTGTGGTGTTGTTTGAACCAATTTTGTACCCCCGGGTGCGTCCGGCTACATGCACATGCGCTGACGGCAATTAGTCAATGTTGTAGACAACACGGTCAATGGATTAGGGTTTCCCTGGAAAGCGAGCCACGGATTGTGGGAATGACCCCAAAAATCGGGTGTGTCCACATAATGTGTACACTATCATGGTGGGGTGTTTTTTGAACTAATTTTGTACCCCTGGATGCGTCCGGCTACACGCACATGCGCTGACGGCAATTTGTCAATGGATTAGGGTTTCCCTGGAAAGCGAGCCTCGGAGGGTGGGAATGACCCAAAAAATTGTGTGTGTCCACATGGTGTGTACTCTATCATGGTGTGAACCAATTTTGTACCCCGGGTGCGTCCGGCTACATGCACATGCGCTGACGGCAATTAGTCAATGTTGTAGACAGCACGGTCAATGGATTAGGGTTTCCCTGGAAAGCGAACCTCGGATTGTGGGAATGACCCCAAAAATCGTGTGTGTCCACATGGTGTGTACATTATCATGGCGGGGTGTTGTTTGAACCAATTTTGTACCCCCGGGTGCGTCCGGCTACGCACATGCGTTGACGGCAATTTGTCAATGGATTAGGGTTTCCCTGAAAAGCGTGCCTCGGAAGGTGGGAATGACCCAAAAAATTTGTGTGTCCACATGGTGTGTACACTATCATGGTGGGGTGTTGTTTGAACCAATTTTGTACCCCGGGTGCGTCCAGCTACACGCACATGCGCTGATGGCAATTAGTCAATGTTGTAGACAACACGGTCAATGGATTAGGGTTTCCCTGGAAAGCGAGCCTCGGATTGTGGGAATGACCCCAAAAATCGTGTGTGTCCACATAATGTGTACACTATCATGGTGGGGTGTTGTTTGAACCAATTTTGTACCCCCGGGTGCGTCCGGCTACACGCACATGAGCTGACGGCAATTTGTCAATGGATTAGGGTTTCCCTGGAAAGCGAGCCTCGGAGGGTGGGAATGACCCAAAAAATTGTGTGTGTCCACATGGTGTGCACTCTATCATGGTGGGGTGTTGTTTGAACCAATTTTGTACCCCCGGGTGCGTCCGGCTACACGCACATGCGCTGACGGCAATTTGTCAATGGATTAGGGTTTCCTAAAGCGTGCCTCGGAAGGTGGGAATGACCAAAAAATTGTGTGTCCACATGGTGTGTACACTACCATGGTGGGGTGTTGTTTGAACCAATTTTGTACCCCGGGTGCATCCAGCTACACGCACATGCGCTGATGGCAATTAGTCAATGTTGTAGACAACACGGTCAATGGATTAGGGTTTCCCTGGAAAGCGAGCCTCGGATTGTGGGAATGACCCCAAAAATCGTGTGTGTCCACATAATGTGTACACTATCATGGTGGGGTGTTGTTTGAACCAATTTTGTACCCCCGGGTGCGTCCGGCTACACGCACATGCGCTGACGGCAATTTGTCAATGGATTAGGGTTTCCCTGGAAAGCGAGCCTCGGAGGGTGGGAATGACCCAAAAATTGTGTGTGTCCACATGGTGTGTACACTATCATGGTGGGGTGTTGTCTGAACCAATTTTGTACCCCGGGTGCGTCCGGCTACATGCACATGCGCCGACGGCAATTAGTCAATGTTGTAGACAGCACGGTCAATGGATTAGGGTTTCCCTGGAAAGCGAACCTCGAATTGTGGGAATGACCCCAAAATCGTGTGTGTCCACATGGTGTGTACATTATCATGGTGGGGTGTTGTTTGAACCAATTTTTTACCCCCGGGTGACGCACATGCGCTGACGGCAATTTGTCAATGGATTAGGGTTTCCCTGAAAAGCGTGCCTCGGAAGGTGGGAATGACCCAAAAAATTGTGTGTGTCCACATGGTGTGTACACTATCATGGTGGGGTGTTGTTTGAACCAATTTTGTACCCCCGGGTGCGTCCGGCTACACGCACATGCGCTGATGGCAATTAGTCAATGTTGTAGACAACACGGTCAATGGATTAGGGTTTCTCTGGAAAGCGAGCCTCGGATTGTGGGAATGACCCCAAAAATCGCGTGTGTCCACATAATGTGTACACTATCATGGTGGGGTGTTGTTTGAACCAATTTTGTACCCCCGGGTGCGTCCGGCTACACGCACATGCGCTGACGGCAATTTGTCAATGGATTAGGGTTTCCTTGGAAAGCGAGCCTCGGAGGGTGGGAATGACCCAAAAAATTGTGTGTGTCCACATGGTGTGTACACTATCATGGTGGGGTGTTCTTTGAACCAATTTTGTACCCCCGGGTGCGTCCGGCTACACGCACATGCGCTGACGGCAATTTGTCAATGGATTAGGGTTTCCCTGAAAAGCGTACCTCGGAAGGTGGGAATGACCAAAAAATTGTGTGTATCCACATGGTGTGTACACTATCATGGTGGGGTGTTGTTTGAACCAATGCATCCGCTACACGCACATGCGCTGATGGCAATTAGTCAATGTTGTAGACAGCACGGTCAATGGATTAGGGTTTCCCTGGAAAGCGAGCCTCGGATTGTGGGAATGACCCCAAAAATCGTGTGTTTCCACATAATGTGTACACTATCATGGTGGGGTGTTGTTTGAACCAATTTTGTACCCCGGGTGCGTCCGGCTACACGCACATGCGCTGACGGCAATTTGTCAATGGATTAGGGTTTCCCTGGAAAGCGAGCCTCGGAGGGTGGGAATGACCCAAAAATTGTGTGTGTCCACATGGTGTGTACACTATCATGGTGGGGTGTTGTCTGAACCAATTTTGTACCCCGGGTGCGTCCGGCTACATGCACATGCGCTGACGGCAATTAGTCAATGTTGTAGACAGCACGGTCAATGGATTAGGGTTTCCCTGGAAAGCGAGCCACGGATTGTGGGAATGACCCCAAAAATCGAGTGTGTCCACATAATGTGTACACTATCATGGTGGGGTGTTTTTTGAACCAATTTTGTACCCCCGGGTGCGTCCGGCTACACGCACATGCGCTGACGGCAATTTGTCAATGGATTAGGGTTTCCCTGGAAGCGAGCCTCGGAGGGTGGGAATGACCCAAAAAATTGTGTGTGTCCACATGGTGTGTACTCTATCATGGTGTGAACCAATTTTGTACCCCCGGGTGCGTCCGGCTACATGCACATGCGACGGCAATTAGTCAATGTTGTAGACAGCACGGTCAATGGATTAGGGTTTCCTGGAAAGCGAGCCTCGATTGTGGGAATGACCCCAAAAATCGTGTGTGTCCACATGGTGTGTACATTATCATGGTGGGGTGTTGTTTGAACCAATTTTGTACCCCCGGTGCGTCCGGCTACACGCACATGCGTTGACGGCAATTTGTCAATGGATTAGGGTTTCCCTGGAAAGCGTGCCTCGGAAGGTGGGAATGACCCAAAAAATTTTGTGTGTCCACATGGTGTGTACACTATCATGGTGGGGTGTTGTTTGAACCAATTTTGTACCCCCGGGTGCGTCCAGCTACACGCACATGCGCTGATGGCAATTAGTCAATGTTGTAGACAACACGGTCAATGGATTAGGGTTTCCGTGAAAGCGAGCCTCGGATTGTGGGAATGACCCCAAAAATCGTGTGTGTCCACATAATGTGTACACTATCATGGTGGGGTGTTGTTTGAACCAATTTTGTACCCCCGGGTGCGTCCGGCTACACGCACATGCGCTGACGGCAATTTGTCAATGGATTAGGGTTTCCTGGAAAGCGAGCCTCGGAGGGTGGGAATGACCCAAAAAATTGTGTGTGTCACATGGTGTGCACTCTATCATGGTGGGGTGTTGTTTGAACCAATTTTGTACTGCGTACATGCGCTGACGGCAATTTGTCAATGGATTAGGGTGCGTGCCTCGGAAGGTGGGAATGACCAAAAAATTGTGTGTGTCCACATGGTGTGCACACTATCATGGTGGGGTGTTGTTTGAACCAATTTTGTACCCCGGGTGCGTCTGGCTACACGCACATGCGCTGACGGCAATTTGTCAATGGATTAGGGTTTCCCTAAAAAGCGTGCCTCGGAAGGTGGGAATGACCAAAAAATTGTGTGTGTCCACATGGTGTGTACACTATCATGGTGGGGTGTTGTTTGAACCAATTTTGTACCCCCGGGTGCATCCAGCTACACGCATGCGCTGATGGCAATTAGTCAATGTTGTAGACAACACGGTCAATGGATTAGGGTTTCCCTGGAAAGCGAGCCTCGGATTGTGGGAATGACCCCAAAAATCGTGTGTGTCCACATAATGTGTACACTATCATGGTGGGGTGTTGTTTGAACCAATTTTGTACCCCGGGTGCGTCCGGCTACACGCACTGACGGCAATTTGTCAATGGATTAGGGTTTCCCTGAAAGCGAGCCTCGGAGGGTGGGAATGACCCAAAAAATTGTGTGTGTCCACATGGTGTGTACACTATCATGGTGGGGTGTTGTTTGAACCAATTTTGTACCCCCGGGTGCGTCCGGCTACATGCACATGCGCGGCAATTAGTCAATGTTGTAGACAGCAAGGTCAATGGATTAGGGTTTCCCTGGAAAGCGAACCTCGAATTGTGGGAATGACCCCAAAAATCGTGTGTGTCCACATGGTGTGTACATTATCATGGTGGGGTGTTGTTTGAACCAATTTTGTACCCCCGGGTGCGTCCGGCTACACGCACATGCGCTGACGGCAATTTGTCAATGGATTAGGGTTTCCCTGAAAAGCGAGCCTCGGAGGTGGGAATGACCCAAAAAATTGTGTGTGTCCACATGGTGTGTACACTATTATGGTGGGGTGTTGTTTGAACCAATTTTTTACCCCCGGGTGCGTCTACACGCACATGCGCTGATGGCAATTAGTCAATGTTGTAGACAGCACGGTCAATGGATTAGGGTTTCCCTGGAAAGCGAGCCTCGGATTGTGGGAATGACCCCAAAAATCGTGTGTGTCCACATAATGTGTACACTATCATGGTGGGGTGTTGTTTGAACCAATTTTGTACCCCCGGGTGCGTCCGGCTACACGCACATGCGCTGACGGCAATTTGTCAATGGATTAGGGTTTCCCTGGAAAGCGAGCCTCGGAGTGTGGGAATGACCCAAAAATTGTGTGTGTCCACATGGTGTGTACACTATCATGGTGGGGTGTTGTTTGAACCAATTTTGTACCCCGGGTGCGTCCGGCTACATGCACATGCGCTGACGGCAATTAGTCAATGTTGTAGACATCACGGTCAATGGATTAGGGTTTCCCTGGCGAGCCACGGATTGTGGGAATGACCCCAAAAATCGTGTGTGTCCACATAATGTGTACACTATCATGGTGGGGTGTTGTTTGAACCAATTTTGTACCCCGGGTGCGTCCGGCTACACATGCGCTGACGGCAATTTGTCAATGGATTAGGGTTTCCCTGGAAAGCGAGCCTCGGAGGGTGGGAATGACCCAAAAAATTGTGTGTGTCCACATGGTGTGTACTCTATCATGGTGTGAACCAATTTTGTACCCCCGGGTGCGTCCGGCTACATGCACATGCGCTGACGGCAATTAGTCAATGTTGTAGACAGCACGGTCAATGGATTAGGGTTTCCCTGGAAAGCGAACCTCGGATTGTGGGAATGACCCCAAAAATCGTGTGTGTCCACATGGTGTGTACATTATCATGGTGGGGTGTTGTTTGAACCAATTTTGTACCCCGGGTGCGTCCGGCTACACGCACATGCGTTGACGGCAATTTGTCAATGGATTAGGGTTTCCCTGGAAAGCGTGCCTCGGAAGGTGGGAATGACCCAAAAAATTGTGTGTGTCCACATGGTGTGTACACTATCATGGTGGGGTGTTGTTTGAACCAATTTTGTACCCCCGGGTGCGTCCAGCTACACGCACATGCGCTGATGGCAATTAGTCAATGTTGTAGACAGCACGGTCAATGGATTAGGGTTTCCCTGGAAAGCGAGCCTCGGATTGTGGGAATGACCCCAAAAATCGTGTGTGTCCACATATGTGTACACTATCATGGTGGGGTGTTGTTTGAACCAATTTTGTACCCGCGGGTGCGTCCGGCTACACACATGCGCGACGGCAATTTGTCAATGGATTAGGGTTTCCCTGGAAAGCGAGCCTCGGAGGGTGGGAATGACCCAAAAAATTGTGTGTGTCCACATGGTGTGTACTCTATCATGGTGTGTACCAATTTTGTACCCCCGTGTGCGTCCGGCTACATGCACATGCGCTGACGGCAATTAGTCAATGTTGTAGACATCACGGTCAATGGATTAGGGTTTCCCTGGAAAGCGAACCTCGGATTGTGGGAATGACCCCAAAAATCGTGTTTGTCCACATGGTGTGGAAATTATCATGGTGGGGTGTTGTTTGAACCAATTTTGTACCCCCGGTGCGTCCGGCTACACGCACATGCGCTGACGGCAATTTGTCAATGGATTAGGGTTTCCCTGAAAAGCGTGCCTCGGAAGGTGGGAATGACCCAAAAAATTGTGTGTGTGCACATGGTGTGTTCACTATCATGGTGGGGTATTGTTTGAACCAATTTTGTACCCCCGGGTGCGTCCGGCTACGCACATGCGCTGATGGAAATTAGTCAATGTTGTAGACAGCACGGTCAATGGATTAGGGTTTCCCTAGAAAGCGAGCCTCGGATTGTGGGAATGACCCCAAAAATCGTGTGTGTCCACATAATGTGTACACTATCATGGTGGGGTGTTGTTTGAACCAATTTTGTACCCCCGGGTGCGTCCGGCTACACGCACATGCGCTGACGGCAATTTGTCAATGGATTAGGGTTTCCCTGGAAAGCGAGCCTCGGAGGGTGGGAATGACACAAAAAATTGTGTGTGTCCACATGGTGTGTACACTATCATGGTGGGGTGTTATTTGAACCAATTTTGTACCCCGGGTGCGTCCGGCTACATGCACATGCGCGCGGCAATTGGTCAATGTTTAGACATCACGGTCAATGGATTAGGGTTTCCCTGGAAAGCGAACCTCGGATTGTGGGAATGACCCCAAAAATCGTGTGTGTCAACATGGTGTGTACATTATCATGGTGGGGTGTTGTTTGGACCAATTTTGTACCCCGGTGCGTCGGCTACACGCACATGCGCTGACGGCAATTTGTCAATGGATTAGGGTTTCCATGAAAAGCGTGCCTCGGAAGGTGGGAATGACCCAAAAAATTGTGTGTGTCCACATGGTGTGTACACTATCATGGTGGGGTGTTGTTTGAACCAATTTTGTACCCCCGGGTGCGTCCGGCTACATGCACTGATGGCAATTAGTCAATGTTGTAGATAGCACGGTCAATGGATTAGGGTTTCCCTGGAAAGCGAGCCTCGGATTGTGGGAATGACCCCAAAAATCGTGTGTGTCCACATAATGTGTACACTATCATGGTGGGGTGTTGTTTGAACCAATTTTGTACCCCGGGTGCGTCCGGCTACACGCACATGCGCTGACGGCAATTTGTCAATGGATTAGGGTTTCCCTGGAAAGCGAGCCTCGGAGGGTGGGAATGACCCAAAAAATTGTGTGTGTCCACATGGTGTGTACACTATCATGGTGGGGTGTTGTTTGAACCAATTTTGTACCCCCGGGTGCGTCCGGCTGCACATGCGCTGACGGCAATTAGTCAATGTTGTAGACAGCACGGTCAATGGATTAGGGTTTCCCTGGAAAGCGAGCCTCGGATTGTGGGAATAACCCCAAAAATCGTGTGTGTCCACATGGTGTGTACATTATCATGGTGGGGTGTTGTTTGAACCAATTTTGTACCCCCGGGTGCGTCCGGCTACACGCACATGCGCTGACGGCAATTTGTCAATGGATTAGGGTTTCCCTGGCGTGCCTCGGAAGGTGGGAATGACCCAAAAATTGTGTGTCCACATGGTGTGTACACTATCATGGTTGGGTGTTGTTTTAACCAATTTTGTACCCCCGGGTGCGTCCAGCTACATGCACATGCGCTGATGACAATTAGTCAAGGTTGTAGACAGCACGGTCAATGGATTAGGGTTTTCCTGGAAAGCGAGCCTCAGATTGTGGGAATGACCCCAAAAATCGTGTGTGTCCACATAATGTGTACACTATCATGGTGGGGTGTTGGTTGAACCAATTTTGTACCCCCGGGTGCGTCCGGCTACACGCACATGCGCTGACGGCAATTTGTTAATGGATTAGGGTTTCCCTGGAAAGCGAGCCTCGGAGGGTGGGAATGACCCAAAAAAATTGTGTGTGTCCACATGGTGTGTACACTATCATGGTGGGGTGTTGTTTGAACCAATTTTGTACCCCCGGGTGCGTCCGGCACATGCGCTGACGGCAATTAGTCAATGTTGTAGACAGCACGGTCAATGGATTAGGGTTTCCCTTGAAAGCGAACCTCGGATTGTGGGAATGACCCCAAAAATCGTGTTTGTCCACATGGTGTGTACATTATCATGGTGAGGTGTTGTTGGAACCAATTTTGTACCCCCGGGTGCGTCCGGCTACACGCACATGCGCTGACGGCAATTTGTCAATTGAAAAGCGTGCCTCGGAAGGTGGGAATGACCCAAACAATTGTGTGTGTCCACATGGTGTGTACACTATCATGGTGGGGTGTTGTTTGAACCAATTTTGTACCCCGGGTGCGTCCGGCTACATGCACATGCGCTGACGGCAATTAGTCAATGTTGTAGACAGCACGGTCAATGGATTAGGGTTTCCCTGGAAAGCGAGCCTCGGATTGTGGGAATGACCCCAAATATCGTGTGTGTCCACATAATGTGTACACTATCATGGTGGGGTGTTGTTTGAACCAATTTTGTACCCCGGGTGCGTCCGGCTACGCACATGCGCTGACGGCAATTTGTCAATGGATTAGGGTTTCCCTGGAAAGCGAGCCTCGGAGGGTGGGAATGACCCAAAAATTGTGTGTGTCCACATGGTGTGTACACTATCATGGTGGGGTGTTGTTTGAACCAATTTTGTACCCCCGGGTGCGTCCGGCTACATGCACATGCGCTGACGGCAATTAGTCAATGTTGTAGACAACACGGTCAATGGATTAGGGTTTCCCTGGAAAGCGAACCTCGGATTGTGGGAATGACCCCAAAAATCGTGTGTGTCCACATGGTGTGTACATTATCATGGTGGGGTGTTGTTTGAACCAATTTTGTACCCCGGGTGCGTCCGGCTACATGCGCTGGCGGCAATTTGTCAATGGATTAGGGTTTCCGCGTGCCTCGGAAGGTGGGAATGACCCAAAAAAATTGTGTGTCCACATGGTGTGTACACTATCATGGTGGGGTGTTGTTTGAACCAATTTTGTACCCCCAGGTGCGTCCAGCTACACGCACATGCGCTGATGGCAATTAGTCAATGTTGTAGACAGACGGTCAATGGATTAGGGTTTCCCTGGAAAGCGAGCCTCGGATTGTGGGAATGACCCCAAAAATCGTGTGTGTCCACATAATGTGTACACTATCATGGTGGGGTGTTGTTTGAACCAATTTTGTACCCCGGGTGCGTCCGGCTACACGCACATGCGCTGACGGCAATTTGTCAATGGATTAGGGTTCCCTGGAAAGCAAGCCTCGGAGGGTGGGAATGACCCAAAAAATTGTGTGTGTCCACATGGTGTGTACACTATCATGGTGGGGTGTTGTTTGAACCAATTTTGTACCCCCGGTGCGTCCAGCTACACGCACATGCGCTGATGGCAATTAGTCAATGTTGTAGACAACACGGTCAATGGATTAGGGTTTCCCTGGAAAGCGAGCCTCGGATTGTGGGAATGACCCCAAAAATCGTGTGTCCACATAATGTGTACACTATCATGGTGGGGTGTTGTTTGAACCAATTTTGTACCCCCGGGTGCGTCCGGCTACACGCACATGCGCTGACGGCAATTTGTCAATGGATTAGGGTTTCCCTGGAAAGCGAGCCTCGGAGGGTGGGAATGACCCAAAAAATTGTGTGTGTCCACATGGTGTGTACACTATCATGGTGGGGTGTTCTTTGAACCAATTTTGTACCCCCGGGTGCTTCACGCACATGCGCTGACGGCAATTTGTCAATGGATTAGGGTTTCCCTGAAAAGCGTGCCTCGGAAGGTGGGAATGACCAAAAAATTGTGTGTGTCCAGATGGTGTGTACACTATCATGGTGGGGTGTTGTTTGAACCAATTTTGTACCCCGGGTGCATCCGGCTACATGCACTGATGGCAATTAGTCAATGTTGTAGACAGCACGGTCAATGGATTAGGGTTTCCCTGGAAAGCGAGCCTCGGATTGTGGGAATGACCCCAAAAATCGTGTGTGTCCACATAATGTGTACACTATCATGGTGGGGTGTTGTTTGAACCAATTTTGTACCCCCGGGTGCGTCCGGCTACACGCACATGCGCTGACGGCAATTTGTCAATGGATTAGGGTTTCCCTGGAAAGCGAGCCTCGGAGGGTGGGAATGACCCAAAAAATTGTGTGTGTCCACATGGTGTGTACACTATCATGGTGGGGTGTTGTTTGAACCAATTTTGTACCCCCGGGTGCGTCCGGCTACATGCACATGCGCTGACGGCAATTAGTCAATGTTGTAGACAGCACGGTCAATGGATTAGGGTTTCCCTGGAAAGCGAGCCACGGATTGTGGGAATGACCCCAAAAATCGGGTGTGTCCACATAATGTGTACACTATCATGGTGGGGTGTTTTTTGAACCAATTTTGTACCCTCGGATGCGTCCGGCTACACGCACATGCGCTGACGGCAATTTGTCAATGGATTAGGGTTTCCCTGGAAAGCGAGCCTCGGAGGGTGGGAATGACCCAAAAAATTGTGTGTGTCCACATGGTGTGTAATCTATCATGGTGTGAACCAATTTTGTACCCCGGGTGCGTCGGCTACATGCACATGCGCTGACGGCAATTAGTCAATGTTGTAGACAGCACGGTCAATGGATTAGGGTTTCCCTGGAAAGCGAACCTCGGATTGTGGGAATGACCCCAAAAATCGTGTGTGTCCACATGGTGTGTACATTATCATGGTGGGGTGTTGTTTGAACCAATTTTGTACCCCGGGTGCGTCCGGCTACACGCACATGCGCTGACGGCAATTTGTCAATGGATTAGGGTTTCCCTGAAAAGCGTGCCTCGGAAGGTGGGAATGACCCAAAAAATTATGTGTGTCCACATGGTGTGTACACTATCATGGTGGGGTGTTGTTTGAACCAATTTTGTACCCCCGGGTGCGTCCAGCTACACATGCGCTGATGGCAATTAGTCAATGTTGTAGACAACACGGTCAATGGATTAGGGTTTCCCTGGAAAGCGAGCCTCGGATTGTGGGAATGACCCCAAAAATCGTGTGTGTCCACATAATGTGTACACTATCATGGTGGGGTGTTGTTTGAACCAATTTTGTACCCCGGGTGCGTCCGGCTACACGCACATGCGCTGACGGCAATTTGTCAATGGATTAGGGTTTGAAAGCGAGCCTCGGAGGGTGGGAATGACCCAAAAAATTGTGTGTGTCCACATGGTGTGTACTCTATCATGGTGGGGTGTTGTTTGAACCAATTTTGTACCCCCGGGTGCGTCCGGCTACACGCACATGCGCTGACGGCAATTTGTCAATGGATTAGGGTTTCCTGAAAAGCGTGCCTCGGAAGGTGGGAATGACCAAAAAATTGTGTGTGTCCACATGGTGTGTACACTATCATGGTGGGGTGTTGTTTGAACCAATTTTGTACCCCGGGTGCATCCGGCTACACGCACATGCGCTGATGGCAATTAGTCAATGTTGTAGACAGCACGGTCAATGGATTAGGGTTTCCCTGGAAAGCGAGCCTCGGATTGTGGGATTGACCCCAAAAATCGTGTGTGTCCACATAATGTGTACACTATCATGGTGGGGTGTTGTTTGAACCAATTTTGTACCCCCGGGTGCCGGCTACACGCACATGCGCTGACGGCAATTTGTCAATGGATTAGGGTTTCCCTGGAAGCGAGCCTCGGAGGGTGGGAATGACCCAAAAAATTGTGTGTGTCCACATGGTGTGTACACTATCATGGTGGGGTGTTGTCTGAACCAATTTTGTACCCCCGGGTGCGTCCGGTTACATGCACATGCGCGACGGCAATTAGTCAATGTTGTAGACAGCACGGTCAATGGATTAGGGTTTCCATGGAAAGCGAACCTCGGATTGTGGGAATGACCCCAAAAATCGTGTGTGTCCACATGGTGTGTACATTATCATGGTGGGGTGTTGTTTGAACCAATTTTGTACCCCGGGTGCGTCCGGCTACACGCACATGCGCTGACGGCAATTTGTCAATGGATTAGGGTTTCCCTGAAAAGCGTGCCTCGGAAGGTGGGAATGACCCAAAAAATTGTGTGTGTCCACATGGTGTGTACACTATCATGGTGGGGTGTTGTTTGAACCAATTTTTTACCCCGGGTGCGTCCAGCTACACGCACATGCGCTGATGGCAATTAGTCAATGTTGTAGACAGCACGGTCAATGGACTAGGGTTTCCCTGGAAAGCGAGCCTCGGATTGTGGGAATGACCCCAAAAATCGTGTGTGTCCACACAATGTGTACACTATCATGGTTGGGTGTTGTTTGAACCAATTTTGTACCCCCGGGTGCGTCCGCTACACGCACATGCGCTGACGGCAATTTGTCAATGGATTAGGGTTTCCCTGGAAAGCGAGCCTCGGAGTGTGGGAATGACCCAAAAAATTGTGTGTGTCCACATGGTGTGTACACTATCATGGTGGGGTGTTGTTTGAACCAATTTTGTACCCCCGGTGCGTCCGGCTACATGCACATGCGCTGACGGCAATTAGTCAATGTTGTAGACAGCACGGTCAATGGATTAGGGTTTCCCTGGAAAGCGAGCCTCGGATTGTGGGAATGACCCCAAAAATCGTGTGTGTCCACATAATGTGTACACTATCATGGTGGGGTGTTGTTTGAACCAATTTTGTACCCCCGGGTGCGTCCGGCTACACACATGCGCTGACGGCAATTTGTCAATGGATTAGGGTTTCCCTGGAAAGCGAGCCTCGGAGGGTGGGAATGACCCAAAAAATTGTGTGTGTCCACATGGTGTGTACTCTATCATGGTGTGAACCAATTTTGTACCCCCGGGTGCGTCCGGCTACATGCACATGCGCTGACGGCAATTAGTCAATGTTGTAGACAGCACGGTCAATGGATTAGGGTTTCCCTGGAAAGCGAACCTCGGATTGTGGGAATGACCCCAAAAATCGTGTGTGTCCACATGGTGTGTACATTATCATGGTGGGGTGTTGTTTGAACCAATTTTGTACCCCCGGGTGCGTCCGGCTACACGCACATGCGCTGACGGCAATTTGTCAATGGATTAGGGTTTCCCTGAAAAGCGTGCCTCGGAAGGTGGGAATGACCCAAAAAATTGTGTGTGTCCACATGGTGTGTACACTATCATGGTGGGGTGTTGTTTGAACCAATTTTGTACCCCCGGGTGCGTCCGGCTACACGCACATGCGCTGATGGCAATTAGTCAATGTTGTAGACAACACGGTCAATGGATTAGGGTTTCCCTGGAAAGCGAGCCTCAGATTGTGGGAATGACCCCAAAAATCGTGTGTGTCCACATAATGTGTACACTATAATGGTGGGGTGTTGTTTGAACCAATTTTTTGATGGGATTCGTAGCATAGAAAACAAAAAATTTCCTACCGCAAGAACGAAAACACAAGCCAAGATCTAATCTAGTAGATGGTAGCAACGAGAAGATCATGAGACTAACCCTCGAAGATTTCCAAAGCCTAACAAGATTAGATCTCGTGGTGGATGTAGTCGATCACTTGCCGCTTGCAAAAGCGCGTAGAAGATCTTGACCGCTTGCAAAAGCGCGTAGAAGAACTTGACGGTGCCACAATCGGGCAGCACCTCCGTACTCGGTCACACGTACGGTGTTGATGAAGACGACGTCCTCCTCCCCATTCCAGCGGGCAGCGGATGTAGTAGATCCTCCTCGGAATCCCGCCAGCACGACGGCATGGTGACGGTGGTGGTGGAGATCTCCGGCAGGGCTTCGCCGCAAGCGCTGCGGGAGAAGAAGGAGGAGGGAATAGCTAGGGTTTGGGCGCAGGGTGGTGCTGCGACTTGGGGAGCTAGGGCTGCGACTTGTGGTGCCCTTGGGGTGCCCCTTGGCCTCTTTAAATAGGTGGCCAAGCCCCTTGGGTCGTCCAAAAACCTGCCCCCAAGTTTGACTGAGTTCCGATAGGTTTCCGGTTCCGAAAACCTAGTCCTACTCGGACTCTTTTGCCAATTCCGAAATTGCATTAAGGAAAGACTCATTTTCCCTTAAGGCAACGTGGTTGCACCTATTATGGAACCCTCCGGACTTCCTTAGACATCCCGGGTCGTCCCGGACACTTCCGGAACCTTCCATAATATTCCGGACTATTCCGGTCCTTCTAGAACCTTCTAGAAGCTCCGGTCAAAACACCGGACTTTTTCCGAACCCCGGAAAATGACTTCCCATATATGAATCTTATTCTCCGGACCATTCCGAACCTCCTCGTGATGTCTTGGATCCCATCCGAGACTCCGAACAACATTCGAGCTCCATTCCATATTCCATATCTACTTAAAACGACATCAAACCTTAAGTGTGTCACCCTACGGTTCGCGAACTATGCAGACATGGTTGAGACTTCTCTCCGACCAATAACCAATAGCGGGATCTGGAGATCCATAATGGCTCCCACATATTCAACGATAACTTAGTGATCGATTGAACCATTTACATACGATACCGATTCCCTTTGTCACGCGATATTTTACTTGTCCGAGGTTTGATCATCGGTATCTCTATACCTCGTTCAACCTCGTCTCCGACAAGTACTCTTTACTCGTACCGTGGTATGTGGTCTCTTATGAACCATTCATATGCTTGCAAGCTAATTAGACGACATTCCACCGAGAGGGCCCAGAGTATATCTATCCGTCATCGGGATGGACAAATCCCACTGTTGATCCATATGCCTCAACTCATACTTTCCGGATACCTAATCCAACCTTTATAACCACCCATTTACGCAGTGGCGTTTGATGTAATCAAAGTACCCTTCCGGCATAAGTGATTTACATGATCTCATGGTCGAAAGGACTTGGTAACTATGTATCGAAAGCTTATAGCAAATGAACTTAATGACGTGATCTTATGCTACGCTTATTTGGGTGTGTCCATTACATCATTCACACAATGATATAACCTTGTCATTAATAACATCCAATGTTCATGATCATGAAACCATGATCATCTATTAATCAACAAGCTAGTTATACAAGAGGCTTACTAGGGACTCCTTGTTGTTTACATAACACACATGTATCAATGTTCCAGTTAATACAATTATAGCATGTTATGCAAACATTATCATAAACACAAAGATATATTATAATAACCATTTTATTATTGCCTCTTGGGCATATCTCCAACAGTCTCCCACTTGCACTAGAGTCAATAATCTAGTTTACATTTGTAAAGATATAACACCTTGGCCTTCTGGTGTTTTATCATGTTATGCTCACGGGAGAGGTTTTAGTCAACGGATCTGACACGCTCAGAAACGTATGTATTTTGCAATTCATTTGCGTCTCAACGCATCATTCATTTTTCAAATGAGTCGGCATATATGCTTAGTCCTCTGGTGGAACCTTAATTCCGCTGTCTGAAATATGTCACTAATATTGTCATACACAATATAGCTTCAAAGTTCTGACACTATCGGAACTACACCAAGTTCTTAAAGAACTTTTTGACTTAACATCTTTAGTCATTGTCAAAACAATGACATATTCTACCTTCGTTTGTAGAATCCGTCACAACATTTAGAACTCTTCTAAATCTAGCATTGTGCTACCTATTAAACAACACTTAGCCTAATTGAGATTTGAAATTAATTCTTATATGTGACCAAACTAATATCGGTGCAACACCTTACAGCGATTTGTTTGTCATTACTCCATATAAAATTATATATGTATCCTTGGTTCTTCTGAAGCACACAGGGACATCTGATTATGTACATATTATTCGTGATCTATAATCACTCATGTGTTTTTTTTACTCATTGAGTGTCATATACACTCAAGTCTTGTTAAAACTTCACATGAAAAGAACACCTTCTTTATATTTTTATATTGAACTACTTCAATATTTATTCTATGTACTTTGACTTAAACTTATTATGTGTTTCAATCTATCTTCATAGATCTTGACACTAAATATGTTTCAGTCCATATTCTTTCATTGAAGTTAATTCTCAATGAAACCTTTTAATCAATTATATAATTACAATATTTATAATCAACGATATGTCATCTACATAAAGTATTACAAATATGTCTCAGCGCTCCCACTTAATTTCTTGCAAATGCAAGCATCTTCATCGTTTCTGATGAAATCAAAAACTCTTTGACTATTTCATCCGGTGAAGATTCCAACTCCGTAATACTCACTTCATCCAATTGAAGTTCGTATTCCTATCTAGTATTCTACGGACTAGCAAAACTCTAGGTTGTATCTTGTATACACCTTTAATACACACTTCTGTTAAGTAATATATTTTTCCATCCTACTAACATATCTCATAAAGAAATATGTAGCGATTACTAGAATAATCCACATAGACTATAAGCATTGCTACGGAAGATCTAATCTTATCGTAGTCAACTCTTTGAACTTTGTCGTAAACAAATTTTCGACAAGTCGTGCTTATTTAAGGATATTTCATCCAAGTCCATCATTTTTATAGATTCATTCACTTTCAAAAAGTATTCATCTATCTTGGATTTCATGGCGTATAGCCATTTTAACAGAGTCAGGGCCCATCATAACTTCTTTGTTTGTAGTTGGTTTATCATTGTTCAAAATCAATCCTTTGTTCACAAATCATTTATTTGATCACAAAGTAAACCATACCTACAAGGTTCAATATGTACTTCGATCTCCATGGCTTAAAACACTTTGTAGTCATGGGAGCCATGATCGTCGTGGCCGCTTCCGGAACCATTTCCGATGCTGCGCTACTCTGATCATTATGCTCAGGTTCATAAACCTTATCAAGTTCTATTGTCCTCCCACTCAAATACTTCGCTAGAAAACAATTTCTTGGAAATAAGCAAGTAACATTAACAAACACTTTTGTCTTTTACTTCATAGTGGAAAGAATTCCCAATCAATTCTCTGGGATAACCAACAAAGACATTCATCCGATTTTGGTTGTAAACTTATTTACTTATGCTATGCATACCAAAATTTAAGAAAAAGACTATTAGGGTTCATACCCATGCCATAACTTGTATGGTGTCATTTCAACGGATCATGATGATGCTCTATATAGTGTAAAAGCGGTAGTCTCTAAAGCATAATCCACAAAAATATAATGGCATAAATATTTTATCTCATCATTGATCCAACAAGGTTTGGATACATCTCTCGGATACTCCATCATCACTATGATACTCCAAGAAACGTGAGTTGTAGAACAATTTCATAACTCTCTTAGATGTTCGCTAAAACTCGTAATTCAAATATTTCCACCATGATCCAATCATAGATATTTGACTTTTCTATTACGATGATTTCCACTTCATGTTGAAATTTATTTGAATCTAATTATTCAAATGTTTCAAACTTCTTCCTTATCGAATATATCCACATATATATACTCAATTCATTGTTGGAAGTTTTCATGAAGTAGAAGAATCTCCCGCACACAACTATGCCCAGTGAACCACATACATCATCATGTATGTTTCCACTAAGTTAGTTGCCCGTTCAACTCTTGGCCTATGAACGGTATTTAAGTCATTCTCTTTAGAAGAGATTTGCAAGCGCCAAATGATTCAAAAATCATGTGACTCCAAAAATCCATCTGCATGGAGTTTCTTCATGCGTTCCTTTCTAACATGACCTAAATGGCGGTTCCACAAATAAGTAGAATTCAAATCATTTGCCTTATGGCATTTTAGCGTCAGTGTTATGTATGTGTGTTTCACCATTAATATTTATAATAACTTTATCCATCGTACATGGAGTAATGTCATAATTTGAACAACTCATTGTTTTCATTTGACCAGAGCAAAATAACAATTATTAAGTTATTTATTATAAATTCTAAGGGCTAGATAGAATACCAACGACGAACATAATAACACTTTATTTTTGTTCCAGACGTGTATTCCTATCATATTCCTTGTCAGTCACTTAGGCCATTGTATTCTTGTATTACGTTGTTTTGCATGACACTTCATACCAACCAATATGGTACAAATACCCAAGAATTTCATTGTGTGACCAAACTAGGAATACAACCATAACATGTATATCATTTATATACACCTGAGCTAGACTTTCTAGTCTTTTCTTTTCTTTCTGCCAAAATATCTTTTATAGTTTCTCTTTTAGCTTTCCTCATTATTCAGAAAAACACTTCAACATCATAGACTTCTAGATTTGTTGGTCAAATACCAATAACCTTGAGGTTCTTACTTTGAAGTTGATCATCATATGACAAGTGTTCCAGATTTCACTATTAGTAACTTTGTAATATGATGAACAATTTCACTCATAATTTTATCCATCATATCATGACGACTTTCCGAGACCATGTCTGTACATACTAGGCTCGTAAAGTTTAACCTTAGTATTCGCATGTGCAAATCTGGCTTGCACCCGTTGTATGCACTCGTGGAATCTATGACACCCGATCATCACGAGATGCTTCGAAACGACGAGTCTTAGCAACGGTGCATACTAAGGACGATCACTTCATGGATATGCGAATATCGTTAGTGCCCCAATAGTTGGAGGATTGGGACGCCTGGCGTCTTCAACCTTCGTACATTCCCATAAAACTTATGAGTTTATGTACTCTCACCAAATTATATTCTATCACCTTGAAATAAGGTCTTAGATATCACATATATCTTATACCTCGCTTATTTCTGAAAACAAAATTTCCAGCTCCTTACTTTAATTTCAAACGGATTTGAACTTCAAGTTTCATGGAGACAAGATGATTTTAGGTACTAATTGAAACCATAGCTCTTTGAATCAACAATGTGAGGTTTACTAAAAGTTTGCAATAGGACTTAATTATTTCTTGATTCTTTAACAATACGGTACCAGTCCGTAAAGTTAATTGTCAGACTTAACAGTATTTCAATCTCAATTACAAGACTAACGCATGGTAGAAAAAACGGATGCCAATACTACAAATTTAATTCAAAATACTACTCAGACTATGTTTATGATAATTAGTTCAAGTTTTAATCTAATTACTAATGAACTCCCACTTAATACAACATCCCTCATAGTTGTTAAGTGGCACACGATCCACATCCACTACACCAAAACCGATCATCACGTGAGATGATGTAGCTTCAATGGTGAACATCAACATGTTGATCATATCATCCATATGACTCGTGTTCAACCTTTCGGTTTCCGTTGTCCCGAGGCCATGTCTGTACATGCTAAGCTCGTCAAGCAAACCCAAGTATTCCGCGTGTGCAAACATGGCTTACACCCGTTGTATGTGAACGTAGAGTCTATCACATCCGATCATCACGAGATGCTTCGAAACGACGAACTGTAGCAACGGTGCATACGAGGGGAGAACACTTTATTATCTTGATATTAATGTGAGGGATCATCTTATAATGCTACCGTCGCGATCTAAGCAAAATAAGATGCATAAAGGATTAACATCACATGCAATTCATATGTGATATGATATGGTCCTTTAGTCTTTGCGCCTTTGATCTTCATCTTCAAAGCACCGACATGATTTTCATCATCAACGGGCATGATCTCCATCATCGTCGGCGTAGCGTCAAGGTCCATGGCGCCGTCTTCATGGTTGTTCACCGTGTGTAGCAACTATTACAACTACTTTGAAATAATACTACAACATGAAATATAAAGACAACCATAAGGCTCCTGCCGGTTGCCACAATACAATAATGATCATCTCATACATATTCATCATCACATCATGGCCATATCACATCACCAAACCCTGCAAAAACAAGTTAGACGCCTCTAATTTGGTTTGCATATTTTACGTGGTTTAGGGTTTTCGAGCAAGATCCAATCTACCTACGAACATGAACCACAACGGTGATACTAGTGTTGTCAATAGAAAGAGTAAATTGGATCTTCACTATAGTGGGAGAGACAGACACCCGCAAAGCCACTTATGCAATACAAGTTGCATGTCAAACGTGGAGCAAGTCTCATGAACGCGGTCATGTAAAGTTAGCCCGAGCCGCTTCATCCCACTATGCCGCAAGATGCAAAGTACACGAACTAAAGACAACAAAAGCATCAACGCCCACAAAACCATTGTGTTCTACTCGTGCAACCAATCTATGCATAGACACGGCTCTGATACCACTGATGGGATTCGTAGCATAGAAAACAAAAATTTTCCTACCGCAAGAACGAAACACAAGCCAAGATCTAATCTAGTAGATGGTAGCAACGAGAAGATCATGAGACTAACCCTCGAAGATTTCCAAAGCCTAACGAGATTAGATCTCGTGGTGGATGTAGTCGATCACTTGTCGCTTGCAAAAGCGCGTAGAAGATCTTGACCGCTTGCAAAAGCGCGTAGAAGAACTTGACGGTGCCACAATCGGGCAGCACCTCCGTACTCGGTCACACGTACGGTGTTGATGAAGACGACGTCCTCCTCCCCGTTCCAGCGGGCAGCGGATGTAGTAGATCCTCCTCGGAATCCCGCCAGCACGACGGCGTGGTGACGGTGGTGGTGGAGATCTCCGGCAGGGCTTCGCCGCAAGCGCTGCGGGAGAAGAAGGAGGAGGGAATAGCTAGGGTTTGGGCGCAGGGTGGTGCTGCGACTTGGGGAGCTAGGGCTGCGACTTGTGGTGCCCTTGGGGTGCCCCTTGGCCTCTTTAAATAGGTGGCCAAGCCCCTTGGGTCGTCCAAAAACCTGCCCCCAAGTTTGACTGAGTTCCGATAGGTTTCCGGTTCTGAAAACCTAGTCCTACTCGGACTCTTTTGCCAATTCCGAAATTGCATTAAGGAAAGACTCCTTTTCCCTTAAGGCAACGTGGTTGCACCTATTATGGAACCCTCCGGACTTCCTTAGACATCCCGGGTCGTCCCGGACACTTCCGGAACCTTCCATAATATTCCGGACTATTCCGGTCCTTCTAGAACCTTCTAGAAGCTCCGGTCAAAACACCGGACTTTTTCCGAACCCCGGAAAATGACTTCCCATATATGAATCTTATTCTCCGGACCATTCCGAACCTCCTCGTGATGTCTTGGATCCCATCCGAGACTCCGAACAACATTCGAGCTCCATTCCATATTCCATATCTACTTAAAACGACATCAAACCTTAAGTGTGTCACCCTACGGTTCGCGAACTATGCAGACATGGTTGAGACTTCTCTCCGACCAATAACCAATAGCGGGATCTGAGATCCATAATGGCTCCCACATATTCAACGATAACTTAGTGATCGATTGAACCATTTACATACGATACCGATTCCCTTTGTCACGCGATATTTTACTTGTCCGAGGTTTGATCATCGGTATCTCTATACCTCGTTCAACCTCGTCTCCGACAAGTACTCTTTACTCGTACCGTGGTATGTGGTCTCTTATGAACCATTCATATGCTTGCAAGCTAATTAGACGACATTCCACCGAGAGGGCCCAGAGTATATCTATCCGTCATCGGGATGGACAAATCCCACTGTTGATCCATATGCCTCAACTCATACTTTCCGGATACCTAATCCCACCTTTATAACCACCCATTTACGCAGTGGCGTTTGATGTAATCAAAGTACCCTTCCGGCATAAGTGATTTACATGATCTCATGGTCGAAAGGACTTGGTAACTATGTATCGAAAGCTTATAGCAAATGAACTTAATGACGTGATCTTATGCTACGCTTATTTGGGTGTGTCCATTACATCATTCACACAATGATATAACCTTGTCATTAATAACATCCAATGTTCATGATCACGAAACCATGATCATCTATTAATCAACAAGCTAGTTATACAAGAGGCTTACTAGGGACTCCTTGTTGTTTACATAACACACATGTATCAATGTTCCAGTTAATACAATTATAGCATGTTATGCAAACATTATCATAAACACAAAGATATATTATAATAACCATTTTATTATTGCCTCTTGGGCATATCTCCAACATTTTCCCCCTTGCATCTACACGCACATGCGCTGACGGCAATTTGTCAATGGATTAGGGTTTCCCTGGAAAGCGAGCCTCGGAGGGTGGGAATGACCCAAAAAATTGTGTGTGTCCACATGGTGTGTACACTATCATGGTGGGGTGTTGTTTGAACCAATTTTGTACCCCCGGGTGCGTCCGGCTACATGCACATGCGCGGCGGCAATTAGTCAATGTTGTAGACAACACGGTCAATGGATTAGGGTTTCCCTGGAAAGCGAACCTCGGATTGTGGGAATGACCCCAAAAATCGTGTGTGTCCACATGGTGTGTACATTATCATGGTGGGGTGTTGTTTGAACCAATTTTGTACCCCCGGGTGCGTCCGGCTACACGCACATGCGCTGACGGCAATTTGTTAATGGATTAGGGTTTCCCTGAAAAGCGTGCCTCGGAAGGTGGGAATGACCCAAAAATTGTGTGTGTCCACATGGTGTGTACACTATCATGGTGGGGTGTTGTTTGAACCAATTTTGTACCCCGGGTGCGTCGAGCTACATGCACATGCGCTGATGGCAATTAGTCAATGTTGTAGACAACACGGTCAATGGATTAGGGTTTTCCTGGAAAGCGAGCCTCGGATTGTGGGGAATGACCCCAAAAATCGTGTGTGTCCACATAATGTGTACACTATCATTGTGGGGTGTTGTTTGAACCAATTTTGTACCCCCGGGTGCGTCCGGCTACATGCACATGCGCTGACGGCAATTTGTCAATGGATTAGGGTTTCCTGGAAAGCGAGCCTCGGAGGGTGGGAATGACCCAAAAAATTGTGTGTGTCCACATGGTGTGTACACTATCATGGTGGGGTGTTGTTTGAACCAATTTTGTACCCCGGGTGCGTCGAGCTACATGCACATGCGCTGATGGCAATTAGTCAATGTTGTAGACAACACGGTCAATGGATTAGGGTTTTCCTGGAAAGCGAGCCTCGGATTGTGGGGAATGACCCCAAAAATCGTGTGTGTCCACATAATGTGTACACTATCATTGTGTGGTGTTGTTTGAACCAATTTTGTACCCCCGGGTGCGTCCACACGCACATGCGCTGACGGCAATTTGTCAATGGATTAGGGTTTCCCTGGAAAGCGAGCCTCGGAGGGTGGGAATGACCCAAAAAATTGTGTGTGTCCACATGGTGTGTACACTATCATGGTGGGGTGTTGTTTGAACCAATTTTGTACCCCGGGTGCGTCCGGCTACATGCACATGCGCTGACGGCAATTAGTCAATGTTGTAGACAACACGGTCAATGGATTAGGGTTTCCCTGGAAAGCGAACCTCGGATTGTGGGAATGACCCCAAAAATCGGTGTGTCCACATGGTGTGTACATTATCATGGTGGGGTTTTGTTTGAACCAATTTTGTACCCAGGTGCGTCCGGCTGCACATGCGCTGACGGCAATTTGTTAATGGATTAGGGTTTCCCTGAAAGCCTCGGAAGGTGGGAATGACCCAAAAATTGTGTGTCCACATGGTGTGTACACTATCATGGTGGGGTGTTGTTTGAACCAATTTTGTACCCCGGGTGCGTCGAGCTACATGCACATGCGCTGATGGCAATTAGTCAATGTTGTAGCAGCACGGTCAATGGATTAGGGTTTTCCTGGAAAGCGAGCCTCGGATTGTGGGGAATGACCCCAAAAATCGTGTGTCTCCACATAATGTGTACACTATCATTGTGGGGTGTTGTTTGAACCAATTTTGTACCACGGTGCGTCGCTACACGCACATGCGGCGGCAATTTGTGTGTCCCGGGGCGAGGCCTCGGAGGGTCGGAATGACCCAAAAATTGTGTGTGTCCACATGGTGTGTACACTACCATGGTGGGGTGTTGTTTGAACCAATTTTGTACCCCCGGGTGCGTACATGCACATGCGCTGACGGCAATTAGTCAATGTTGTAGACAACACGGTCAATGGATTAGGGTTTCCCTGGAAAGCGAACCTCGGATTGTGGGAATGACCCCAAAAATAGTGTGTGTCCACATGGTGTGTACATTATCATGGTGGGGTGTTGTTGGAACCAATTTTGTACCCCCGGGTGCATCCGGCTACACGCACATGCGCTGACGGCAATTTGTCAATGGATTAGGGTTTCCCTGAAAAGCGTGCCTCGGAAGGTGGGAATGACCCAAAAATTGTGTGTGTCCACATGGTGTGTACACTATCATGGTGGGGTGTTGTTTGAACCAATTTTGTACCCCCGGGTGCGTCCAGCTACACGCACATGCGCTGATGGCAATTAGTCAATGTTGTAGACAACACGGTCAATGGATTAGGGTTTCCCTGGAAAGCGAGCCTCGGATTGTGGGAATGATCCCAAAAATCGTGTGTGTCCACATAATGTGTACACTATCATGGTGGGGTGTTGTTTGAACCAATTTTGTACCCCCGGGTGCGTCCGGCTACACGCACATGCGCTGACGGCAATTTGTCAATGGATTAGGGTTTCCCTGGAAAGCGAGCCTCGAAGGGTGGGAATGACCCAAAAAATTGTGTGTCCACATGGTGTGTACACTATCATGGTGGGGTGTTTTTTGAACCAATTTTGTACCCCGGGTGCGTCCGGCTACATGCACATGCGCTGACGGCAATTAGTCAATGTTGTAGACAACACGGTCAATGGATTAGGGTTTTCCTGGAAAGCGAGCCTCGGATTGTGGGAATGACCCCAAAAATCGTGTGTGTCCACATAATGTGTACACTATCATGGTGGGGTGTTGTTTGAACCAATTTTGTACCCCCGGGCTACACGCACATGCGCGACAGCACGGTCAATGGATTAGGGTTTCCCTGGAAAGCGAACCTCGGATTGTGGGAATGACCCCAAAAATCGTGTGTGTCCACATGGTGTGTACATTATCATGGTGGGGTGTTGTTTGAACCAATTTTGTACCCCCGGGTGCGTCCGGCTACACGCACATGCGGACGGCAATTTGTCAATGGATTAGGGTTTCCCTGAAAAGCGTGCCTCGGAAGGTGGGAATGACCCAAAAATTGTGTGTGTCCACATGGTGTGTACACTATCATGGTGGGGTGTTGTTTGAACCAATTTTGTACCCCCGGGTGCGTCCGGCTACACGCACATGCGCTGATGGCAATTAGTCAATGTTATAGACAGCACGGTCAATGGATTAGGGTTTCCCTGGAAAGCGAGCCACGGATTGTGGGAATGACACCAAAAATCGTGTGTGTCCACAAAATGTGTACACTATCATGGTGGGGTGTTGTTTGAACCAATTTTGTACCCCCGGGTGCGTCCGGCTACACACACATGCGCTGACGGCAATTTGTCAATGGATTAGGGTTTCCTGGAAAGCGAGCCTCGGAGGGTGGGAATGACCCAAAAAATTGTGTGTGTCCACATGGTGTGTACTCTATCATGGTGTGTACCAATTTTGTACCCCGTGTGCGTCCGGCTACATGCACATGCGCGGCAATTAGTCAATGTTGTAGACAGCACGGTCAATGGATTAGGGTTTCCCTGGAAAGCGAACCTCGGATTGTGGGAATGACCCCAAAAATCGTGTTTGTCCACATGGTGTGTACATTATCATGGTGGGGTGTTGTTTGAACCAATTTTGTACCCCGGGTGCGTCCGGCTACACGCACATGCGCTGACGGCAATTTGTCAATGGATTAGGGTTTCCATGAAAAGCGTGCCTCGGAAGGTGGGAATGACCCAAAAAATTGTGTGTGTGCACATGGTGTGTTCACTATCATGGTGGGGTATTGTTTGAACCAATTTTGTACCCCGGGTGCGTCCAGCTACACGCACATGCGCTGATGGAAATTAGTCAATGTTGTAGACAGCACGGTCAATGGATTAGGGTTTCCCTAGAAAGCGAGCCTCGGATTGTGGGAATGACCCCAAAAATCGTGTGTGTCCACATAATATGTACACTATCATGGTGGGGTGTTTATTGAACCAATTTTGTACCCCCGTGCGTCTACACGCACATGCGCTGCGGCAATTTGTCAATGGATTAGGGTTTCCCTGGAAAGCGAGCCTCGGAGGGTGGGAATGACACAAAAAATTGTGTCCACATGGTGTGTACACTATCATGGTGGGGTGTTATTTGAACCAATTTTGTACCCGGGTGCGTCCGGCTACATGCACATGCGCCGACGGCAATTGGTCAATGTTGTAGACAGCACGGTCAGTGGATTAGGGTTTCCCTGGAAAGCGAACCTCGGATTGTGGGAATGACCCCAAAAATCGTGTGTGTCAACATGGTGTGTACATTATCATGGTGGGGTGTTGTTTGAACCAATTTTGTACCCCCGGGTGCGTCCGGCTACACGCACATGCGCTGACGGCAATTTGTCAATGGATTAGGGTTTCCTGGAAAGCGTGCCTCGGAAGGTGGGAATGACCCAAAAAATTGTGTGTGTCCACATGGTGTGTACACTATCATGGTGGGGTGTTGTTTGAACCAATTTTGTACCCCCGGGTGCGTCCACACGCACATGCGCTGATGGCAATTAGTCAATGTTGTAGACAACACGGTCAATGGATTAGGGTTTCCCTGGAAAGCGAGCCTCGGATTGTGGGAATGACCCCAAAAATCGTGTGTGTCCACATAATGTGTACACTATCATGGTGGGGTGTTGTTTGAACCAATTTTGTACCCCGGGTGCGTCCGGCTACACGCACATGCGCTGACGGCAATTTGTCAATGGATTAGGGTTTCCCTGGAAAGCGCGCCTCGGAGGGTGGGAATGACCCAAAAAATTGTGTGTGTCCACATGGTGTGTACACTATCATGGTGGGGTGTTGTTTGAACCAATTTTGTACCCCGGGTGCGTCCGGCTACATGCACATGCGCTGACGGCAATTAGTCAATGTTGTAGACAGCACGGTCAATGGATTAGGGTTTCCCTGGAAAGCGAACCTCGGATTGTGGGAATGACCCCAAAAATCATGTGTGTCCACATGGTGTGTACATTATCATGGTGGGGTGTTGTTTGAACCAATTTTGTACCCCCGGGTGCGTCCGGCTACACGCACGCTGACGGCAATTTGTCAATGGATTAGGGTTTCCCTGAAAAGCGTGCCTCGGAAGGTGGGAATGACCCAAAAATTGTGTGTGTCCACATGGTGTGTACACTATCATGGTTGGGTGTTGTTTTAACCAATTTTGTACCCCGGGTGCGTCCGGCTACATGCACATGCGCTGATGACAATTAGTCAAGGTTGTAGACAGCACGGTCAATGGATTAGGGTTTTCCTGGAAAGCGAGCCTCGGATTGTGGGAATGACCCCAAAAATCGTGTGTGTCCACATAATGTGTACACTATCATGGTGGGGTGTTGGTTGAACCAATTTTGTACCCCCGGGTGCGTCCGGCTACACGCACATGCGCTGACGGCAATTTGTTAATGGATTAGGGTTTCCCTGAAAAGCGAGCCTCGGAGGTGGGAATGACCCAAAAAAATTGTGTGTGTCCACATGGTGTGTACACTATCATGGTGGGGTGTTGTTTGAACCAATTTTGTACCCCGGGTGCGTCCGGCTACATGCACATGCGCTGACGGCAATTAGTCAATGTTGTAGACAGCACGGTCAATGGATTAGGGTTTCCCAAAGCGAACCTCGGATTGTGGGAATGACCCCAAAATCGTGTGTGTCCACATGGTGTGTACATTATCATGGTGGGGTGTTGTTTGAACCAATTTTGTACCCCGGGTGCGTCCGGCTACACGCACATGCGCTGACGGCAATTTGTTAATGGATTAGGGTTTCCCTGAAAAGCGTGCCTCGGAAGGTGGGAATGACCCAAAAAATTGTGTGTGTCCACATGGTGTGTACACTATCATGGTGGGGTGTTGTTTGAACCAATTTTGTACCCCCGGGTGCGTCCGGCTACACGCACATGCGCTTAGTCAATGTTGTAGACAGCAAGGTCAATGGATTAGGGTTTCCCTGGAAAGCGAACCTCGGATTGTGGGAATGATCCCAAAAATCGTGTGTGTCCACATAATGTGTACACTATCATGTTGGGGTGTTGTTTGAACCAATTTTGTACCCCCGGGTGCGTCCGGCTACACGCACATGCGCTGACGGCAATTTGTCAATGGATTAGGGTTTTCCTGGAAAGCGAGCCTCGGAGGGTGGGAATGACCCAAAAAATTGTGTGTGTCCACATGGTGTGTACACTATCATGGTGGGGTGTTTTTTGAACCAATTTTGTACCCCGGGTGCGTCCGGCTACATGCACATGCGCTGAATTAGTCAATGTTGTAGACAACACGGTCAATGGATTAGGGTTTCCCTGGAAAGCGAACCTCGGATTGTGGGAATGACCCCAAAATCGTGTGTGTCCACATGGTGTGTACATTATCATGGTGGGGTGTTGTTTGAACCAATTTTGTACCCCGGGTGCGTCCGGCTACATGCACATGCGCTGGTGGCAATTAGTCAATGTTGTAGACAACACGGTCAATGGATTAGGGTTTTCCTGGAAAGCGAGCCTCGGATTGTGGGAATGACCCCAAAATCGTGTGTGTCCACATAATGTGTACACTATCATGGTGGGGTGTTGTTTGAACCAATTTTGTACCCCCGGGTGCGTCCGGCTACACGCACATGCGCTGACGGCAATTTGTCAATGGATTAGGGTTTCCCTGGAAAGCGAACCTCGGATTGTGGGAATGACCCCAAAAATCGTGTGTGTCCACATGGTGTGTACATTATCATGGTGGGGTGTTGTTTGAACCAATTTTGTACCCCCGGGTGCGTCCGGCTACACGCACATGCGCTGACGGCAATTTGTCAATGGATTAGGGTTTCCCTGAAAAGCGTGCCTCGGAAGGTGGGAATGACCCAAAAATTTGTGTGTGTCCACATGGTGTGTACACTATCATGGTGGGGTGTTGTTTGAACCAATTTTGTACCCCGGGTGCGTCCGGCTACACGCACATGCGCTGATGGCAATTAGTCAATGTTGTAGACATCACGGTCAATGGATTAGGGTTTCCCTGGAAAGCGAGCCACGGATTGTGGGAATGACCCCAAAAATCGTGTGTGTCCACAAAATGTGTACACTATCATGGTGGGGTGTTGTTTGAACCAATTTTGTACCCCCGGGTGCGTCCGGCTACACACACATGCGCTGACGGCAATTTGTCAATGGATTAGGGTTTCCCTGGAAAGCGAGCCTCGGAGGGTGGGAATGACCCAAAAATTGTGTGTGTCCACATGGTGTGTACTCTATCATGGTGTGTACCAATTTTGTACCCCCGTGTGCGTCCGGCTACATGCACATGCGCTGACGGCAATTAGTCAATGTTGTAGACAGCACGGTCAATGGATTAGGGTTTCCCTGGAAAGCGAGCCTCGGATTGTGGGAATGACCCCAAAAATCGTGTTTGTCCACATGGTGTGTAAATTATCATGGTGGGGTGTTGTTTGAACCAATTTTGTACCCCCGGGTGCGTCCGGCTACACGCACATGCGCTGACGGCAATTTGTCAATGGATTAGGGTTTCCCTGAAAAGCGTGCCTCGGAAGGTGGGAATGACCCAAAAAATTGTGTGTGTGCACATGGTGTGTTCACTATCATGGTGGGGTATTGTTTGAACCAATTTTGTACCCCCGGGTGCGTCCAGCTACACGCACATGCGCTGATGGAAATTAGTCAATGTTGTAGACAGCACGGTCAATGGATTAGGGTTTCCCTGGAAAGCGAGCCTCGGATTGTGGGAATGACCCCAAAAATCGTGTGTGTCCACATAATGTGTACACTATCATGGTGGGGTGTTGTTTGAACCAATTTTGTACCCCGGGTGCGTCCGGCTACACGCACATGCGCTCGGCAATTTGTCAATGGATTAGGGTTTCCCTGGAAAGCGAGCCTCGGAGGGTGGGAATAACACAAAAAATTGTGTGTGTCCACATGGTGTGTACACTATCATGGTGGGGTGTTATTTGAACCAATTTTGTACCCCCGGGTGCGTCCGGCTACATGCACATGCGCTGACGGCAATTGGTCAATGTTGTAGACAGCACGGTCAGTGGATTAGGGTTTCCCTGGAAAGCGAACCTCGGATTGTGGGAATGACCCCAAAAATCGTGTGTGTCAACATGGTGTGTACATTATCATGGTGGGGTGTTGTTTGAACCAATTTTGTACCCCCGGGTGCGTACACGCACATGCGCTGACGGCAATTTGTCAATGGATTAGGGTTTCCCTGAAAAGCGTGCCTCGGAAGGTGGGAATGACCCAAAAAATTGTGTGTGTCCACATGGTGTGTACACTATCATGGTGGGGTGTTGTTTGAACCAATTTTGTACCCCGGGTGCGTCCGGCTACACGGACATGCGCTGATGGCAATTAGTCAATGTTGTAGACAACACGGTCAATGGATTAGGGTTTCCCTGGAAAGCGAGCCTCGGATTGTGGGAATGACCCCAAAAATCGTGTGTGTCCACATAATGTGTACACTATCATGGTGGGGTGTTGTTTGAACCAATTTTGTACCCCCGGTGCGGGCTACACGCACATGCGCTGACGGCAATTTGTTAATGGATTAGGGTTTCCCTGGAAGCGACGGAGGGTGGGAATGACCCAAAAATTGTGTGTGTCCACATGGTGTGTACACTATCATGGTGGGGTGTTGTTTGAACCAATTTTGTACCCCCGGGTGCGTCCGGCTACATGCACATGCGCTGACGGCAATTAGTCAATGTTGTAGACAGCACGGTCAATGGATTAGGGTTTCCCTGGAAAGCGAACCTCGGATTGTGGGAATGACCCCAAAAATCGTGTTTGTCCACATGGTGTGTACATTATCATGGTGAGGTGTTGTTGGAACCAATTTTGTACCCCCGGGTGCGTCCGGCTACACGCACATGCGCTGACGGCAATTTGTCAATGGATTAGGGTTTCCCTGAAAAGCGTGCCTCGGAAGGTGGGAATGACCCAAACAATTGTGTGTGTCCACATGGTGTGTACACTATCATGGTGGGGTGTTGTTTGAACCAATTTTGTACCCCCGGTGCGTCCGGCTACACGCACATGCGCTGATGGCAATTAGTCAATGTTGTAGACAGCACGGTCAATGGATTAGGGTTTCCCTGGAAAGCGAGCCTCGGATTGTGGGAATGACCCCAAATATCGTGTGTATCCACATAATGTGTACACTATCATGGTGGGGTGTTGTTTGAACCAATTTTGTACCCGGGTGCGTCCGGCTACACGCACATGCGCTGACGGCAATTTGTCAATGGATTAGGGTTTCCCTGGAAAGCGAGCCTCGGAGGGTGGGAATGACCCAAAAAATTGTGTGTGTCCACATGGTGTGTACACTATCATGGTGGGGTGTTGTTTGAACCAATTTTGTACCCCGGGTGCGTCCGGCTACATGCACATGCGCGACGGCAATTAGTCAATGTTGTAGACAACACGGTCAATGGATTAGGGTTTCCCTGGAAAGCGAACCTCGGATTGTGGGAATGACCCCAAAAATCGTGTGTGTCCACATGGTGTGTACATTATCATGGTGGGGTGTTGTTTGAACCAATTTTGTACCCCGGGTGCGTCCGGCTACACGCACATGCGCTGACGGCAATTTGTCAATGGATTAGGGTTTCCAAAAGCGTGCCTCGGAAGGTGGGAATGACCCAAAAAATTGTGTGTGTCCACATGGTGTGTACACTATCATGGTGGGGTGTTGTTTGAACCAATTTTGTACCCCCGGGTGCGTCCGGCTACACGCACATGCGCTGATGGCAATTAGTCAATGTTGTAGACAGCACGGTCAATGGATTAGGGTTTCCCTGGAAAGCGAGCCTCGGATTGTGGGAATGACCCCAAAAATCGTGTGTGTCCACATAATGTGTACACTATCATGGTGGGGTGTTGTTTGAACCAATTTTGTACCCCCGGGTGCGTCCGGCTACACGCACATGCGCTGACGGCAATTTGTCAATGGATTAGGGTTTCCCTGGAAAGCGAGCCTCGGAGGGTGGGAATGACCCAAAAAATTGTGTGTGTCCACATGGTGTGTACACTATCATGGTGGGGTGTTGTTTGAACCAATTTGGTACCCCCGGGTGCGTCCAGCTACACGCACATGCGCTGATGGCAATTAGTCAATGTTGTAGACAGCACGGTCAATGGATTAGGGTTTCCTGGAAAGCGAGCCTCGGATTGTGGGAATGACCCCAAAAATCGGGTGTGTCCACATAATGTGTACACTATCATGGTGGGGTGTTGTTTGAACCAATTTTGTACCCCCGGGTGCGTCCGGCTACACGCACATGCGCTGACGGCAATTTGTCAATGGATTACGGTTTCCCTGGAAAGCGAGCCTCGGAGGGTGGGAATGACCCAAAAATTGTGTGTCTCCACATGGTGTGTACACTATCATGGTGGGGTGTTGTTTGAACCAATTTTGTACCCCGGGTGCGTCCAGCTACATGCACATGCGCTGCGGCAATTAGTCAATGTTGTAGACAACACGGTCAATGGATTAGGGTTTCCCTGGAAAGCGAACCTCGGATTGTGGGAATGACCCCAAAAATCGTGTGTGTCCATATGGTGTGTACATTATCATGGTAGGGTGTTGTTTGAACCAATTTTGTACCCCCGGGTGCGTCCGGCTACATGCGCTGACGGCAATTTGTCAATGGATTAGGGTTTCCCAAAAGCGTGCCTCGGAAGGTGGGAATGACCCAAAAAATTGTGTGTGTCCACATGGTGTGTACACTATCATGGTGGCGTGTTGTTTGAACCAATTTTGTACCCCGGGTGCGTCCAGCTACACGCACATGCGCTGATGGCAATTAGTCAATGTTGTAGACAGCACGGTCAATGGATTAGGGTTTCCCTGGAAAGCGAGCCTCGGATTGTGGGAATGACCCCAAAAATCGGGTGTGTCCACATAATGTGTACACTATCATGGTGGCGTGTTGTTTGAACTAATTTTGTACCCCCGGGTGCGTCCGGCTACACGCACATGCGCTGACGGCAATTTGTCAATGGATTAGGGTTTCCCTGGAAAGCGAGCCTCGGAGGGTGGGAATGACCCAAAAAATTGTTTGTGTCCACATGGTGTGTACACTATCATGGTGGGGTGTTGTTTGAACCAATTTTGTACCCCGGGTGCGTCCGGCTACATGCACATGCGCTGACGGCAATTAGTCAATGTTGTAGACAACACGGTTAATGGATTAGGGTTTCCCTGGAAAGCGAACCTCGGATTGTGGGAATGACCCCAAAAATCGTGTGTGTCCACATGGTGTGTACATTATCATGGTGGGGTGTTGTTTGAACCAATTTTGTACCCCCGGGTGCGTCCGGCTACACGCACATGCGCTGACGGCAATTTGTCAATGGATTAGGGTTTCCCTGAAAGCGTGCCTCGGAAGGTGGGAATGACCAAAAAATTGTGTGTGTCCACATGGTGTGTACACTATCATGGTGGGGTGTTGTTTGAACCAATTTTGTACCCCCGGGTGCGTCCAGCTACACGCACATGCGCTGATGGCAATTAGTCAATGTTGTAGACAGCACGGTCAATGGATTAGGGTTTCCCTGGAAAGCGAGCCTCGGATTGTGGGAATGATCCCAAAAATCGTGTGTGTCCACATAATGTGTACACTATCATGGTGGGGTGTTGTTTGAACCAATTTTGTACCCCCGGGTGCGTCCGGCTACACGCACATGCTGACGGCAATTTGTCAATGGATTAGGGTTTCCCTGGAAAGCGAGCCTCGGAGGGTGGGAATGACCCAAAAATTGTGTGTGTCCACATGGTGTGTACACTATCATGATGGGGTGTTGTTTGAACCAATTTTGTACCCCGGGTGCGTCCGGCTACATGCACATGCGCTGCGGCAATTAGTCAATGTTGTAGACAACACGGTCAATGGATTAGGGTTTCCCTGGAAAGCGAACCTCGGATTGTGGGAATGACCCCAAAAATCGTTTGTGTCCACATGGTGTGTACATTATCATGGTGGGGTGTTGTTTGAACCAATTTTGTACCCCCGGGTGCGTCCGGCTACACGCACATGCGCTGACGGCAATTTGTCAATGGATTAGGGTTTCCCTGAAAAGCGTGCCTCGGAAGGTGGGAATGACCCAAAAATTGTGTGTGTCCACATGGTGTGTACACTATCATGGTGGCGTGTTGTTTGAACCAATTTTGTACCCCCGGGTGCGTCCGGCTACACGCACATGCGCTGATGGCAATTAGTCAATGTTGTAGACAGCACGGTCAATGGATTAGGGTTTCCCTAGAAAGCGAGCCTCGGATTGTGGGAATGACCCCAAAAATCGTGTGTGTCCACATAATGTGTACACTATCATGGTGGGGTGTTGTTTGAACCAATTTTGTACCCCGGGTGCGTCCGGCTACACGCACATGCGCTGACGGCAATTTGTCAATGGATTAGGGTTTCCCTGGAAAGCGAGCCTCGGAGTGGGAATGACCCAAAAAATTGTGTGTGTCCACATGGTGTGTACACTATCATGGTGGGGTGTTATTTGAACCAATTTTGTACCCCCGGTTGCGTCCGGCTACATGCACATGCGCTGACGGCAATTGGTCAATGTTGTAGACAACACGGTCAATGGATTAGGGTTTCCCTGGAAAGCGAACCTCGGATTGTGGGAATGACCCCAAAAATCGTTTGTGTCCACATGGTGTGTACATTATCATGGTGGGGTGTTGTTTGAACCAATTTTGTACCCCGGGTGCGTCCGGCTACACGCACATGCTCTGACGGCAATTTGTCAATGGATTAGGGTTTCCCTGAAAAGCGTGCCTCGGAAGGTGGGAATGACCCAAAAAATTGTGTGTGTCCACATGGTGTGTACACTATCATGGTGGCGTGTTGTTTGAACCAATTTTGTACCCCCGGGTGCGTCCGGCTACACGCACATGCGCTGATGGCAATTAGTCAATGTTGTAGACAACACGGTCAATGGATTAGGGTTTCCCTAGAAAGCGAGCCTCGGATTGTGGGAATGACCCCAAAAATCGTGTGTGTCCACATAATGTGTACACTATCATGGTGGGGTGTTGTTTGAACCAATTTTGTACCCCCGGGTGCGTCCGGCTACACGCACATGCGCTGACGGCAATTTGTCAATGGATTAGGGTTTCCCTGGAAAGCGAGCCTCGGAGGGTGGGAATGACACAAAAATTGTGTGTCCACATGGTGTGTACACTATCATGGTGGGGTGTTATTTGAACCAATTTTGTACCCCGGGTGCGTCCGGCTACATGCACATGCGCTGACGGCAATTGGTCAATGTTGTAGACAGCACGGTCAATGGATTAGGGTTTCCCTGGAAAGCGAACCTCGGATTGTGGGAATGACCCCAAAAATCGTGTGTGTCAACATGGTGTGTACATTATCATGGTGGGGTGTTGTTTGAACCAATTTTGTACCCCCGGGTGCGTCCGGCTACACGCACATGCGCTGACGGCAATTTGTCAATGGATTAGGGTTTCCCTGAAAAGCGTGCCTCGGAAGGTGGGAATGACCCAAAAAATTGTGTGTGTCCACATGGTGTGTACACTATCATGGTGGGGTGTTGTTTGAACCAATTTTGTACCCCCGGGTGCGTCCGGCTACACGCACATGCGCTGATGGCAATTAGTCAATGTTGTAGACAGCACGGTCAATGGATTAGGGTTTCCCTGGAAAGCGAGCCTCGGATTGTGGGAATGACCCCAAAAATCGTGTGTGTCCACATAATGTGTACACTATCATGGTGGGGTGTTGTTTGAACCAATTTTGTACCCCCGGGTGCGTCCGGCTACACGCACATGCGCTGACGGCAATTTGTCAATGGATTAGGGTTTCCCTGGAAAGCGAGCCTCGGAGGGTGGGAATGACCCAAAAATTGTGTGTGTCCACATGGTGTGTACACTATCATGGTGGGGTGTTGTTTGAACCAATTTTGTACCCCCGGGTGCGTCCGGCTACATGCACATGCGCTGACGGCAATTAGTCAATGTTGTAGACAGCACGGTCAATGGATTAGGGTTTCCCTGGAAAGCGAACCTCGGATTGTGGGAATGACCCCAAAAATCGTGTGTGTCCACATGGTGTGTACATTATCATGGTGGGGTGTTGTTTGAACCAATTTTGTACCCCCGGGTGCGTCCGGCTACACGCACATGCGCTGACGGCAATTTGTCAATGGATTAGGGTTTCCCTGAAAAGCGTGCCTCGGAAGGTGGGAATGACCCAAAAATTGTGTGTGTCCACATGGTGTGTACACTATCATGGTTGGGTGTTGTTTTAACCAATTTTGTACCCCCGGGTGCGTCCGCTACATGCACATGCGCGATGACAATTAGTCAAGGTTGTAGACAGCACGGTCAATGGATTAGGGTTTTCCTGGAAAGCGAGCCTCGGATTGTGGGAATGACCCCAAAAATCGTGTGTGTCCACATAATGTGTACACTATCATGGTGGGGTGTTGGTTGAACCAATTTTGTACCCCCGGGTGCGTCCGGCTACACATGCGCTGACGGCAATTTGTTAATGGATTAGGGTTTCCCTGGAAAGCGAGCCACGGAGGGTGGGAATGACCCAAAAATTGTGTGTGTCCACATGGTGTGTACACTATCATGGTGGGGTGTTGTTTGAACCAATTTTGTACCCCGGGTGCGTCCGGCTACATGCACATGCGACGGCAATTAGTCAATGTTGTAGACAGCACGGTCAATGGATTAGGGTTTCCCTGGAAAGCGAACCTCGGATTGTGGGAATGACCCCAAAAATCGTGTTTGTCCACATGGTGTGTACATTATCATGGTGAGGTGTTGTTGGAACCAATTTTGTACCCCCGGGTGCGTCCGGCTACACGCACATGCGCTGACGGCAATTTGTCAATGGATTAGGGTTTCCTTGAAAAGCGTGCCTCGGAAGGTGGGAATGACCCAAACAATTGTGTGTGTCCACATGGTGTGTACACTATCATGGTGGGGTGTTGTTTGAACCAATTTTGTACCCCGGGTGCGTCCAGCTACACGCACATGCGCTGATGGCAATTAGTCAATGTTGTAGACAACACGGTCAATGGATTAGGGTTTCCCTGGAAAGCGAGCCTCGGATTGTGGGAATGACCCCAAATATCGTGTGTGTCCACATAATGTGTACACTATCATGGTGGGGTGTTGTTTGAACCAATTTTGTACCCCGGGTGCGTCATGCGCTGACGGCAATTTGTCAATGGATTAGGGTTTCCCTGGAAAGCGAGCCTCGGAGGGTGGGAATGACCCAAAAAATTGTGTGTGTCCACATGGTGTGTACACTATCATGGTGGGGTGTTGTTTGAACCAATTTTGTACCCCCGGGTGCGTCCGGCTACACGCACATGCGCTGACGGCAATTAGTCAATGTTGTAGACAACACGGTCAATGGATTAGGGTTTCCCTGGAAAGCGAACCTCGGATTGTGGGAATGACCCCAAAAATCGTGTGTGTCCACATGGTGTGTACATTATCATGGTGGGGTGTTGTTTGAACCAATTTTGTACCCCGGGTGCGTCCGGCTACACGCACATGCGCTGACGGCAATTTGTCAATGGATTAGGGTTTCCCTGGAAAGCGAGCCTCGGAAGGTGGGAATGACCCAAAAAATTGTGTGTGTCCACATGGTGTGTACACTATCATGGTGGGGTGTTGTTTGAACCAATTTTGTACCCCCGGGTGCGTCCGGCTACACGCACATGCGCTGATGGCAATTAGTCAATGTTGTAGACAGCACGGTCAATGGATTAGGGTTTCCCTGGAAAGCGAGCCTCGGATTGTGGGAATGACCCCAAAAATCGTGTGTGTCCACATAATGTGTACACTATCATGGTGGGGTGTTGTTTGAACCAATTTTGTACCCCCGGGTGCGTCCGGCTACACGCACATGCGCTGACGGCAATTTGTCAATGGATTAGGGTTTCCCTGGAAAGCAAGCCTCGGAGGGTGGGAATGACCCAAAAATTGTGTGTGTCCACATGGTGTGTACACTATCATGGTGGGGTGTTGTTTGAACCAATTTGTACCCCGGGTGCGTCCGGCTACACGCACATGCGCTGGATGGCAATTAGTCAATGTTGTAGACAGCACGGTCAATGGATTAGGGTTTCCCTGGAAAGCGAGCCTCGGATTGTGGGAATGACCCCAAAAATTGGGTGTGTCCACATAATGTGTACACTATCATGGTGGGGTGTTGTTTGAACCAATTTTGTACCCCCGGATGCGTCCGGCTACACGCACATGCGCTGACGGCAATTTGTCAATGGATTAGGGTTTCCCTGGAAAGCGAGCCTCGGAGGGTGGGAATGACCCAAAAAATTGTGTGTCTCCACATGGTGTGTACACTATCATGGTGGGGTGTTGTTTGAACCAATTTTGTACCCCGGGTGCGTCCAGCTACATGCACATGCGGACGGCAATTAGTCAATGTTGTAGACAGCACGGTCAATGGATTAGGGTTTCCTGGAAAGCGAACCTCGGATTGTGGGAATGACCCCAAAATCGTGTGTGTCCATATGGTGTGTACATTATCATGGTGGGGTGTTGTTTGAACCAATTTTGTACCCCGGGTGCGTACACGCACATGCGCTGACGGCAATTTGTCAATGGATTAGGGTTTCCCTGAAAAGCGTGCCTCGGAAGGTGGGAATGACCCAAAAAATTGTGTGTGTCCACATGGTGTGTACACTATCATGGTGGCGTGTTGTTTGAACCAATTTTGTACCCCCGGGTGCGTCCGGCTACACGCACATGCGCAATTAGTCAATGTTGTAGACAGCACGGTCAATGGATTAGGGTTTCCCTGGAAAGCGAGCCTCGGATTGTGGGAATGACCCCAAAAATCGGGTGTGTCCACATAATGTGTACACTATCATGGTGGCGTGTTGTTTGAACTAATTTTGTACCCCCGGATGCGTCCGGCTACACGCACATGCGCTGACGGCAATTTGTCAATGGATTAGGGTTTCCCTGGAAAGCGAGCCTCGGAGGGTGGGAATGACCCAAAAATTGTTTGTGTCCACATGGTGTGTACACTATCATGGTGGGGTGTTGTTTGAACCAATTTTGTACCCCGGGTGCGTCCGGCTACATGCACATGCGCTGACGGCAATTAGTCAATGTTGTAGACAGCACGGTCAATGGATTAGGGTTTCCCTGGAAAGCGAACCTCGGATTGTGGGAATGACCCCAAAAATCGTGTGTGTCCATATGGTGTGTACATTATCATGGTAGGGTGTTGTTTGAACCAATTTTGTACCCCCGGGTGCGTCCGGCTACACGCACATGCGCTGACGGCAATTTGTCAATGGATTAGGGTTTCCAAAGCGTGCCTCGGAAGGTGGGAATGACCCAAAAAATTGTGTGTGTCCACATGGTGTGTACACTATCATGGTGGCGTGTTGTTTGAACCAATTTTGTACCCCGGGTGCGTCCGGCTACACGCACATGCGCGATGGCAATTAGTCAATGTTGTAGACAGCACGGTCAATGGATTAGGGTTTCCCTGGAAAGCGAGCCTTGGATTGTGGGAATGACCCCAAAAATCGGGTGTGTCCACATAATGTGTACACTATCATGGTGGCGTGTTGTTTGAACTAATTTTGTACCCCCGGATGCGTCCGGCTACACGCACGCGCCGACGGCAATTTGTCAATGGATTAGGGTTTCCCTGGAAAGCGAGCCTCGGAGGGTGGGAATGACCCAAAAAATTGTTTGTGTCCACATGGTGTGTACACTATCATGGTGGGGTGTTGTTTGAACCAATTTTGTACCCCGGGTGCGTCCGGCTACATGCACATGCGCTGACGGCAATTAGTCAATGTTGTAGACAGACGGTTAATGGATTAGGGTTTCCCTGGAAAGCGAACCTCGGATTGTGGGAATGACCCCAAAAATCGTGTGTGTCCACATGGTGTGTACATTATCATGGTGGGGTGTTGTTTGAACCAATTTTGTACCCCCGGGTGCGTCCGGCTACACGCACATGCGCTTACGGCAATTTGTCAATGGATTAGGGTTTCCCTGAAAAGCGTGCCTCGGAAGGTGGGAATGACCAAAAAATTGTGTGTCCACATGGTGTGTACACTATCATGGTGGGGTGTTGTTTGAACCAATTTTGTACCCCCGGGTGCGTCCGGCTACACGCACATGCGCTGATGGCAATTAGTCAATGTTGTAGACAACACGGTCAATGGATTAGGGTTTCCCTGGAAAGCGAGCCTCGGATTGTGGGAATGATCCCAAAAATCGTGTGTGTCCACATAATGTGTACACTATCATGGTGGGGTGTTGTTTGAACCAATTTTGTACCCCCGGGTGCGTCCGTACACACGCGGGCAATTTGTCAATGGATTAGGGTTTCCAAAGCGAGCCTCGGAGGGTGGGAATGACCCAAAAATTGTGTGTGTCCACATGGTGTGTACACTATCATGATGGGGTGTTGTTTGAACCAATTTTGTACCCCCGGGTGCGTCCGGCTATGCACATGCGCTGACGGCAATTAGTCAATGTTGTAGACAACACGGTCAATGGATTAGGGTTTCCCTGGAAAGCGAACCTCGGATTGTGGGAATGACCCCAAAAATCGTTTGTGTCCACATGGTGTGTACATTATCATGGTGGGGTGTTGTTTGAACCAATTTTGTACCCCCGGGTGCGTCCGGCTACACGCACATGCGCTGACGGCAATTTGTCAATGGATTAGGGTTTCCCCGAAAAGCGTGCCTCGGAAGGTGGGAATGACCCAAAAAATTGTGTGTGTCCACATGGTGTGTACACTATCATGGTGGCGTGTTGTTTGAACCAATTTTGTACCCCGGGTGCGTCCAGCTACACGCACATGCGGATGGCAATTAGTCAATGTTGTAGACAGCACGGTCAATGGATTAGGGTTTCCCTGGAAAGCGAGCCTCGGATTGTGGGAATGACCCCAAAAATCGTGTGTGTCCACATAATGTGTACACTATCATGGTGGGGTGTTGTTTGAACCAATTTTGTACCCCCGGGTGCGTCCGGCTACACGCACATGCGCTGACGGCAATTTGTCAATGGATTAGGGTTTCCCTGGAAAGCGAGCCTCGGAGGGTGGGAATGACCCAAAAAATTGTGTGTCCACATGGTGTGTACACTATCATGGTGGGGTGTTATTTGAACCAATTTTGTACCCCGGGTGCGTCCGGCTACATGCACATGCGCTGACGGCAATTGGTCAATGTTGTAGACAGCACGGTCAGTGGATTAGGGTTTCCCTGGAAAGCGAACCTCGGATTGTGGGAATGACCCCAAAAATCGTTTGTGTCCACATGGTGTGTACATTATCATGGTGGGGTGTTGTTTGAACCAATTTTGTACCCCGGGTGCGTCCGGCTACACGCACATGCCGACGGCAATTTGTCAATGGATTAGGGTTTCCCTGGAAAGCGAGCCTCGGGTGGGAATGACCCAAAAATTGTGTGTGTCCACATGGTGTGTACACTATCATGGTGGCGTGTTGTTTGAACCAATTTTGTACCCCGGGTGCGTCCAGCTACACGCACATGCACTGATGGCAATTAGTCAATGTTGTAGACAGCACGGTCAATGGATTAGGGTTTCCCTAGAAAGCGAGCCTCGGATTGTGGGAATGACCCCAAAAATCGTGTGTGTCCACATAATGTGTACACTATCATGGTGGGGTGTTGTTTGAACCAATTTTGTACCCCGGGTGCGTCCGGCTACACGCACATGCGCTGGCGGCAATTTGTCAATGGATTAGGGTTTCCCTGGAAAGCGAGCCTCGGAGGGTGGGAATAACCCAAAAAATTGTGTGTCCACATGGTGTGTACACTATCATGGTGGGGTGTTATTTGAACCAATTTTGTACCCCCGGGTGCGTCCGGCTACATGCACATGCGCTGACGGCAATTGGTCAATGTTGTAGACAGCACGGTCAGTGGATTAGGGTTTCCCTGGAAAGCGAACCTCGGATTGTGGGAATGACCCCAAAAATCGTGTGTGTCAACATGGTGTGTACATTATCATGGTGGGGTGTTGTTTGAACCAATTTTGTACCCCCGGGTGCGTCCGGCTACACGCACATGCGCTGACGGCAATTTGTCAATGGATTAGGGTTTCCCTGAAAAGCGTGCCTCGGAAGGTGGGAATGACCCAAAAAATTGTGTGTGTCCACATGGTGTGTACACTATCATGGTGGGGTGTTGTTTGAACCAATTTTGTACCCCGGGTGCGTCCGGCTACACGCACATGCGCTGATGGCAATTAGTCAATGTTGTAGACAGCACGGTCAATGGATTAGGGTTTCCCTGGAAAGCGAGCCTCGGATTGTGGGAATGACCCCAAAAATCGTGTGTGTCCACATAATGTGTACACTATCATGGTGGGGTGTTGTTTGAACCAATTTTGTACCCCGGGTGCGTCCGGCTACACGCACATGCGCTGACGGCAATTTGTCAATGGATTAGGGTTTCCCTGGAAAGCGAGCCTCGGAGGGTGGGAATGACCCAAAAAATTGTGTGTCCACATGGTGTGTACACTATCATGGTGGGGTGTTGTTTGAACCAATTTTGTACCCCGGGTGCGTCCGGCTACATGCACATGCGCTGACGGCAATTAGTCAATGTTGTAGACAGCACGGTCAATGGATTAGGGTTTCCCTGGAAAGCGAACCTCGGATTGTGGGAATGACCCCAAAAATCGTGTGTGTCCACATGGTGTGTACATTATCATGGTGGGGTGTTGTTTGAACCAATTTTGTACCCCGGGTGCGTCCGGCTACACGCACATGCGCTGACGGCAATTTGTCAATGGATTAGGGTTTCCCTGGCGTGCCTCGGAAGGTGGGAATGACCCCAAAATTGTGTGTCCACATGGTGTGTACACTATCATGGTGGGGTGTTGTTTTAACCAATTTTGTACCCCCGGGTGCGTCCGGCTACATGCACATGCGCTGATGACAATTAGTCAAGGTTGTAGACAGCACGGTCAATGGATTAGGGTTTTCCTGGAAAGCGAGCCTCGGATTGTGGGAATGACCCCAAAAATCGTGTGTGTCCACATAATGTGTACACTATCATGGTGGGGTGTTGGTTGAACCAATTTTGTACCCCCGGGTGCGTCCGGCTACACGCACATGCGCTGACGGCAATTTGTTAATGGATTAGGGTTTCCCTGGAAAGCGAGCCACGGAGGGTGGGAATGACCCAAAAAAATTGTGTGTGTCCACATGGTGTGTACACTATCATGGTGGGGTGTTGTTTGAACCAATTTTGTACCCCCGGGTGCGTCCGGCTACATGCACATGCGCTGACGGCAATTAGTCAATGTTGTAGACAGCACGGTCAATGGATTAGGGTTTCCCTGGAAAGCCCTCGGATTGTGGGAATGACCCCAAAAATCGTGTTTGTCCACATGGTGTGTACATTATCATGGTGGGGTGTTGTTGGAACCAATTTTGTACCCCCGGGTGCGTCCGGCTACACGCACATGCGCTGACGGCAATTTGTCAATGGATTAGGGTTTCCCTGAAAAGCGTGCCTCGGAAGGTGGGAATGACCCAAACAATTGTGTGTGTCCACATGGTGTGTACACTATCATGGTGGGGTGTTGTTTGAACCAATTTTGTACCCCCGGGTGCGTCCGGCTACACGCACATGCGCTGATGGCAATTAGTCAATGTTGTAGACAGCACGGTCAATGGATTAGGGTTTCCCTGGAAAGCGAGCCTCGGATTGTGGGAATGACCCCAAATATCGTGTGTGTCCACATAATGTGTACACTATCATGGTGGGGTGTTGTTTGAACCAATTTTGTACCCCGGGTGTGTCCGCTACATGCGCTGCGCGGCAATTTGTCAATGGATTAGGGTTTCCCTGGAAAGCCCTCGGAGGGTGGGAATGACCCAAAAAATTGTGTGTGTCCACATGGTGTGTACACTATCATGGTGGGGTGTTGTTTGAACCAATTTTGTACCCCCGGGTGCGTCCGGCTACACGCACATGCGCTGATGGCAATTAGTCAATGTTGTAGACAACGGTCAATGGATTAGGGTTTCCCTGGAAAGCGAACCTCGGATTGTGGGAATGACCCCAAAAATCGTGTGTGTCCACATGGTGTGTACATTATCATGGTGGGGTGTTGTTTGAACCAATTTTGTACCCCCGGGTGCGTCCGGCTACACGCACATGCGCTGACGGCAATTTGTCAATGGATTAGGGTTTCCCTGAAAAGCGTGCCTCGGAAGGTGGGAATGACCCAAAAAATTGTGTGTGTCCACATGGTGTGTACACTATCATGGTGGGGTGTTGTTTGAACCAATTTTGTACCCCCGGGTGCGTCCGGCTACACACATGCGCTGATGGCAATTAGTCAATGTTGTAGACAGCACGGTCAATGGATTAGGGTTTCCCTGGAAAGCGAGCCTCGGATTGTGGGAATGACCCCAAAAATCGTGTGTGTCCACATAATGTGTACACTATCATGGTGGGGTGTTGTTTGAACCAATTTTGTACCCCGGGTGCGTCCGGCTACACGCACATGCGCTGACGGCAATTTGTCAATGGATTAGGGTTTCCCTGGAAAGCAAGCCTCGGAGGGTGGGAATGACCCAAAAAATTGTGTGTGTCCACATGGTGTGTACACTATCATGGTGGGGTGTTGTTTGAACCAATTTGGTACCCCCGGGTGCGTCCAGCTACACGCACATGCGCTGATGGCAATTAGTCAATGTTGTAGACAGCACGGTCAATGGATTAGGGTTTCCCTGGAAAGCGAGCCTCGGATTGTGGGAATGACCCCAAAAATTGGGTGTGTCCACATAATGTGTACACTATCATGGTGGGGTGTTGTTTGAACCAATTTTGTACCCCCGGGTGCGTCCGGCTACACGCACATGCGCTGACGGCAATTTGTCAATGGATTAGGGTTTCCCTGGAAAGCGCGCCTCGGAGGGTGGGAATGACCCAAAAAATTGTGTGTCTCCACATGGTGTGTACACTATCATGGTGGGGTGTTGTTTGAACCAATTTTGTACCCCGGGTGCGTCCGGCTACATGCACATGCGCTGACGGCAATTAGTCAATGTTGTAGACAGCACGGTCAATGGATTAGGGTTTCCCTGGAAAGCGAACCTCGGATTGTGGGAATGACCCCAAAAATCGTGTGTGTCCATATGGTGTGTACATTATCATGGTGGGGTGTTGTTTGAACCAATTTTGTACCCCGGGTGCGTCCGGCTACACGCACATGCGCTGGCGGCAATTTGTCAATGGATTAGGGTTTCCAAAAGCGTGCCTCGGAAGGTGGGAATGACCCAAAAAATTGTGTGTGTCCACATGGTGTGTACACTATCATGGTGGCGTGTTGTTTGAACCAATTTTGTACCCCGGGTGCGTCCGGCTACACGCACATGCGCTGATGGCAATTAGTCAATGTTGTAGACAGCACGGTCAATGGATTAGGGTTTCCCTGGAAAGCGAGCCTTGGATTGTGGGAATGACCCCAAAAATCGGGTGTGTCCACATAATGTGTACACTATCATGGTGGCGTGTTGTTTGAACTAATTTTGTACCCCCGGGTGCGTCCGGCTACACGCACATGCGCTGACGGCAATTTGTCAATGGATTAGGGTTTCCCTGGAAAGCGAGCCTCGGAGGGTGGGAATGACCCAAAAAATTGTTTGTGTCCACATGGTGTGTACACTATCATGGTGGGGTGTTGTTTGAACCAATTTTGTACCCCCGGGTGCGTCCGGCTACACGCACATGCGCTGACGGCAATTAGTCAATGTTGTAGACAGCACGGTCAATGGATTAGGGTTTCCCTGGAAAGCGAACCTCGGATTGTGGGAATGACCCCAAAAATCGTGTGTGTCCACATGGTGTGTACATTATCATGGTGGGGTGTTGTTTGAACCAATTTTGTACCCCCGGGTGCGTCCGGCTACACGCACATGCGCTGACGGCAATTTGTCAATGGATTAGGGTTTCCCTGAAAAGCGTGCCTCGGAAGGTGGGAATGACCCAAAAAATTGTGTGTGTCCACATGGTGTGTACACTATCATGGTGGTGTGTTGTTTGAACCAATTTTGTACCCCCGGGTGCGTCCGGCACATGCGCTGATGACAATTAGTCAATGTTGTAGACAGCACGGTCAATGGATTAGGGTTTCCCTGGAAAGCGAGCCTCGGATTGTGGGAATGACCCCAAAAATCGTGTGTGTCCACATAATGTGTACACTATCATGGTGGGGTGTTGTTTGAACCAATTTTGTACCCCGGTGCGTCCGGCTACACGCACATGCGCTGACGGCAATTTGTCAATGGATTAGGGTTTCCCTGGAAAGCGAGCCTCGGAGGGTGGGAATGACCCAAAAAATTGTGTGTCTCCACATGGTGTGTACACTATCATGATGGGGTGTTGTTTGAACCAATTTTGTACCCCCGGGTGCGTCCGGCTACACATGCGCTGACGGCAATTAGTCAATGTTGTAGACAACACGGTCAATGGATTAGGGTTTCCCTGGAAAGCGAACCTCGGATTGTGGGAATGACCCCAAAAATCGTTGTGTGTCCACATGGTGTGTACATTATCATGGTGGGGTGTTGTTTGAACCAATTTTGTACCCCGGGTGCGTCCGGCTACACGCACATGCGCTGACGGCAATTTGTCAATGGATTAGGGTTTCCAAAAGCGTGCCTCGGAAGGTGGGAATGACCCAAAAAATTGTGTGTGTCCACATGGTGTGTACACTATCATGGTGGCGTGTTGTTTGAACCAATTTTGTACCCCGGGTGCGTCCGGCTACACGCACATGCGCTGATGGCAATTAGTCAATGTTGTAGACAACACGGTCAATGGATTAGGGTTTCCCTGGAAAGCGAGCCTCGGATTGTGGGAATGACCCCAAAAATCGGGTGTGTCCACATAATGTGTACACTATCATGGTGGGGTGTTGATTGAACCAATTTTGTACCCCCGGATGCGTCCGGCTACACGCACATGCGCTGACGGCAATTTGTCAATGGATTAGGGTTTCCCTGGAAAGCGAGCCTCGGAGGGTGGGAATGACCCAAAAATTGTGTGTGTCCACATGGTGTGTACACTATCATGGTGGGGTGTTGTTTGAACCATATTTGTACCCCCGGGTGCGTCCGGCTACACGCACATGCGCTGACGGCAATTAGTCAATGTTGTAGACAGCACGGTCAATGGATTAGGGTTTCCCTGGAAAGCGAACCTCGGATTGTGGGAATGACCCCAAAAATCGTGTGTGTCCACATGGTGTGTACATTATCATGGTGGGGTGTTGTTTGAACCAATTTTGTACCCCCGGGTGCGTCCGGCTACACGCACATGCGCTGACGGCAATTTGTCAATGGATTAGGGTTTCCCTGAAAAGCGTGCCTCGGAAGGTGGGAATGACCAAAAAATTATGTGTGTCCACATGGTGTGTACACTATCATGGTGGGGTGTTGTTTGAACCAATTTTGTACCCCGGGTGCATCCGGCTACACGCACATGCGCTGATGGCAATTAGTCAATGTTGTAGACAGCACGGTCAATGGATTAGGGTTTCCCTAGAAAGCGAGCCTCGGATTGTGGGAATGACCCCAAAAATCGTGTGTGTCAACATAATGTGTACACTATCATGGTGGGGTGTTGTTTGAACCAATTTTGTACCCCCGGGTGCGTCCGGCTACACGCACATGCGCTGACGGCAATTTGTCAATGGATTAGGGTTTCCCTGGAAAGCGAGCCTCGGAGGGTGGGAATGACCCAAAAAATTGTGTGTGTCCACATGGTGTGTACAATATCATGGTGGGGTGTTGTTTGAACCAATTTTGTACCCCGGGCGCGTCCGGCTACATGCACATGCGCTGACGGCAATTAGTCAATGTTGTAGACAGCACGGTCAATGGATTAGGGTTTCCCTGGAAAGCGAACCTCGGATTGTGGGAATGACCCCAAAAATCGTGTGTGTCCACATGGTGTGTACATTATCATGGTGGGGTGTTGTTTGAACCAATTTTGTACCCCGGGTGCGTCCGGCTACACGCACATGCGCTGACGGCAATTTGTCAATGGATTAGGGTTTCCCTGAAAAGCGTGCCTCGAAGGTGGGAATGACCCAAAAATGTGTGTGTCCACATGGTGTGTACACTATCATGGTGGGGTGTTGTTTGAAACAATTTTGTACCCCGGGTGCGTCCCTAGACGCACATGCGGCGGCAATTAGTCAATGTTAGACAGCACGGTCAATGGACTAGGGTTTCCCTGGAAAGCGAGCCTCGGATTATGGGAATGACCCCAAAAATTGTGTGTGTCCACATAATGTGTACACTATCATGGTGGGGTGTTGTTTGAACCAATTTTGTACCCCCGGGTGCGTCCGGCGCACATGCGCTGACGGCAATTTGTCAATGGATTAGGGTTTCCCTGGAAAGCGAGCCTCGGAGGGTGGGAATGACCCAAAAAATTGTGTGTGTCCACATGGTGTGTACACTATCATGGTGGGGTGTTGTTTGAACCATATTTGTACCCCCGGGTGCGTCCGGCTACATGCACATGCGCTGACGGCAACTAGTCAATGTTGTAGAACAGACGGTCAATGGATTAGGGTTTCCCTGGAAGCGAACCTCGGATTGTGGGAATGACCCCAAAAATCGTGTGTGTCCACATGGTGTGTACATTATCATGGTGGGGTGTTGTTTGAACCAATTTTGTACCCCCGGGTGCGTCCGGCTACACGCACATGCGCTGACGGCAATTTGTCAATGGATTAGGGTTTCCCTGAAAAGCGTGCCTCGGAAGGTGGGAATGACCAAAAAATTATGTGTGTCCACATGGTGTGTACACTATCATGGTGGGGTGTTGTTTGAACCAATTTTGTACCCCCGGGTGCATCCGGCTACACGCACATGCGCTGATGGCAATTAGTCAATGTTGTAGACAGCACGGTCAATGGATTAGGGTTTCCCTAGAAAGCGAGCCTCGGATTGTGGGAATGACCCCAAAAATCGTGTGTGTCACAGAATGTGTACACTATCATGGTGGGGTGTTGTTTGAACCAATTTTGTACCCCGGGTGCGTCCGGCTACACGCACATGCGCCGGCGGCAATTTGTCAATGGATTAGGGTTTCCCTGGAAAGCGAGCCTCGGAGGTGGGAATGACCCAAAAATTGTGTGTGTCCACATGGTGTGTACACTATCATGGTGGGGTGTTGTTTGAACCATATTTTGTACCCCCGGGTGCGTCCGGCTACATGCACATGCGCTGACGGCAATTAGTCAATGTTGTAGACAGCACGGTCAATGGATTAGGGTTTCCCTGGAAAGCGAACCTCGGATTGTGGGAATGACCCCAAAAATCGTGTGTGTCCACATGGTGTGTACATTATCATGGTGGGGTGTTGTTTGAACCAATTTTGTACCCCCGGGTGCGTCCGGCTACACGCACATGCGCTGACGGCAATTTGTCAATGGATTAGGGTTTCCCTGAAAAGCGTGCCTCGGAAGGTGGGAATGACCAAAAATTATGTGTGTCCACATGGTGTGTACACTATCATGGTGGGGTGTTGTTTGAACCAATTTTGTACCCCGGGTGCATCCGGCTACACGCACATGCGCTGATGGCAATTAGTCAATGTTGTAGACAGCACGGTCAATGGATTAGGGTTTCCCTAGAAAGCGAGCCTCGGATTGTGGGAATGACCCCAAAAATCGTGTGTGTCCACATAATGTGTACACTATCATGGTGGGGTGTTGTTTGAACCAATTTTGTACCCCCGGGTGCGTCCGGCTACACGCACATGCGCTGACGGCAATTTGTCAATGGATTAGGGTTTCCCTGGAAAGCGAGCCTCGGAGGGTGGGAATGACCCAAAAAATTGTGTGTGTCCACATGGTGTGTACAATATCATGGTGGGGTGTTGTTTGAACCAATTTTGTACCCCGGGTGCGTCCGGCTACATGCACATGCGCTGGCGGCAATTAGTCAATGTTGTAGACAGCACGGTCAATGGATTAGGGTTTCCCTGGAAAGCGAACCTCGGATTGTGGGAATGACCCCAAAAATCGTGTGTGTCCACATGGTGTGTACATTATCATGGTGGGGTGTTGTTTGAACCAATTTTGTACCCCGGGTGCGTCCGGCTACGCACATGCGCTGACGGCAATTTGTCAATGGATTAGGGTTTCCAAAGCGTGCCTCGGAAGGGTGGAATGACCCAAAATTGTGTGTGTCCACATGGTGTGTACACTATCATGGTGGGGTGTTGTTTGAAACAATTTTGTACCCCCGGGTGAGTCGCACATGCGCTGATGGCAATTAGTCAATGTTGTAGACAGCACGGTCAATGGACTAGGGTTTCCCTGGAAAGCGAGCCTCGGATTATGGGAATGACCCCAAAAATTGTGTGTGTCCACATAATGTGTACACTATCATGGTGGGGTGTTGTTTGAACCAATTTTGTACCCCGGGTGCGTCCGGCTACACGCACATGCGCTGACGGCAATTTGTCAATGGATTAGGGTTTCCATGGAAAGCGAGCCTCGGAGGGTGGGAATGACCCAAAAAATTGTGTGTCCACATGGTGTGTACACTATCATGGTGGGGTGTTGTTTGAACCATTTTTGTACCCCCGGGTGCGTACATGCACATGCGCTGACGGCAATTAGTCAATGTTGTAGACAGCACGGTCAATGGATTAGGGTTTCCCTGGAAAGCGAACCTCGGATTGTGGGAATGACCCCAAAAATCGTGTGTGTCCACATGGTGTGTACATTATCATGGTGGGGTGTTGTTTGAACCAATTTTGTACCCCGGGTGCGTCCGCTACGCACATGCGCGACGGCAATTTGTCAATGGATTAGGGTTTCCCTAAAGCGTGCCTCGGAAGGTGGGAATGACCAAAAAATTATGTGTGTCCACATGGTGTGTACACTATCATGGTGGGGTGTTGTTTGAACCAATTTTGTACCCCCGGGTGCGTCCAGCTACACGCACATGCGCGATGGCAATTAGTCAATGTTGTAGACAGCACGGTCAATGGATTAGGGTTTCCCTAGAAAGCGAGCCTCGGATTGTGGGAATGACCCCAAAAATCGTGTGTGTCACAGAATGTGTACACTATCATGGTGGGGTGTTGTTTGAACCAATTTTGTACCCCCGGGTGCGTCCGGCTACACGCACATGCGCTGACGGCAATTTGTCAATGGATTAGGGTTTCCCTGGAAAGCGAGCCTCGGAGGGTGGGAATGACCCAAAAAATTGTGTGTGTCCACATGGTGTGTACAATATCATGGTGGGGTGTTGTTTGAACCAATTTTGTACCCCGGGTGCGTCGGCTACATGCACATGCGCTGACGGCAATTAGTCAATGTTGTAGACAACACGGTCAATGGATTAGGGTTTCCCTGGAAAGCGAACCTCGGATTGTGGGAATGACCCCAAAATCGTGTGTGTCCACATGGTGTGTACATTATCATGGTGGGGTGTTGTTTGAACCAATTTTGTACCCCCGGGTGCGTCCGGCTACATGCGCTGACGGCAATTTGTCAATGGATTAGGGTTTCCCTGAAAAGCGTGCCTCGGAAGGTGGGAATGACCCAAAAAATTGTGTGTGTCCACATGGTGTGTACACTATCATGGTGGGGTGTTGTTTGAAACAATTTTGTACCCCCGGTGCGTCCGGCTAGACGCACATGCGCTGATGGCAATTAGTCAATTGTAGACAGCACGGTCAATGGACTAGGGTTTCCCGGAAAGCGAGCCTCGGATTATGGGAATGACCCCAAAAATTGTGTGTGTCCACATAATGTGTACACTATCATGGTGGGGTGTTGTTTGAACCAATTTTGTACCCCCGGGTGCGTCCGGCTACACGCACATGCGCTGACGGCAATTTGTCAATGGATTAGGGTTTCCCTGGAAAGCGAGCCTCGGAGGGTGGGAATGACCCAAAAAATTGTGTGTGTCCACATGGTGTGTACACTATCATGGTGGGGTGTTGTTTGAACCATTTTTGTACCCCCGGGTGCGTCCGGCTACATGCACATGCGCTGACGGCAACTAGTCAATGTTGTAGACAGCACGGTCAATGGATTAGGGTTTCCCTGGAAAGCGAACCTCGGATTGTGGGAATGACCCCAAAATCGTGTGTGTCCACATGGTGTGTACATTATCATGGTGGGGTGTTGTTTGAACCAATTTTGTACCCCGGGTGCGTCCGGCTACACGCGCTGACGGCAATTTGTCAATGGATTAGGGTTTCCCTGAAAAGCGTGCCTCGGAAGGTGGGAATGACCAAAAAATTATGTGTGTCCACATGGTGTGTACACTATCATGGTGGGGTGTTGTTTGAACCAATTTTGTACCCCGGGTGCATCCAGCTACACGCACATGCGCTGATGGCAATTAGTCAATGTTGTAGACAGCACGGTCAATGGATTAGGGTTTCCCTAGAAAGCGAGCCTCGGATTGTGGGAATGACCCCAAAAATCGTGTGTGTCCTAATGTGTACACTATCATGGTGGGGTGTTGTTTGAACCAATTTTGTACCCCCGGGTGCGTCCGGCTACACGCACATGCGCTGACGGCAATTTGTCAATGGATTAGGGTTTCCCTGGAAAGCGAGCCTCGGAGGGTGGGAATGACCAAAAAATTGTGTGTGTCCACATGGTGTGTACACTATCATGGTGGGGTGTTGATTGAACCATATTTGTACCCCCGGGTGCGTCCGGCTACATGCACATGCGCTGACGGCAATTAGTCAATGTTGTAGACAGCACGGTCAATGGATTAGGGTTTCCTGGAAAGCGAACCTCGGATTGTGGGAATGACCCCAAAAATCGTGTGTGTCCACATGGTGTGTACATTATCATGGTGGGGTGTTGTTTGAACCAATTTTGTACCCCCGGGTGCGTCCGGCTACACGCACATGCGCTGACGGCAATTTGTCAATGGATTAGGGTTTCCCTGAAAAGCGTGCCTCGGAAGGTGGGAATGACCAAAAAATTATGTGTGTCCACATGGTGTGTAGACTATCATGGTGGGGTGTTGTTTGAACCAATTTTGTACCCCGGGTGCGTCCGGCTACACGCACATGCGCTGATGGCAATTAGTCAATGTTGTAGACAGCACGGTCAATGGATTAGGGTTTCCCTAGAAAGCGAGCCTCGGATTGTGGGAATGACCCCAAAAATCGTGTGTGTCCACATAATGTGTACACTATCATGGTGGGGTGTTGTTTGAACCAATTTTGTACCCCCGGGTGCGTCCGGCTACACGCACATGCGCAATTTGTCAATGGATTAGGGTTTCCCTGGAAAGCGAGCCTCGGAGGGTGGGAATGACCCAAAAAATTGTGTGTGTCCACATGGTGTGTACAATATCATGGTGGGGTGTTGTTTGAACCAATTTTGTACCCCCGGGTGCGTCCGGCTACATGCACATGCGCTGACGGCAATTAGTCAATGTTGTAGACAGCACGGTCAATGGATTAGGGTTTCCCTGGAAAGCGAACCTCGGATTGTGGGAATGACCCCAAAAATCGTGTGTGTCCACATGGTGTGTACATTATCATGGTGGGGTGTTGTTTGAACCAATTTTGTACCCCCGGGTGCGTCCGGCTACACGCACATGCGCTTTGTCAATGGATTAGGGTTTCCCTGAAAAGCGTGCCTCGGAAGGTGGGAATGACCCAAAAATTGTGTGTGTCCACATGGTGTGTACACTATCATGGTGGGGTGTTGTTTGAAACAATTTTGTACCCCGGGTGCGTCCAGCTAGACGCACATGCGCTGATGGCAATTAGTCAATGTTGTAGACAGCACGGTCAATGGACTAGGGTTTCCCTGGAAAGCGAGCCTCGGATTATGGGAATGACCCCAAAAATTGTGTGTGTCCACATAATGTGTACACTATCATGGTGGGGTGTTGTTTGAACCAATTTTGTACCCCAGGGTGCGTCCGGCTACACGCACATGCGCTGACGGCAATTTGTCAATGGATTAGGGTTTCCCTGGAAAGCGAGCCTCGGAGGGTGGGAATGACCCAAAAAATTGTGTGTCCACATGGTGTGTACACTATCATGGTGGGGTGTTGTTTGAACCATATTTGTACCCCCGGGTGCGTCCGGCTACATGCACATGCGCTGACGGCAATTAGTCAATGTTGTAGACAGCACGGTCAATGGATTAGGGTTTCCCTGGAAAGCGAACCTCGGATTGTGGGAATGACCCCAAAAATCGTGTGTGTCCACATGGTGTGTACATTATCATGGTGGGGTGTTGTTTGAACCAATTTTGTACCCCGGGTGCGTCCGGCTACATGCGCCGACGGCAATTTGTCAATGGATTAGGGTTTCCCTGAAAGCGTGCCTCGGAAGGTGGGAATGACCAAAAATTATGTGTCCACATGGTGTGTACACTATCATGGTGGGGTGTTGTTTGAACCAATTTTGTACCCCGGGTGCGTCCAGCTACACGCACATGCGCTGATGGCAATTAGTCAATGTTGTAGACAACACGGTCAATGGATTAGGGTTTCCCTAGAAAGCGAGCCTCGGATTGTGGGAATGACCCCAAAAATCGTGTGTGTCCATAATGTGTACACTATCATGGTGGGGTGTTGTTTGAACCAATTTTGTACCCCCGGGTGCGTCCGGCTACACGCACATGCGCTGACGGCAATTTGTCAATGGATTAGGGTTTCCCTGGAAAGCGAGCCTCGGAGGGTGGGAATGACCCAAAAAATTGTGTGTCCACATGGTGTGTACAATATCATGGTGGGGTGTTGTTTGAACCAATTTTGTACCCCCGGGTGCGTCCGGCTACATGCACATGCGCTGACGGCAATTAGTCAATGTTGTAGACAACACGGTCAATGGATTAGGGTTTCCCTGGAAAGCGAACCTCGGATTGTGGGAATGACCCCAAAAATCGTGTGTGTCCACATGGTGTGTACATTATCATGGTGGGGTGTTGTTTGAACCAATTTTGTACCCCGGGTGCGTCCGGCTACACACATGCGCTGACGGCAATTTGTCAATGGATTAGGGTTTCCCTGAAAAGCGTGCCTCGGAAGGTGGGAATGACCCAAAAAATGTGTGTGTCCACATGGTGTGTACACTATCATGGTGAGGTGTTGTTTGAAACAATTTTGTACCCCGGGTCGTCCGCTAGATGCACATGCGTGGCAATTAGTCAATGCGTAGACACACGGTCAATGGACTAGGGTTTCCCTGGAAAGCGAGCCTCGGATTATGGGAATGACCCCAAAAATTGTGTGTGTCCACATAATGTGTACACTATCATGGTGGGGTGTTGTTTGAACCAATTTTGTACCCCCGGGTGCGTCCGGCTACACGCACATGCGCTGACGGCAATTTGTCAATGGATTAGGGTTTCCCTGGAAAGCGAGCCTCGGAGGGTGGGAATGACGCAAAAAATTGTGTGTGTCCACATGGTGTGTACACTATCATGGTGGGGTGTTGTTTGAACCAATTTTGTACCCCCGGGTGCGTCCGGCTACATGCACATGCGCTGACGGCAATTAGTCAATGTTGTAGACAGCACATTCAATGGATTAGGGTTTCCCTGGAAAGCGAACCTCGGATTGTGGGAATGACCCCAAAAATCGTGTGTGTTGTGGGTATACTTCATGGGTGTACCATCGACAGTGCCTAGATCCGGCAAGCCCGGGTGGCCCACAGACGGTGATGAGGCATGTGGCCCATCGGGCGGCCCAGTTGCTGTTGATCCTGACGGAAGATGTCCGGCCCAGGAACAGGAAGCCGGATCCGACCGACCTTGGGAGTAACCCGGATCCATGGAGGCCCAGTAGGAACCCGGATCCAGTACGACATGTAAGGAAGGCGGATCCGTGACGTGCACGGCAAGATATTGTACCGTAGTTAGGCTATCTGTAATCCGGCTAGGACTCTCCATGTAAACCCTAGATCCGTGCGCCTTTATAAGCCGGATCCCGGGAGCCCTAGGGGCACAACCACAACCATTGTAACAACGCGCAAGCGCCCAGATAATTCCAGACAAGCAGCAGTAGGCCCTGTCATCGTGCAGGTGTTCCGAAGCTGGGTAACTCGCGTACCACCGTCCCGTGTGCACTCCGCCCTATGGCCCCTACTTCTTCTCCCCCTCGTGAGGATCCCTCCTCCGAGATATTGTCGATTAGGCAACGACAGTTGGCGCCCACCGTGGGGCCTGAGGCGTCTGGAGGCCGGAACCGGGAGGGCTCCGCCATGGGAAGCTACGACGACTCGATCGCTGTGGGGCGCGTACTCTACGCCGGGAATTTTCCGATCGTCCGTCCGGACGAATTCTGGATTCCGGCTAGGACAAACCCCGTCAAGCTCTCCATCGTCCCAATCGGCGGCATCCACATCTTCATCGGCGAGACCGTCGATTCCGACGGAAACGCACTGGTAAGTAACGCTGACGCGTCCGCCGCTGAGCTGGACGCCGTCGCGAAGATCCGATCTGAGTCGCAGGAGCTTCTTAAGGAAGGTTCCGCCTTAGATCAGGAAAAATCAAAACCCACCCAATCCGCCCCTGAGCAGGAGAAAACGGTGGAAGACCAATGCAGATCCGCCTGGGTCTCCCAGGTGTTAGAGAAGCAAAGGTGTCACTTCGTGCACTTCTTGGCCCATACCGCAGGAGACGCCCTCCACCAGGACGAGGCCGATCCTTTGCAGGTTGAGGCACCCGGAAACAACGTAGCTCCGGATCTGCCAGAAGCAGTCGGAGACAGCGACGCTCCGGGACAAGAAGAAGCCGGAAACCCTGAGGAATCAATCCTCGGAAACTTGAGCCCAAATTCCGATGATGCCTCCTCAATAGGCACAGAAGAATACAATCGCTTGACGAAGGAGCTCGCAATCGGGGAAGAAGATGACGGCGCTTCATCCATGAATACAGAGGAATTCAACCGCAAGCTCGAGGAACTCGGAGGCGGTGAGCAAGCTGAAGTGGAATCCGCCCAGCCGATGCAGGTTCTAGCAACCGTGGCACCGCTGGATCAGCCGGACACGGAAGACGAAGCCTCCAACTCCGACCCAGGACCATCCAACGTAAGGTCTCCGTTAGATCGGGCACGACCGCGAAACGATGTCCTGTCTCCAGAAGAGATGGTCGAACAAGCACGCATGGATTTAGTCGCAAAGTCCGATATCCTCAACAAACCAATAACTCCCGAGGAAGCTGCAGATCCGGAGGCCTTAGAAGCCAGAAGACAGGAGATGTTAGCAACAGCTCAGAAGTTCGCCAGGACCGCAGCCGCAATGGCGGAAGAAAGAACCATAGCGGCAAATTTCGTGGACCACTTTCAGAAGAAGGACCGCGAGGTTGATGAATCTCTCGAAAAGGTCAGGCAACTCGAGAAGCACTGGGAGGCCAAGGTAAAATTTGTGCAGGAGGAAGAAGCTAGAATCAGGCGAGAGGCCATCCTTCCCCGCAAGATTACCTTCGCAACACCTACAGAGCAGCAGCCGCTCGCAACTCCAAAGGATAACATGAAGAAGGCTGCGGAGCTCCTAAAGAAGAAGGACGAGGAGATTGACATCAACTACGTCCGGAAGCTCGTTGCTTCAGCAATGCAGCAACAGAGCAAGGCAGACACTTCGCGCAGGTTAGCATCCAATCCGGAACAATGCATATCCACCGCGCAGAAGGACGCCATACCAAGTCAACATCGTGATGACGAGTCGCGCACCGGATCTACGGAGCGCAGGAGGAAAGTCAGAGATCATCCAAATCCAATCCCAATACCATCGGATTCAGCTCCGAAAGATCAGGAAAAGGGAAAGGGTGCGATGTACACTGGCAGAGACAAATATCGTGTTCCATCACCACCACCCCGAGCTTCGCGTCCTCCGCTACCCCCTCGACGTCGCAGTCCCGCCGGAAACCCCAGGCCCCATGGGCCAGGAGGAATCAACATCCGCGACAGCATGCCAGCACCTAGAGACAGGAACAGGGAGCGTACGCTGGAGCAACGCAGAAGCCGGAATCAAGACCGCGAGCCTGAGCCTCGTCGGAATCAAGAACGCGACCCTGAGCCTCGCAGAAGCCAAGGACGCGATCCGGAACCAAGGAGGAGCCGGAACGAGGAGTACGCACCTGAGCCACGCAGGAGCCGGAACGACGGAGGCGACCACCACCAAGAGGAAAGGAGCCACCGAAGCCGGAGCCAGCCGAGGGAGCCACGCCGCGAGTCCGAAGGCGGAAGATCACCTTACAGGCCCCCTCGCAGATCTCCCTCACCACCACCAAGTGGAGGCGGAGGTGGAGGCGGAGGCAGAGGCCGGAGATCCCGTTCCCGCTCAAAATCACCCGGCGGTGCCCCTCGTGATGCCCGGGATCGCCTCAACGAGTATAGATCCGACTACATCGGTCCAAGGTGCTTTGGCCAGATGATCCGAGAGGAACCAAAGCCAAGAAGCTTGAACCTTAAGCTACCAGGAAATCTGAAGCATTATGATGGCAGCGAGAGGCCGGATACCTGGATCGAGGATTACTACAATGCAGTAACCTTCGCCGGAGGAACCCCGAATATAGCCTGCCGCATGCTCCAGTTGTACCTTATTGGTCCAGCTCGTGTTTGGCTCAGCGACCTCGAGGAGAACACCATCTTTTGCTGGTTGGACCTGAAGAAGGCTTTCGAGAACCACTTCAGGGGTACCTACAAGAGACCGGCCACCACCAGCGATCTTCAAGCTTGCATCCAGAAGAAGGGTGAGACATCCAGAAGTTTCCTTACCCGATGGTTGGCAACCAGAAACGAGTGCGAGAACGTAGATAACCGCACAGCAATGCACGCCTTCATTGGTGGTTTGCAGCGTGGGGGGCTGCTGCGCCACAAGCTTACCTGCCTGGTGAACGCAAACAAACTCACTCTTGACGAGATGATAAACATCGCCAGCGATCATACTGCCGCCGATGACGACGCAGGCGGAGATCTCGCAGCTACAGCCATACCCCTGCACCAACAGAAGAAAAACCGTGATAACGGCGTCAGCAACAGCAACAAGCGGAAGAACCCCCCTGAAGACCAGAAGGGCGGAGGATCCGACATGGTAGCCATGACGTTCCAACGCGGAGGTCCAGGAGGCGGAAGAGGCCGCGGACGTGGAGGCGGAGCAGGCAGGGGCCAGCAGCGCGCTGACGAGGTCACCGCAGCCGGATCCCGCGCCCCCAAACGTACGAAGAATACAGGGATATGCCGTGCCTGGCCCATCTGGATCCGGCTACGGGCAAATCCACCCATACCAATCGCAACTGCAAGTGGGTCAACGATCTGAAGAACGACCCGGAGGCAGGATACAAGCGAGCCCGGAAGCACCGCCCGCGCGGCAAAGGAGGCAAGGGCAAGAACAAGGACAAAGAGGAGGACAGTTCCGAAGCCATGGATGAGGACGACGCTTCGCCGGAACCCAAGGAGGGTACCGCAGCCAACAAGTCCAACCCCTTTGGTAAGAAGAGTGTCGGAACTTACCACACCTTCCTCGGAACCCCCACTGTCCGCGCGAAAAAATCAGCGCTCCGGATCTTGAACGCCACAGTTCCGGCTGTGCCGCAGTATGTCAAGTGGTCGGAGAAAGCCTGTACCTTTGACAGGTCGGATCACCCGGCCGTCATCCCCAAAGAGTGCTACGCTCTGGTTGTGAGTCCCCGCATAGACGGGTATGACTTCTCCAAGTGTCTTATGGACGGAGGAGCTAGCCTGAACATCATGTACCTGGAGACCCTGGAGAAGATGAACCTCACCAAGGAACAGCTCAAACACAGCACCACTGAATTTCATGGTGTGGTTCCGGGTAAGAAGGCAAACTCTCTGGGCAGCATCAAACTTCCCGTGGCCTTCGGCGATGTAAACAACTACCGCGAAGAGATGATCACGTTTGAAGTAGTGCCCTTCAAAAGCTCCTACCACGTGATCTTCGGCAGGCCCACCTACCACAAGTTCCACGCCAGGGCATGCTACATCTACAACAAGCTCAAGATTCCGGGTCCTAACGGTTGGATCACCGTGTCCGGAGACTACAAGAAAGCTAGGGACTGCGAGGAGGGCGAAGCCGCCTTTGCAGAATCCGTCATATCTGGAGAGGAGCTGCAAGGCTACAGAGCCGCGGTGGATCCGACTGAGATGCAGACCACCAAGAAGCAGATCTCCGAACAGAAAACCTCGTTCAAGGCCGCGATAGAAACCAAGAAGCATGACCTCGTCGAAGGTGACAGCTCCAAGCAGGTTTCAGTCGGAGCCAACATGGATCCCAAATAGGAAAGCGCGCTCGTCGAGTTCCTCAGAGCTAACATGGATATCTTCGCATGGCAACCTTCTGACATGTCCGGAGTACCAAGGGAACTCGCCGAGCACTACCTAAACATAAATCCGGGTGCAAAACCGGTGAAGCAAGCTATGCGACGCTTTGGAGACAAGAAGCGCCGCGCCATAGGAATGGAATTAGCAAAGTTACTAGAGGCAGGTTTTGTAGTAGAAGTTATCCATACTGATTGGGTCGCAAACCCCGTCCTTGTACCCAAAAAGAATTCTGAAATACTAAGAATGTGCATCGATTACTCCGGCGTGAATAAGCATTGTCCGAAAGATCCGTTCCCTTTGCCGCGCATTGACCAAGTCATTGATTCGACGGCAGGGGCGGAACTTCTGTGTTTTCTTGACGCATATTCCGGGTATCATCAGATTTTGATGAAGGAGTCTGACCAAAAGGCGACCTCTTTCATCACACCCTTTGGCACATACTGCTATGTTACCATGCCTTTTGGTTTGAAAAATGCAGGTGCCACATACCAACGGACGATGCAGCGGTGCCTGAAGGACCAAATTGGTCGGAACGTGCACGCCTACGTCGACGACATCGCGGTCATGACCCGGAAGGGATCCGACCTGCTGAGCGACCTCAAGGAAACCTTTGATAATCTCCGACGGTACAAGATGATGTTGAATCCGCTGAAGTGCGTCTTCGGCGTACCAGCAGGAAAACTCCTTGGCTTCATTGTTTCTCACAGGGGCATCGAAGTTAACCCGGAAAAAATCAAGGCTATCCTGAATATCAAAAGGCCAACTTGTCTCAAAGACGTGCAACGATTAACTGGTTGCGTTGCGGCAATCAGTAGATTTGTTAGCCGTCTTGGCGAGAAAGCCTTACCCCTATACAAGCTGCTGAAGAAAACCGACAAGTTTGTCTGGGATGAGGCAGCAGATAAAGCACTTCAGGAGTTGAAGAACATACTCTCCTCCCCACCTATATTGGCAGCTCCAGCTGAGTCAGAGCCTATGCTCCTCTACATAGCGGCTACCAATAAAGTTATCAGCCTCGTAATCGTGGTGGTGCGAAAGGAAGAAGGATTTGAGCACGGAGTCCAAAGGCCTGTCTATTACATTAGCGAAGTCTTGACGGAATCCAAGCAGAGATACCCTCACTTTCAGAAGCTGGCATACGGAGTCTTCCTAGGAAGCCGGAAACTGAGACACTACTTCCAGGAGCACCCAATGACAGTGGTGAGCAAGGCTCCCCTGGCAACGATCATCAACAACTCCGACGCAACAGGACGCGTAGCAAAATGGGGCATCGAGTTATCTGCCTTCGACATCAACTACGAAGCCCGAACTGCAATCAAGTCTCAAGTTCTAGCGGATTTCATCGCGGATTGGACTGAAGCACCGGAGGGCACACCTGTGCCGGAACCTGAAGCTTGGGTCATGCACTTTGACGGATCCAAGCAACATCAAGGCTCGGGGGCTGGAGTTACCCTGAAGTCACCTACCGGAGAAGAACTGCAGTACGTTCTGCAGATTCACTTCGAAGCAACCAACAACATGGCGGAATACGAGGCTCTACTACACGGTCTGCGCATCGCTAAGGAAATTGGGATCAAGCACATCATATGCTGCGGAGATTCCGACCTGGTGGCACAACAAGTAGCCGGAACCTGGAACGCCAGAAACTCCGTCATGGCGGCTTACAGAGACGAAGTTGACGAGATCGCCAAGTGCTTCCTCGGATACGAAGTCAAGTACGTCAGGAGAGACGATAACACAGCAGCAGATATGCTGTCCAAGCTCGGATCCGGCAGGAAACCAATTCCGCCTGGAATTTTCCTTGAGCATCTGCGAGTACCCTCGGTGAAGGGTGCAAACCCGGAAAATCCTGATCTGGCAGTTTCTCCGGCTAAGGAAGTGATGGCAATCATTCCGGCCTGGACTCAGCCGTTCTTGGATTACCTCATTGATCAAAAGTTGCCGGAGGACGAGGTCCACGCACGACAGATCATCAGACGAGCAAGATCCTACACAATTGTTGATGGACAGCTCTACAAACGAAGTGCAAACGGGGTATTTCTCAAATGCGTCTCCAGTCAAGATGGCATTGAAATCCTCAGAGAGATCCATGCAGGGGATTGCGGGCATCATGCCGCCCCCAGGTCCCTCGTTGCAAAAGCCTTTCGGTTAGGATTTTACTGGCTAACAGCTAAAGAAGACGCTGACAAGCTGGTGAAAACTTGCCGCGGTTGTCAGTACTACGCTACTCAACCAAACGCTCCAGCCCAAGAGCTGAGGACCATCCCTATCACCTGGCCGTTTGCGGTCTGGGGGCTCGATATGGTTGGTAAGTTAAAGAAATCATCTCCTGGTGGCCATGAATACCTCCTGGTCGCTATTGACAAGTTCAGTAAGTGGATCGAGGCAAAGCCAGTGAGAAAAGCCGATGGTGCTACGGCACTGAAATTTGTTTGCAGCCTCGTGACGAGATTCGGCATCCCACACAGCATAATCACAGACAATGGCACAAACTTTGCGCAGGGAGAACTCAAGGATTACTGCGATGAAGTTGGGATCCGGCTTGACCTTGCGTCTGTGGCTCATCCACAATCTAATGGTCAGGTCGAAAGAGCCAATGGCCTTATACTAGCCGGAATCAAACCTCGCCTTGAAGAACCGCTGCGCCGCGCAGCCGGAGCTTGGGCTGATGAGCTGGACTCTGTTCTGTGGAGTTTACGAACTACCCCTAACAGGTCAACAGGATTTACTCCTTTCTTCCTGGTATACGGATCCGAAGCTGTGCTCCCCACCGACATCATCCATGATTCACCGCGAGTTTCCGCCTACAATGAAGAAACTGCTGACGAGGCTCGACAGCTATCTGTGGACCTGATCGAAGAAGCTCGGAACCTAGCTGACCAACGCTCCACCATTTACCAGCAGAAGCTCCGACGCTATCATAGCCGTCGAGTTCGGAACCGCTCGTTCATGGTCGGAGACTTAGTCCTCCGCCTTCGCCAGGTGAAAGATCACAAGTTGCAAACTCCATGGGAAGGACCTTTTGTCATCAGCAAAGTACTACACAACGGATCCTACTATCTCGTTGATTTCCGGGAACTAAAGGATAGACCTGCCAATTGGCATCGGAAACGAAAACGAGAAGATCCGGGTGACATATATGATGAAACAGATCGTCCCTGGAACATAGCACAGCTACGTCCTTTCCACACTTAGCGCTTTACGCATTACATACCTTGTAATATATATGATACATGATCAATGAAATAAAGCTTTTGGTTCACTCTTAGAGTCTTTTACCTCCTTTAATTTTTCATTTCTGGATCGTGTATGTTTTCCGACTAAAACCGCAGAGCTGGATCTTTCCGCCTAGGCGTGTATGAAAGTTGTGATTTTCAAAATCGTCCCTTAGGACGTAAGCTTAAGTTTTCTGGCGGAAATTTTTTCTGTTGCAAACCCATGGATTCCTGGTAGCGACTTCCGGCACTTGGGCTGGGGGCTTGTTTCCGCGGTTATTGACGGATTGCCATTGGGCTTCGTCGCCGCTGGCGAGCGTTTCCGGCACGGGTTTTCCGGCTCGTGGAAGGTCAAGTGGGCAAGCCGGAAATTATCAACCCAGCACTTGCTTTCAAGAAACAACACATGCAAATAATATATAAACGGATAGCAGGATAAGTTGTTTCCGCCCACGCATAGTTGTTTCGTACCTAGCTACTTAAGAATTTAAGTATTATTACAAACCCACTCTGGGGCCAAAATGATGCAACTTGTTTCATTGTTCTAAACAGGAGCTCTACTCGGAGTCCTCCTCTTCAGATTGCTGGTAGTTGGAGCCGTCATCACTGTCACCAGATCCGGCTTTGGAGCCGTCACCAGAGCTTTCTCCGGAATGCTCGCCGCTTGACCCGGATCCTTCCCCGTAATACTCCGGCTCACCTGCTTCTTCCTCAGCATCGGAAAATCCTTCGGGTAGATCGTGCTTGTTATACCAGAACGAGTGATCCACTCGCCTGACAAACAGCTGTTCATATCCTTCGGTTTCCGCGAGGAGGGCGCCCATGTCGGAACCCTTGGGGGCTCCGCGTGCAACAGTCGCCAGGTTGAGCGAGGGGAAGTGAGCCTTGCAGGTGGCCAAGACTAGGGAGGCGACTCCGCGTGCTGAAGACTTCTGCCAGTCCTTGATGAAATCCGGCACCAATCCCATAAGTTTGGTCATCGTATCGATGACTGTGGTTTTGGCCTTCTTCAGAGACAGAGCCGTGGCGATTCCGCGACAGGCTTCAATTAACTTGTCGATTGATATACGCGCTTCATCGTATGCCTCCGTCCTCGTAAGGTTTGACTCTTTTGTCCATTCGAAGCCAAGGCTCGCTGTGGAAGAAGCAACAGTTCCGTTAGAGATAAAGCTTGCGAGATGGTCGGAGCAACAACACGGAAAACGCTTACGGAAGATAAGTTTGTCAATGGCTTCCGCCTCCGCTTCCAGAACTTTGTTCTTGGATATCACGGAAATCACGCGGCCCTGGCTTTTCTCCAGTTTTTCATTCAGCTCCGCCAGGTCGCGGGCATGTTTTTCGGACAGCTCCTTCCTCGCTTGATTTTCCTGGGAGGCGGATGTCTTCACAAAGTTCTTGAGGGATTCATTCTCCGCCTCAAGCACCTGGATCTTGGCGGACAGCTCGTCAAACTTGGAGTGCTTGGCAGTCTCTTCTGTACGTAGACAGAATTGCACATATTATGCATCCTGAACAGCTATATCAAAACAAGAGTAAGACCCGGATCTTGTACCTTGAAGGCGGGTCTCAAGCAGCTGGATAGCCTTTTGGCTATTTTCCGCGTTCTGGCGCAGCCCCTCGATCTCCGCGATCTGCTCCAGCACATGCACGCGCAGGTCTTCGTGCAGTTTCCGCGTGGTCTGTGCAGAGGAGTTAGTCGGATATTTAAAATCTTGGGGGCTAGCGAGGAATTCAAAGTCTTGGTACAAAAATTTTAAATTTCCGCCTCAGGTACATTTTTCGGAAAGCATCGGCTAATACATGTTACACGGAAATATATCACCCAATGCTTGGGGGCTAGTATTACCTGCCGCACTTCCCTGTGCTTGGCGAAAAAATCCTTCAGGCTGACCTCCAGGTCGGCGAGTTCACGCACCTCCTCGTCCGGTTTACCCCACACTTTGTTCAGCATGGCGGAAACTTCCGCGTGACGCTGTGCAAGGGTGAGCTTTTGAAAGGACGGAGTTGGTTGGAGGTGGACTCGAGTCGCGTTGGTTACTTGAAGGAGCTTAGCCTTTTGCTCCTGTTCCTCTTCAGTGGGCCCCGCGAACGCGGAGCTTGGTTGATCTGGCGGAGGAATTGGTGAGGAGGTCCCCTTGGCGGAGTCGCCATGATGAGCGGGGTCTTCAGGAAGGTCATCAACGTTGATGATATCCTTTGGATCCGGCTTGGAGGTGGATGAAGCTTTAGGCGGAACTTCAACCTCAGGAGTAATGGGAAAAGAAGCCGGAGATGGCTTGGTTCTCTTAAAGGTCTTTGGGGCCTTGGGGGGCTGGCTTCCGGAGCTTCAGTAAAAAACATACAAGTATAAGAGCGAGCGTTGAATCAGGACTTGGGTCTCGGAAGTGGACGTTTACCCGGAAGGTTTGAAGAAGTGCTGGGAAGCAGGCTGCCCTCTGTTGCTGGTATTAATTAGCGAGAGGCGCTTCTTTTCCGCCTCCAATTTCCGGGTAGCCGCAGTGCTGAGCACTTCGCGGGCACGCTTTGCACGAGGGCTGGAAGGTGCTGGCTTCTTCCTCTTAGCGGGGCGGGAAGCCTCGGGAGCTTCCGCCTCCGATGCGGCTTCCGGGTCCGCGTTGCTGGTGGATGGGACTCGGAGGAGAGTTCCGAGTTCATTTTCCTCAAGCGCCTCGAGCTAGTACAAAGTTAAACACTTAGATGAAAAAAGTGAAGAAAAACAATAGACCAAAGTCAAGGCGACGTACCGCGGTTCCGGATCCATTTGTGTGGATGTCTTTGTTGCATACGTGAACGTGGAGTTCACGTGAAATCTTGATGAGGACCCGGATCCTTTTGTCGAGGGCGTCGGCAGAAAGATTATCTTTGGTGGCGCGCATTGGATCATCGCGCCCTGTGTATTCAAACATCAGGCGGTCCCTGTGTTGCAGCGGTTGGATCCGCTTGGTGAACCAGGAGAGGGTTAAGTCCTTCCCCGTCAGCCCCTCCTCCGTGAGCTTGCAGATCCGCCTGACAGCGCGGGTCAGCTGAGGCGAGTCGGAGAAGTGAGGGCAGTGCGTCCATGACGGAAGCTCGTTGGCGGGGCAGTTCTTAAAAGCCGGAAGTTTCTTTTCGCTCGCGGGGTCGGAGACGTCCTTCAGATAGAAGAAACCCGCGGACCAGTACCTCGCGGATTCGTGGCGGTCGGTTGGGGGTAGACGCGGCCCGGGCGGAGCATAAAAGTAATGGATCCGCATGTGGCGAGTTCGCCAGACTGCCGGATCTTCTTGACAGAGAAAAAATATTGGAACAGAGAGATCTCAGGGGATACCCGGAGATGGCCTTCGCAGAGGGCGACGTGGTTGCTGATGGCGAGCACGCTGTTTGGAGATATGTTGTGGGGTTGAAGCCCATACGTCTTCAGAATCTCCAAGAAAAAGTCTGAAGGCGGAAATGAAAATCCGCGCTCCACCAATGCCTTAGTCAGCACCATCTCATCGTCCCTCGGAGCCGGAGCAAGTTCATCCGGAACTGATCTCCAGCTTCCGGGTTGCAGAAAGCCCTCCGACTCGAGGTTCTTTAGCTCCATCTCGGTGGTAGTACAGGGCCACCATTTTCCTTTAGCTTCAGAGTCTCGCTTCCGAGCTTTCGATTTCTTTGTGACCTCTTCCACTTGGTGCTCCGTTTGACCCGCTCCGGAGGTTTTCTCCGGGAGAGCAGAGGTTCCCTCCGCCTCCTTGCCGGAATCCTTTGAAGGATCCAGCCTGATTGGAATAAAGGGAGGAGGGGCGGAGGAGATTGGGGTCGCCATGATTGGTTCCGAGGTCGGAGGCGGAGTCGTTGAAGACATCTGAAGAAAAAGTTTGGCGGAAACTTTCTTTAGTCGGATCCCACGTCGTCTTCCCAAAGTTCACCCCTACCAACTACGGCGTAAGAGTGAAGCTCGAAGACTTACCGTAATGGCGTATGCGGTGGCCTGAGCTGCCGGCGACGAGTTTTCCGCACGGTGGTTCGCCGGAGTTAAGAACACGAAGAACACTGCGGTGGTGGATTCGCTCCGGCGAAGCTCCGGCGACTTTCCGGCAGGATCCGGCGCGGCGGAGGAAGAGCTCTCGGGCGGCGCTCGGCAGAGAGGTGAGAAGGGGGTGAATGAAGGTAAGGGGCCTCGACGGTGGATATTTATAGGCTGAAGGGATAAGATTCGTGCTCCGCATCCTGTGGTCGGAACGCAAGCGTCGCGCCGTTGGATGCGTGACACGTGTCCCAAACCCTAACGGTAAAAATGGCTAGAGATAAGTTACCGCGGATATCACGCGAAAATGGCGCCAGAATTGGCGGAACCGTTTGAGTCTTTTAAGATTCCGGGTAATTGCGTGAGAGTGAGTTAGCTACCATTCGTGAGCAGGGAGTAACCCGGAAATGTTCTTTGAATGTCGATGGATGAAGTCCCGCAGGATGGGAGCATTTTCCGACTGAAAGTTGGGAAAAGAAGAAAATGCAAAGTTGGAGCTCTTCAAGTTTCTCCGCGTTACCAACGATGCCGGAAACTTACGGCAGAAGCATGGCGGAAACTGCAGGCGAAACTCGGAGAACTCTGGGGGCTACTGTTGTGGGTATACTTCATGGGTGTACCATCGACAGTGCCTAGATCCGGCAAGCCCGGGTGGCCCACAGACGGTGATGAGGCATGTGGCCCATCGGACGGCCCAGTTGCTGTTGATCCTGACGGAAGATGTCCGGCCCAGGAACAGGAAGCCGGATCCGACCGACCTTGGGAGTAACCCGGATCCATGGAGGCCCAGTAGGAACCCGGATCCAGTACGACATGTAAGGAAGGCGGATCCGTGACGTGCACGGCAAGATATTGTACCGTAGTTAGGCTATCTGTAATCCGGCTAGGACTCTCCATGTAAACCCTAGATCCGTGCGCCTTTATAAGCCGGATCCCGGGAGCCCTAGGGGCACAACCACAACCATTGTAACAACGCGCAAGCGCCCAGATAATTCCAGACAAGCAGCAGTAGGCCCTGTCATCGTGCAGGTGTTCCGAAGCTGGGTAACTCGCGTACCACCGTCCCGTGTGCACTCCGCCCTATGGCCCCTACTTCTTCTCCCCCTCGTGAGGATCCCTCCTCCGAGATATTGTCGATTAGGCAACGACAGTGTGTGTCCACATGGTTTGTACAGTATCATGGTGGGGTGTTGTTTGAACAAATTTTGTACCCCCGGGTGCGTCCGGCTACACGCACATGCGCTGACGGCAATTTGTGTGTGTCCACCGGAAAGCGAGCCTCGGAGGGTCGGAATGACCCAAAAAATTGTGTGTGTCCACATGGTGTGTACACTACCATGGTGGGGTGTTGTTTGAACCAATTTTGTACCCCCGGGTGCGACATGCACATGCGCTGACGGCAATTAGTCAATGTTGTAGGCAACACGGTCAATGGATTAGGGTTTCCATGGAAAGCGAACCTCGGATTGTGGGAATGACCCCAAAAATCGTGTGTGTCCACATGGTGTGTACATTATCATGGTGGGGTGTTGTTGGAACCAATTTTGTACCCCCGGGTGCGTCCGGCTACACGCACATGCGCTGATCAATGGATTAGGGTTTCCCTGAAAAGCGTGCCTCGGAAGGTGGGAATGACCCAAAAAATTGTGTGTGTCCACATGGTGTGTACACTATCATGGTGGGGTGTTGTTTGAACCAATTTTGTACCCCCGGGTGCGTCCGGCTACACGCACATGCGCTGATGGCAATTAGTCAATGTTGTAGACAGCACGGTCAATGGATTAGGGTTTCCCTGGAAAGCGAGCCTCGGATTGTGGGAATGATCCCAAAAATCGTGTGTGTCCACATAATGTGTACACTATCATGTTGGGGTGTTGTTTGAACCAATTTTGTACCCCGGGTGCGTCCGGCTACACGCACATGCGCTGACGGCAATTTGTCAATGGATTAGGGTTTTCCTGGAAAGCGAGCCTCGGAGGGTGGGAATGACCCAAAAAATTGTGTGTCCACATGGTGTGTACACTATCATGGTGGGGTGTTTTTTGAACCAATTTTGTACCCGGGTGCGTCCACATGCACATGCGCTGACGGCAATTAGTCAATGTTGTAGACAACACGGTCAATGGATTAGGGTTTCCCTGGAAAGCGAACCTCGGATTGTGGGAATGACCCCAAAAATCGTGTGTGTCCACATGGTGTGTACATTATCATGGTGGGGTGTTGTTTGAACCAATTTTGTACCCCCGGGTGCGTCCGGCTACATGCACATGCGCTGGTGGCAATTAGTCAATGTTGTAGACAGCACGGTCAATGGATTAGGGTTTTCCTGGAAAGCGAGCCTCGGATTGTGGGAATGACCCCAAAAATCGTGTGTGTCCACATAATGTGTACACTATCATGGTGGGGTGTTGTTTGAACCAATTTTGTACCCCGGGTGCGTCCGGCTACACGCACATGCGCTGACGGCAATTTGTCAATGGATTAGGGTTTCCCTGGAAAGCGAACCTCGGATTGTGGGAATGACCCCAAAATCGTGTGTGTCCACATGGTGTGTACATTATCATGGTGGGGTGTTGTTTGAACCAATTTTGTACCCACGGGTGCGTCCGGCTACACGCACATGCGCTGACGGCAATTTTTCAATGGATTAGGGTTTCCCAAAAGCGTGCCTCGGAAGGTGGGAATGACCCAAAAAATTGTGTGTGTCCACATGTTGTGTACACTATCATGGTGGGGTGTTGTTTGAACCAATTTTGTACCCCCGGGTGCGTCCAGCTACACGCACATGCGCTGATGGCAATTAGTCAATGTTGTAGACAGCACGGTCAATTGATTAGGGTTTCCCTGGAAAGCGAGCCACGGATTGTGGGAATGACCCCAAAATCGTGTGTGTCCACAAAATGTGTACACTATCATGGTGGGGTGTTGTTTGAACCAATTTTGTACCCCCGGGTGCGTCCGGCTACACACATGCGCTGACGGCAATTTGTCAATGGATTAGGGTTTCCTGGAAAGCGAGCCTCGGAGGGTGGGAATGACCCAAAAAATTGTGTGTGTCCACATGGTGTGTACTCTATCATGGTGTGTACCAATTTTGTACCCCGTGTGCGTCCGGCTACATGCACATGCGCTGACGGCAATTAGTCAATGTTGTAGACAGCACGGTCAATGGATTAGGGTTTCCCTGGAAAGCGAACCTCGGATTGTGGGAATGACCCCAAAAATAGTGTGTGTCCACATGGTGTGGAAATTATCATGGTGGGGTGTTGTTTGAACCAATTTTGTACCCCGGGTGCGTCCGGCTACACATGCGCTGACGGCAATTTGTCAATGGATTAGGGTTTCCTGAAAAGCGTGCCTCGGAAGGTGGGAATGACCCAAAAAATTGTGTGTGTCCACATAGTGTGTACACTAGCATGGTGGGGTGTTGTTTGAACCAATTTTGTACCCCGGGTGCGTCCAGCTACACGCAGGGACATCTGATTATGTACATATTATTCGTGATCTATAATCACTCATGTGTTTTTACTCATTGAGTGTCATATACACTCAAGTCTTGTTAAAACTTCACATGAAAAGAACACCTTCTTTATATTTTTATATTGAACTACTTCAATATTTATTCTATGTACTTTGACTTAAACTTATTATGTGTTTCAATCTATCTTCATAGATCTTGACACTAAATATGTTTCAGTCCATATTCTTTCATTGAAGCTAATTCTCAATGAAACCTTTTAATCAATTATATAATTACAATATTTATAATCAACGATATGTCAGCTACATAAAGTATTACAAATATGTCTCAGCGCTCCCACTTAATTTCTTGCAAATGCAAGCATCTTCATCGTTTCTGATGAAATCAAAAACTCTTTGACTATTTCATCCGGTGAAGATTCCAACTCCGTAATACTCACTTCATCCAATTGAAGTTCGTATTCCTATCTAGTATTCTACGGACTAGCAAAACTCTAGGTTGTATCTTGTATACACCTTTAATACACACTTCTGTTAAGTAATATATTTTGCCATCCTACTAACATATCTCATAAAGAAATATGTAGCGATTACTAGAATAATCCACATAGACTATAAGCATTGCTACGGAAGATCTAATCTTATCGTAGTCAACTCTTTGAACTTTGTCGTAAACAAATTTTCGACAAGTCGTGCTTATTTAAGGATATTTCATCCAAGTCCATCATTTTTATAGATTCATTCACTTTCAAAAAGTATTCATCTATCTTGGATTTCATGGCGTATAGCCATTTTAACAGAGTCAGGGCCCATCATAACTTCTTTGTTTGTAGTTGGTTTATCATTGTTCAAAATCAATCCTTTGTTCACAAATCATTTATTTGATCACAAAGTAAACCATACCTACAAGGTTCAATATGTACTTCGATCTCCATGGCTTAAAACACTTTGTAGTCATGGGAGCCATGATCGTCGTGGCCGCTTTCGGAACCATTTCCGATGTTGCGCTACTCTGATCATTATGCTCAGGTTCATAAACCTTATCAAGTTCTATTGTCCTCCCACTCAAATACTTCGCTAGAAAACAATTTCTTGGAAATAAGCAAGTAACATTAACAAACACTTTTGTCTTTTACTTCATAGTGGAAAGAATTCCCAATCAATTCTCTGGGATAACCAACAAAGACATTCATCCGATTTTGGTTGTAAACTTATTTACTTATGCTATGCATACCAAAATTTAAGAAAAGACTATTAGGGTTCATACCCATGCCATAACTTGTATGGTGTCATTTCAACGGATCATGATGATGCTCTATATAGTGTAAAAGCGGTAGTCTCTAAAGCATAATCCACAAAAATATAATGGCATAAATATTTTATCTCATCATTGATCCAACAAGGTTTGGATACATCTCTCGGATACTCCATCATCACTATGATACTCCAAGAAACGTGAGTTGTAGAACAATTTCATAACTCTCTTAGATGTTCGCTAAAACTCGTAATTCAAATATTTCCACCATGATCCAATCATAGATATTTGACTTTTCTATTACGATGATTTCCACTTCATGTTGAAATTTATTTGAATCTAATCTATTCAAATGTTTCAAACTTCTTCCTTATCGAATATATCCACATATATATACTCAATTCATTGTTGGAAGTTTTCATGAAGTAGAAGAATCTCCCGCACACAACTATGCCCAGTGAACCACATACATCATCATGTATGTTTCCACTAAGTTAGTTGCCCGTTTAACTCTTGGCCTATGAACGGTATTTAAGTCATTCTCTTTAGAAGAGATTTGCAAGCGCCAAATGATTCAAAAATCATGTGACTCCAAAAATCCATCTGCATGGAGTTTCTTCATGCGTTCCTTTCTAACATGACCTAAATGGCGGTTCCACAAATAAGTAGAATTCAAATCATTTGCCTTATGGCATTTTAGCGTCAGTGTTATGTATGTGTGTTTCACCATTAATATTTATAATAACTTTATCCATCGTACATGGAGTAATGTCATAATTTGAACAACTCATTGTTTTCATTTGACCAGAGCAAAATAACAATTATTAAGTTATTTATTATAAATTCTAAGGGCTAGATAGAATACCAACGACGAACATAATAACACTTTATTTTTGTTCCAGACGTGTATTCCTATCATATTCCTTGTCAGTCACTTAGGCCATTGTATTCTTGTATTGCGTTGTTTTGCATGACACTTCATACCAACCAATATGGTATAAATACCCAAGAATTTCATTGTGTGACCAAACTAGGAATACAACCATAACATGTATATCATTTATATACACCTGAGCTAGACTTTCTAGTCTTTTCTTTTCTTTCTGCCAAAATATCTTTTATAGTTTCTCTTTTAGCTTTCCTCATTATTCAGAAAAACACTTCAACATCATAGACTTCTAGATTTGTTGGTCAAATACCAATAACCTTGAGGTTCTTACTTTGAAGTTGATCATCATATGACAAGTGTTCCAGATTTCACTATTAGTAACTTTGTAATATGATGAACAATTTCACTCATAATTTTATCCATCATATCATGACGACTTTCCGAGACCATGTCTGTACATACTAGGCTCGTAAAGTTTAACCTTAGTATTCGCATGTGCAAATCTGGCTTGCACCCGTTGTATGCACTCGTGGAATCTATGACACCCGATCATCACGAGATGCTTCGAAACGACGAGTCTTAGCAACGGTGCATACTAAGGACGATCACTTCATGGATATGCGAATATCGTTAGTGCCCCAATAGTTGGAGGATTGGGACGCCTGGCGTCTTCAACCTTCGTACATTCCCATAAAACTTATGAGTTTATGTACTCTCACCAAATTATATTCTATCACCTTGAAATAAGGTCTTAGATATCACATATATCTTATACCTCGCTTATTTCTGAAAACAAAATTTCCAGCTCCTTACTTTAATTTCAAACGGATTTGAACTTCAAGTTTCATGGAGACAAGATGATTTTAGGTACTAATTGAAACCATAGCTCTTTGAATCAACAATGTGAGGTTTACTAAAAGTTTGCAATAGGACTTAATTATTTCTTGATTCTTTAACAATACGGTACCAGTCCGTAAAGTTAATTGTCAGACTTAACAGTATTTCAATCTCAATTACAAGACTAACGCATGGTAGAAAAACGGATGCCAATACTACAAATTTAATTCAAAATACTACTCAGACTATGTTTATGATAATTAGTTCAAGTTTTAATCTAATTACTAATGAACTCCCACTTAATACAACATCCCTCATAGTTGTTAAGTGGCACACGATCCACATCCACTACACCAAAACCGATCATCACGTGAGATGATGTAGCTTCAATGGTGAACATCAACATGTTGATCATATCATCCATATGACTCGTGTTCAACCTTTCGGTTTCCGTTGTCCCGAGGCCATGTTTGTACATGCTAGGCTCGTCAAGCAAACCCAAGTATTCCGCGTGTGCAAACATGGCTTACACCCGTTGTATGTGAACGTAGAGTCTATCACATCCGATCATCACGAGATGCTTCGAAACGACGAACTGTAGCAACGGTGCATACAAGGGGAGAACACTTTATTATCTTGATATTAATGTGAGGGATCATCTTATAATGCTACCGTCGCGATCTAAGCAAAATAAGATGCATAAAGGATTAACATCACATGCAATTCATATGTGATATGATATGGTCCTTTAGTCTTTGCGCCTTTGATCTTCATCTTCAAAGCACCGACATGATTTTCATCATCAACGGGCATGATCTCCATCATCGTCGGCGTAGCGTCAAGGTCCATGGCGCCGTCTTCATGGTTGTTCACCGTGTGTAGCAACTATTACAACTACTTTGAAATAATACTACAACATGAAATATAAAGACAACCATAAGGCTCCTGCCGGTTGCCACAATACAATAATGATCATCTCATACATATTCATCATCACATCATGGCCATATCACATCACCAAACCCTGCAAAAACAAGTTAGACGCCTCTAATTTGGTTTGCATATTTTACGTGGTTTAGGGTTTTCGAGCAAGATCCAATCTACCTACGAACATGAACCACAACGGTGATACTAGTGTTGTCAATAGAAAGAGTAAATTGGATCTTCACTATAGTGGGAGAGACAGACACCCGCAAAGCCACTTATGCAATACAAGTTGCATGTCAAACGTGGAGCAAGTCTCATGAACGCGGTCATGTAAAGTTAGCCCGGGCCGCTTCATCCCACTATGCCGCAAGATGCAAAGTACACGAACTAAAGACAACAAAAGCATCAACGCCCACAAAACCATTGTGTTCTACTCGTGCAACCAATCTATGCATAGACACGGCTCTGATACCACTGATGGGATTCGTAGCATAGAAAACAAAAAATTTCCTACCGCAAGAACGAAACACAAGCCAAGATCTAATCTAGTAGATGGTAGCAACGAGAAGATCATGAGACTAACCCTCGAAGATTTCCAAAGCCTAACGAGATTAGATCTCGTGGTGGATGTAGTCGATCACTTGCCGCTTGCAAAAGCGCGTAGAAGATCTTGACCGCTTGCAAAAGCGCGTAGAAGAACTTGACGGTGCCACAATCGGGCAGCACCTCCGTACTCGGTCACACGTACGGTGTTGATGAAGACGACGTCCTCCTCCCCGTTCCAGCGGGCAGCGGATGTAGTAGATCCTCCTCGGAATCCCGCCAGCACGACGGCATGGTGACGGTGGTGGTGGAGATCTCCGGCAGGGCTTCGCCGCAAGCGCTGCGGGAGAAGAAGGAGGAGGGAATAGCTAGGGTTTGGGCGCAGGGTGGTGCTGCGACTTGGGGAGCTAGGGCTGCGACTTGTGGTGCCCTTGGGGTGCCCCTTGGCCTCTTTAAATAGGTGGCCAAGCCCCTTGGGTCGTCCAAAAACCTGCCCCCAAGTTTGACTGAGTTCCGATAGGTTTCCGGTTCCGAAAACCTAGTCCTACTCGGACTCTTTTGCCAATTCCGAAATTGCATTAAGGAAAGACTCCTTTTCCCTTAAGGCAACGTGGTTGCACCTATTATGGAACCCTCCGGACTTCCTTAGACATCCCGGGTCGTCCCGGACACTTCCGGAACCTTCCATAATATTCCGGACTATTCCGGTCCTTCTAGAACCTTCTAGAAGCTCCGGTCAAAACACCGGACTTTTTCCGAACCCCGGAAAATGACTTCCCATATATGAATCTTATTCTCCGGACCATTCCGAACCTCCTCGTGATGTCTTGGATCCCATCCGAGACTCCGAACAACATTCGAGCTCCATTCCATATTCCATATCTACTTAAAACGACATCAAACCTTAAGTGTGTCACCCTACGGTTCGCGAACTATGCAGACATAGTTGAGACTTCTCTCCGACCAATAACCAATAGCGGGATCTGGAGATCCATAATGGCTCCCACATATTCAACGATAACTTAGTGATCGATTGAACCATTTACATACGATACCGATTCCCTTTGTCACGCGATATTTTACTTGTCCGAGGTTTGATCATCGGTATCTCTATACCTCGTTCAACCTCGTCTCGACAAGTACTCTTTACTCGTACCGTGGTATGTGGTCTCTTATGAACCATTCATATGCTTGCAAGCTAATTAGACGACATTCCACCGAGAGGGCCCAGAGTATATCTATCCGTCATCGGGATGGACAAATCCCACTGTTGATCCATATGCCTCAACTCATACTTTCCGGATACCTAATCCCACCTTTATAACCACCCATTTACGCAGTGGCGTTTGATGTAATCAAAGTACCCTTCCGGCATAAGTGATTTACATGATCTCATGGTCAAAAGGACTTGGTAACTATGTATCGAAAGCTTATAGCAAATGAACTTAATGACGTGATCTTATGCTACGCTTATTTGGGTGTGTCCATTACATCATTCACACAATGATATAACCTTGTCATTAATAACATCCAATGTTCATGATCACGAAACCATGATCATCTATTAATCAACAAGCTAGTTATACAAGAGGCTTACTAGGGACTCCTTGTTGTTTACATAACACACATGTATCAATGTTTCGGTTAATACAATTATAGCATTATGCAAAATTATCATAAACACAAAGATATATTATAATAACCATTTTATTATTGCCTCTTGGGCATATCTCCAACATTTTTACCCCGGTGCGTCAAACTACACGCACATCTTGACGTGACAATTTGTCAATGGATTAGGGTTTCCTGAAAGCGAGCCTCGGAGGGTGGGAATGACCCAAAAAATTGTGTGTCCACATGGTGTGTACACTATCATGGTGGGGTGTTGTTTGAACCAATTTTGTACCCCGGGTGCGTCCGGCTACATGCACATGCGCTGACGGCAATTAGTCAATGTTGTAGACAGCACGGTCAATGGATTAGGGTTTCCCTGGAAAGCGAAGCTCGGATTGTGGGAATGACCCCAAAAATCGTGTGTGTCCACATGGTGTGTACATTATCATGGTGGGGTGTTGTTTGAACCAATTTTGTACCCCCGGGTGCGTCCGGCTACACGCACATGCGCTGACGGCAATTTGTTAATGGATTAGGGTTTCCCTGAAAAGCGTGCCTCGGAAGGTGGGAATGACCCAAAAATTGTGTGTGTCCACATGGTGTGTACACTATCATGGTGGGGTGTTGTTTGAACCAATTTTGTACCCCGGGTGCGTCCAGCTACATGCACATGCGCTGATGGCAATTAGTCAATGTTGTAGCCAACACGGTCAATGGATTAGGGTTTTCCTGGAAAGCGAGCCTCGGATTGTGGGGAATGACCCCAAAAATCGTGTGTGTCCACATAATGTGTACACTATCATTGTGGGGTGTTGTTTGAACCAATTTTGTACCCCGGGTGCGTCCGGCTACACGCACATGCGCTGACGGCAATTTGTCAATGGATTAGGGTTTCCCTGGAAAGCGAGCCTCGGAGGGTGGGAATGACCCAAAAAATTGTGTGTGTCCACATGGTGTGTACACTATCATGGTGGGGTGTTGTTTGAACCAATTTTGTACCCCGGGTGCGTCCGGCTACATGCACATGCGCTGATGGCAATTAGTCAATGTTGTAGACAACACGGTCAATGGATTAGGGTTTTCCTGGAAAGCGAGCCTCGGATTGTGGGGAATGACCCCAAAAATCGTGTGTGTCCACATAATGTGTACACTATCATTGTGTGGTGTTGTTTGAACCAATTTTGTACCCCGGGTGCGTCCGGCACATGCGCTGGCGGCAATTTGTCAATGGATTAGGGTTTCCCTGGAAAGCGAGCCTCGGAGGGTGGGAATGACCCAAAAATTGTGTGTGTCCACATGGTGTGTACACTATCATGGTGGGGTGTTGTTTGAACCAATTTTGTACCCCGGGTGCGTCCGGCTACATGCACATGCGCTGACGGCAATTAGTCAATGTTGTAGACAGCACGGTCAATGGATTAGGGTTTCCCTGGAAAGCGAGCCTCGGATTGTGGGAATGACCCCAAAATCGTGTGTGTCCACATGGTGTGTACATTATCATGGTGGGGTTTTGTTTGAACCAATTTTGTACCCCCGGGTGCGTCCGGCTACACGCACATGCGCTGACGGCAATTTGTTAATGGATTAGGGTTTCCCTGAAAAGCGTGCCTCGGAAGGTGGGAATGACCCAAAAATTGTGTGTGTCCACATGGTGTGTACACTATCATGGTGGGGTGTTGTTTGAACCAATTTTGTACCCCCGGGTGCGTCCGGCTACACATGCGCTGATGGCAATTAGTCAATGTTGTAGACAGCACGGTCAATGGATTAGGGTTTTCCTGGAAAGCGAGCCTCGGATTGTGGGGAATGACCCCAAAAATCGTGTGTCTCCACATAATGTGTACACTATCATTGTGGGGTGTTGTTTGAACCAATTTTGTACCACCGGGTGCGTCCGGCTACACGCACATGCGCTGATGGCAATTTGTGTGTGTCCACCGGAAAGCGAGCCTCGGAGGGTCGGAATGACCCAAAAAATTGTGTGTGTCCACATGGTGTGTACACTACCATGGTGGGGTGTTGTTTGAACCAATTTTGTACCCCGGGTGCGTCCGGCTACATGCACATGCGCTGACGGCAATTAGTCAATGTTGTAGACAACACGGTCAATGGATTAGGGTTTCCCTGGAAAGCGAACCTCGGATTGTGGGAATGACCCCAAAAATCGTGTGTGTCCACATGGTGTGTACATTATCATGGTGGGGTGTTGTTGGAACCAATTTTGTACCCCCGGGTGCGTCCGGCTACACGCACATGCGCTGACGGCAATTTGTCAATGGATTAGGGTTTCCCTGAAAAGCGTGCCTCGGAAGGTGGGAATGACCCAAAAAATTGTGTGTGTCCACATGGTGTGTACACTATCATGGTGGGGTGTTGTTTGAACCAATTTTGTACCCCGGGTGCGTCCAGCTACACGCACATGCGCTGATGGCAATTAGTCAATGTTGTAGACAACACGGTCAATGGATTAGGGTTTCCTGGAAAGCGAGCCTCGGATTGTGGGAATGATCCCAAAAATCGTGTGTGTCCACATAATGTGTACACTATCATGTTGGGGTGTTGTTTGAACCAATTTTGTACCCCCGGGTGCGTCCGGCTACACGCACATGCGCTGACGGCAATTTGTCAATGGATTAGGGTTTTCCTGGAAAGCGAGCCTCGGAGGGTGGGAATGACCAAAAAATTGTGTGTGTCCACATGGTGTGTACACTATCATGGTGGGGTGTTTTTTGAACCAATTTTGTACCCCCGGGTGCGTCCGGCTACATGCACATGCGCTGACGGCAATTAGTCAATGTTGTAGACAACACGGTCAATGGATTAGGGTTTCCCTGGAAAGCGAACCTCGGATTGTGGGAATGACCCCAAAATCGTGTGTGTCCACATGGTGTGTACATTATCATGGTGGGGTGTTGTTTGAACCAATTTTGTACCCCCGGGTGCGTCCGGCTACATGCACATGCGCTGGTGGCAATTAGTCAATGTTGTAGACAGCACGGTCAATGGATTAGGGTTTCCCTGGAAAGCGAGCCTCGGATTGTGGGAATGACCCCAAAAATCGTGTGTGTCCACATAATGTGTACACTATCATGGTGGGGTGTTGTTTGAACCAATTTTGTACCCCCGGGTGCGTCCGGCTACACGCACATGCGCTGACGGCAATTTGTCAATGGATTAGGGTTTCCCTGGAAAGCGAACCTCGGATTGTGGGAATGACCCCAAAAATCGTGTGTGTCCACATGGTGTGTACATTATCATGGTGGGGTGTTGTTTGAACCAATTTTGTACCCCGGGTGCGTCCGCTACACGCACATGCGCTGACGGCAATTTGTCAATGGATTAGGGTTTCCCTGAAAAGCGTGCCTCGGAAGGTGGGAATGACCCAAAAAATTGTGTGTGTCCACATGGTGTGTACACTATCATGGTGGGGTGTTGTATGAACCAATTTTGTACCCCCGGGTGCGTCCAGCTACACGCACATGCGCTGATGGCAATTAGTCAATGTTGTAGACAACACGGTCAATGGATTAGGGTTTCCCTGGAAAGCGAGCCTCGGATTGTGGGAATGACCCCAAAAATCGTGTGTGTCCACAAAATGTGTACACTATCATGGTGGGGTGTTGTTTGAACCAATTTTGTACCCCGGGTGCGTCCGGCTACACACATGCGCGACGGCAATTTGTCAATGGATTAGGGTTTCCCTGGAAAGCGAGCCTCGGAGGGTGGGAATGACCCAAAAATTGTGTGTGTCCACATGGTGTGTACTCTATCATGGTGTGTACCAATTTTGTACCCCCGTGTGCGTCCGGCTACATGCACATGCGGCGACGGCAATTAGTCAATGTTGTAGACAACACGGTCAATGGATTAGGGTTTCCCTGGAACGAACCTCGGATTGTGGGAATGACCCCAAAAATCGTGTTTGTCCACATGGTGTGGAAATTATCATGGTGGGGTGTTGTTTGAACCAATTTTGTACCCCCGGGTGCGTCCGCTACACGCACATGCGCTGACGGCAATTTGTCAATGGATTAGGGTTTCCCTGAAAAGCGTGCCTCGGAAGGTGGGAATGACCCAAAAAATTGTGTGTGTGCACATGGTGTGTTCACTATCATGGTGGGGTATTGTTTGAACCAATTTTGTACCCCCGGGTGCGTCCGGCTACACGCACATGCGCTGATGGCAATTAGTCAATGTTGTAGACAACACGGTCAATGGATTAGGGTTTCCCTAGAAAGCGAGCCTCGGATTGTGGGAATGACCCCAAAAATCGTGTGTGTCCACATAATGTGTACACTATCATGGTGGGGTGTTGTTTGAACCAATTTTGTACCCCCGGGTGCGTCCGGCTACACGCACATGCGCTGACGGCAATTTGTCAATGGATTAGGGTTTCCCTGGAAAGCGAGCCTCGGAGGGTGGGAATGACCCAAAAAATTGTGTGTGTCCACATGGTGTGTACACTATCATGTTGGGGTGTTGTTTGAACCAATTTTGTACCCCGGGTGCGTCCGGCTACATGCACATGCGCTGACGGCAATTAGTCAATGTTGTAGACAACACGGTCAATGGATTAGGGTTTCCTGGAAAGCGAACCTCGGATTGTGGGAATGACCCCAAAAATCGTGTGTGTCCACATGGTGTGTACATTATCATGGTGGGGTGTTGTTTGAACCAATTTTGTACCCCCGGGTGCGTCGGCTACACGCACATGCGCTGACGGCAATTTGTCAATGGATTAGGGTTTCCCTGAAAAGCGTGCCTCGGAAGGTGGGAATGACCCAAAATTGTGTGTGTCCACATGGTGTGTACACTATCATGGTGGGGTGTTGTTTGAACCAATTTTGTACCCCCGGGTGCGTCCGACTACACGCACATGCGCTGATGGCAATTAGTCAATGTTGTAGGCACAACACGGTCAATGGATTAGGGTTTCCCTGGAAAGCGAGCCTCGGATTGTGGGAATGACCCCAAAAATCGTGTGTGTCCACATAATGTGTACACTATCATGGTGGGGTGTTGTTTGAACCAATTTTGTACCCCCGGGTGCGTCCGGCTACACGCACATGCGCTGACGGCAATTTGTCAATGGATTAGGGTTTCCCTGGAAAGCGAGCCTCGGAGGGTGGGAATGACCCAAAAATTGTGTGTGTCCACATGGTGTGTACACTATCATGGTGGGGTGTTGTTTGAACCAATTTTGTACCCCCGGGTGCGTCCGGCTACACGCACATGCGCTGACGGCAATTAGTCAATGTTGTAGACAACACGGTCAATGGATTAGGGTTTCCCTGGAAAGCGAACCTCGGATTGTGGGAATGACCCCAAAAATCGTGTGTCCACATGGTGTGTACATTATCATGGTGGGGTGTTGTTTGAACCAGTTTTGTACCCCCGGGTGCGTCCGGCTACACGCACTGACGGCATTTTGTCAATGGATTAGGGTTTCCCTGGAAAGCGTGCCTCGGAAGGTGGGAATGACCCAAAAAATTGTGTGTGTCCACATGGTGTGTACACTATCATGGTGGGGTGTTGTTTGAACCAATTTTGTACCCCCGGGTGCATCCGGCTACACGCACATGATGGCAATTAGTCAATGTTGTAGACAGCACGGTCAATGGATTAGGGTTTCCCTGGAAAGCGAGCCTCGGATTGTGGGAATGACCCCAAAAATCGTGTGTGTCCACATAATGTGTACACTATCATGGTGGGGTGTTGTTTGAACCAATTTTGTACCCCCGGGTGCGTCCGGCTACACGCACATGCGCTGACGGCAATTTGTCAATGGATTAGGGTTTTCCTGGAAAGCGAGCCTCGGAGGGTGGGAATGACCAAAAAAATTGTGTGTGTCCACATGGTGTGTACACTATCATGGTGGGGTGTTTTTTGAACCAATTTTGTACCCCGGGTGCGTCCGGCTACACGCACATGCGCTGACGGCAATTAGTCAATGTTGTAGACAACACGATCAATGGATTAGGGTTTCCCTGGAAAGCGAACCTCGGATTGTGGGAATGACCCCAAAAATCGTGTGTGTCCACATGGTGTGTACATTATCATGGTGGGGTGTTGTTTGAACCAATTTTGTACCCCCGGGTGCGTCCGGCTACATGCACATGCGCGGTGGCAATTAGTCAATGTTGTAGACAGCACGGTCAATGGATTAGGGTTTCCCTGAAAGCGAGCGTCGGATTGTGGGAATGACCCCAAAAATCGTGTGTGTCCACATAATGTGTACACTATCATGGTGGGGTGTTGTTTGAACCAATTTTGTACCCCGGGTGCGTCCGGCTACACGCACATGCGCTGACGGCAATTTGTCAATGGATTAGGGTTTCCCTGGAAGCGAACCTCGGATTGTGGGAATGACCCCAAAAATCGTGTGTGTCCACATGGTGTGTACATTATCATGGTGGGGTGTTGTTTGAACCAATTTTGTACCCCGGGTGCGTCCGGCTACACGCACATGCGCTGACGGCAATTTGTCAATGGATTAGGGTTTCCAAAGCGTGCCTCGGAAGGTGGGAATGACCCAAAAAATTGTGTGTGTCCACATGGTGTGTACACTATCATGGTGGGGTGTTGTATGAACCAATTTTGTACCCCCGGGTGCGTCCGGCTACACGCACATGCGCTGATGGCAATTAGTCAATGTTGTAGACAACACGGTCAATGGATTAGGGTTTCCCTGGAAAGCGAGCCACGGATTGTGGGAATGACCCCAAAAATCGTGTGTGTCCACATAATGTGTACACTATCATGGTGGGGTGTTGTTTGAACCAATTTTGTACCCCCGGGTGCGTCCGGCTACACACACAGCGGCGGCAATTTGTCAATGGATTAGGGTTTCCCTGGAAAGCGAGCCTCGGAGGGTGGGAATGACCCAAAAATTGTGTGTGTCCACATGGTGTGTACTCTATCATGGTGTGTACCAATTTTGTACCCCCGTGTGCGTCCGGCTACATGCACATGCGCTGACGGCAATTAGTCAATGTTGTAGACAGCACGGTCAATGGATTAGGGTTTCCCTGGAAAGCGAACCTCGGATTATGGGAATGACCCCAAAAATCGTGTTTGTCCACATGGTGTGTAAATTATCATGGTGGGGTGTTGTTTGAACCAATTTTGTACCCCGGGTGCGTCCGGCTACACGCACATGCGCCGACGGCAATTTGTCAATGGATTAGGGTTTCCCTGAAAAGCGTGCCTCGGAAGGTGGGAATGACCCAAAAAATTGTGTGTGTGCACATGGTGTGTACACTATCATGGTGGGGTATTGTTTGAACCAATTTTGTACCCCCGGGTGCGTCCAGCTACACGCACATGCGATGGCAATTAGTCAATGTTGTAGACAACACGGTCAATGGATTAGGGTTTCCCTAGAAAGCGAGCCTCGGATTGTGGGAATGACCCCAAAATCGTGTGTGTCCACATAATGTGTACACTATCATGGTGGGGTGTTGTTTGAACCAATTTTGTACCCCGGGTGCGTCCGGCTACACGCACATGCGCTGACGGCAATTTGTCAATGGATTAGGGTTTCCTTGGAAAGCGAGCCTCGGAGGGTGGGAATGACCCAAAAAATTGTGTGTGTCCACATGGTGTGTACACTATCATGTTGGGGTGTTGTTTGAACCAATTTTGTACCCCGGGTGCGTCCGGCTACATGCACATGCGCTGACGGCAATTAGTCAATGTTGTAGACAGCACGGTCAATGGATTAGGGTTTCCCTGGAAAGCGAACCTCGGATTGTGGGAATGACCCCAAAAATCGTGTGTGTCCACATGGTGTGTACATTATCATGGTGGGGTGTTGTTTGAACCAATTTTGTACCCCGGGTGCGTCCGGCTACAGCACATGCGCTTGGGCAATTTGTCAATGGATTAGGGTTTCCCTGGAAAGCGTGCCTCGGAAGGTGGGAATGACCCAAAAATTGTGTGTGTCCACATGGTGTACACTATCATGGTGGGGTGTTGTTTGAACCAATTTTGTACCCCGGGTGCGTCCACGCACATGCGTTGATGGCAATTAGTCAATGTTGTAGACAGACACGGTCAATGGATTAGGGTTTCCTGGAAAGCGAGCCTCGGATTGTGGGAATGACCCCAAAAATCGTGTGTGTCCACATAATGTGTACACTATCATGGTGGGGTGTTGTTTGAACCAATTTTGTACCCCCGGGTGCGTCCGGCTACACGCACATGCGCTGACGGCAATTTGTCAATGGATTAGGGTTTCCCTGGAAAGCAAGCCTCGGAGGGTGGGAATGACCCAAAAAATTGTGTGTGTCCACATGGTGTGTACACTATCATGGTGGGGTGTTGTTTGAACCAATTTTGTACCCCCGGGTGCGTCCGGCTACATGCACATGCGCTGACGGCAATTAGTCAATGTTGTAGACAACACGGTCAATGGATTAGGGTTTCCCTGGAAAGCGAACCTCGGATTGTGGGAATGACCCCAAAAATCGTGTGTGTCCACATGGTGTGTACATTATCATGGTGGGGTGTTGTTTGAACCAGTTTTGTACCCCCGGGTGCGTCCGGCTACACGCACATGCGCTGACGGCAATTTGTCAATGGATTAGGGTTTCCCTGAAAAGCGTGCCTCGGAAGGTGGGAATGACCCAAAAAAATTGTGTGTGTCCACATGGTGTGTACACTATCATGGTGGGGTGTTGTTTGAACCAATTTTGTACCCCCGGGTGCATCCGGCTACACGCATGCGCTGATGGCAATTAGTCAATGTTGTAGACAGCACGGTCAATGGATTAGGGTTTCCCTGGAAAGCGAGCCTCGGATTGTGGGAATGACCCCAAAATCGTGTGTGTCCACATAGTGTACACTATCATGGTGGGGTGTTGTTTGAACCAATTTTGTACCCCGGGTGCGTCCGGCTACACGCACATGCGCTGACGGCAATTTGTCAATGGATTAGGGTTTCCTTGGAAAGCGAGCCTAAGGGTGGGAATGACCCAAAAAATTGTGTGTGTCCACATGGTGTGTACACTATCATGGTGGGGTGTTGTTTTGAACCAATTTTGTACCCCGGGTGCGTCCGGCTACATGCACATGACGGCAATTAGTCAATGTTGTAGACAGCACGGTCAATGGATTAGGGTTTCCCTGAAAGCGAACCTCGGATTGTGGGAATGACCCCAAAAAATCGTGTGTGTCCACATGGTGTGTACATTATCATGGTGGGGTGTTGTTTGAACCAATTTTGTACCCCGGGTGCGTCCGGCTACACGCACATGCGCCGACGGCAATTTGTCAATGGATTAGGGTTTCCCTGAAAAGCGTGCCTCGGAAGGTGGGAATGACCCAAAAATTGTGTGTGTCCACATGGTGTGTACACTATCATGGTGGGGTGTTGTTTGAACCAATTTTGTACCCCCGGGTGCGTCCGGCACGCACATGCGCTGATGGCAATTAGTCAATGTTGTAGACAGCACGGTCAATGGATTAGGGTTTCCCTGGAAAGCGAGCCTCGGATTGTGGGAATGACCCCAAAAATCGTGTGTGTCCACATAATGTGTACACTATCATGGTGGGGTGTTGTTTGAACCAATTTTGTACCCCCGGGTGCGTCCACGCACATGCGCTGACGGCAATTTGTCAATGGATTAGGGTTTCCCTGGAAAGCAAGCCTCGGAGGGTGGGAATGACCCAAAAATTGTGTGTGTCCACATGGTGTGTACACTATCATGGTGGGGTGTTGTTTGAACCAATTTTGTACCCGGGTGCGTCCGGCTACATGCACATGCGCTGACGGCAATTAGTCAATGTTGTAGACAACACGGTCAATGGATTAGGGTTCCCTGGAAAGCGAACCTCGGATTGTGGGAATGACCCCAAAAATCGTGTGTCCACATGGTGTGTACATTATCATGGTGGGGTGTTGTTTGAACCAGTTTTGTACCCCCGGGTGCGTCCGGCTACATGCGCTGACGGCAATTTGTCAATGGATTAGGGTTTCCCCGAAAAGCGTGCCTCGGAAGGTGGGAATGACCCAAAAAAATTGTGTGTGTCCACATGGTGTGTAAACTATCATGGTGGGGTGTTGTTTGAACCAATTTTGTACCCCCGGGTGCGTCCGGCTACACGCACATGCGCTGATGGCAATTAGTCAATGTTGTAGGCAGCACGGTCAATGGATTAGGGTTTCCCTGGAAAGCGAGCCTCGGATTGTGGGAATGACCCCAAAAATCGTGTGTGTCCACATAATGTGTACACTATCATGGTGGGGTGTTGTTTGAACCAATTTTGTACCCCCGGGTGCGTCCGGCTACACGCACATGCGCTGACGGCAATTTGTCAATGGATTAGGGTTTCCCTGGAAAGCAAGCCTCGGAGGGTGGGAATGACCCAAAAAATTGTGTGTCCACATGGTGTGTACACTATCATGGTGGGGTGTTGTTTGAACCAATTTGGTACCCCCGGGTGCGTCCGGCTACGCACATGCGCTGATGGCAAGTAGTCAATGTTGTAGACAGCACGGTCAATGGATTAGGGTTTCCCTGGAAAGCGAGCCTCGGATTGTGGGAATGACCCCAAAAATCGGGTGTGTCCACATAATGTGTACACTATCATGGTGGGGTGTTGTTTGAACCAATTTTGTACCCCCGGATGCGTCCGGCTACACACATGCGCTGACGGCAATTTGTCAATGGATTACGGTTTCCCTGGAAAGCGAGCCTCGGAGGGTGGGAATGACCCAAAATTGTGTGTCTCCACATGGTGTGTACACTATCATGGTGGGGTGTTGTTTGAACCAATTTTGTACCCCGGGTGCGTCCGGCTACATGCACATGCGCTGGCGGCAATTAGTCAATGTTGTAGACAGCACGGTCAATGGATTAGGGTTTCCCTGGAAAGCGAACCTCGGATTGTGGGAATGACCCCAAAAATCGTGTGTGTCCACATGGTGTGTACATTATCATGGTGGGGTGTTGTTTGAACCAATTTTGTACCCCCGGGTGCGTCCGGCTACACGCACATGCGCTGACGGCAATTTGTCAATGGATTAGGGTTTCCCTGAAAAGCGTGCCTCGGAAGGTGGGAATGACCCAAAAATTGTGTGTGTCCACATGGTGTGTACACTATCATGGTGGCGTGTTGTTTGAACCAATTTTGTACCCCGGGTGCGTCCGGCTACACGACATGCGCTGATGGCAATTAGTCAATGTTGTAGACGCACGGTCAATGGATTAGGGTTTCCCTGGAAGCGAGCCTCGGATTGTGGGAATGACCCCAAAAATCGGGTGTGTCCACATAATGTGTACACTATCATGGTGGGGTGTTGTTTGAACCAATTTGGTACCCCCGGGTGCGTCCAGCTACACGCACATGCGTTGATGGCAATTAGTCAATGTTGTAGACAGCACACGGTCAATGGATTAGGGTTTCCCTGGAAGCGAGCCTCGGATTGTGGGAATGACCCCAAAAATCGGGTGTGTCCACATAATGTGTACACTATCATGGTGGCGTGTTGTTTGAACTAATTTTGTACCCCCGGGTGCGTCCGGCTACACGCACATGCGCTGACGGCAATTTGTCGATGGATTAGGGTTTCCCTGGAAGCGAGCCTCGGAGGTGGGAATGACCCAAAAAATTGTTTGTGTCCACATGGTGTGTACACTATCATGGTGGGGTGTTGTTTGAACCAATTTTGTACCCCGGGTGCGTCCGGCTACACGCACATGCGCTGGGCAATTAGTCAATGTTGTAGACAGCACGGTCAATGGATTAGGGTTTCCCTGGAAAGCGAACCTCGGATTGTGGGAATGACCCCAAAAATCGTGTGTGTCCACATGGTGTGTACATTATCATGGTGGGGTGTTGTTTGAACCAATTTTGTACCCCCGGGTGCGTCCGGCTACGCACATGCGCTGACGGCAATTTGTCAATGGATTAGGGTTTCCATGAAAAGCGTGCCTCGGAAGGTGGGAATGACCAAAAAATTGTGTGTGTCCACATGTTGTGTACACTATCATGGTGGGGTGTTGTTTGAACCAATTTTGTACCCCCGGGTGCGTCCGGCTACGCACATGCGCTGATGGCAATTAGTCAATGTTGTAGACAGCACGGTCAATGGATTAGGGTTTCCCTGGAAAGCGAGCCTCGGATTGTGGGAATGACCCCAAAAATCGTGTGTGTCCACATAATGTGTACACTATCATGGTGGGGAGTTGTTTGAACCAATTTTGTACCCCGGGTGCGTCCGGCTACACGCACATGCGCTGACGGCAATTGTCAATGGATTAGGGTTTCCGGGAAGCGAGCCTCGGAGGGTGGGAATGACCCAAAAAATTGTGTGTCTCCACATGGTGTGTACACTATCATGATGGGGTGTTGTTTGAACCAATTTTGTACCCCGGGTGCGTCCGGCTACATGCACATGCGCTGACGGCAATTAGTCAATGTTGTAGACAACACGGTCAATGGATTAGGGTTTCCCAAGCGAACCTCGGATTGTGGGAATGACCCCAAAAATCGTTTGTGTCCACATGGTGTGTACATTATCATGGTGGGGTGTTGTTTGAACCAATTTTGTACCCCGGGTGCGTCCGGCGCTGACGGCAATTTGTCAATGGATTAGGGTTTCCCTGAAAAGCGTGCCTCGGAAGGTGGGAATGACCCAAAAAATTGTGTGTGTCCACATGGTGTGTACACTATCATGGTGGCGTGTTGTTTGAACCAATTTTGTACCCCCGGGTGCGTCCAGCTACACGCACATGCGCTGATGGCAATTAGTCAATGTTGTAGGCAACACGGTCAATGGATTAGGGTTTGGAAAGCGAGCCTCGGATTGTGGGAATGACCCCAAAAATCGGGTGTGTCCACATAATGTGTACACTATCATGGTGGGGTTGTTGATTGAACCAATTTTGTACCCCCGGGTGCGTCCGGCTACACGCACATGCGCTGACGGCAATTTGTCAATGGATTAGGGTTTCCCTGGAAAGCGAGCCTCGGAGGGTGGGAATGACCCAAAAAATTGTGTGTGTCCACATGGTGTGTACACTATCATGGTGGGGTGTTGTTTGAACCATATTTGTACCCCCGGGTGCGTCGGCTACATGCACATGCGCTGACGGCAATTAGTCAATGTTGTAGACAGCACGGTCAATGGATTAGGGTTTCCTGGAAAGCGAACCTCGGATTGTGGGAATGACCCCAAAAATCGTGTGTGTCCACATGGTGTGTACATTATCATGGTGGGGTGTTGTTTGAACCAATTTTGTACCCCCGGGTGCGTCCGGCTACACGCACATGCGCTGACGGCAATTTGTCAATGGATTAGGGTTTCCCTGGAAAAGCGTGCCTCGGAAGGTGGGAATGACCCAAAAAATTATGTGTGTCCACATGGTGTGTACACTATCATGGTGGGGTGCTGTTTGAACCAATTTTGTACCCCCGGGTGCGTCCGGCTACACACACATGCGCTGATGGCAATTAGTCAATGTTGTAGACAACACGGTCAATGGATTAGGGTTTCCCTAGAAAGCGAGCCTCGGATTGTGGGAATGACCCCAAAAATCGTGTGTGTCAACATAATGTGTACACTATCATGGTGGGGTGTTGTTTGAACCAATTTTGTACCCCCGGTGCGTCCGGCTACACGCACATGCGCTGACGGCAATTTGTCAATGGATTAGGGTTTCCCTGGAAGCGAGCCTCGGAGGGTGGGAATGACCCAAAAAATTGTGTGTGTCCACATGGTGTGTACAATATCATGGTGGGGTGTTGTTTGAACCAATTTTGTACCCCGGGTGCGTCCGGCTACACGCACATGCGCTGACGGCAATTAGTCAATGTTGTAGACAGCACGGTCAATGGATTAGGGTTTCCCTGGAAAGCGAACCTCGGATTGTGGGAATGACCCCAAAAATCGTGTGTGTCCACATGGTGTGTACATTATCATGGTGGGGTGTTGTTTGAACCAATTTTGTACCCCCGGGTGCGGGCTACACGCACATGCGCTGACGGCAATTTGTCAATGGATTAGGGTTTCCCTGAAAAGCGTGCCTCGGAAGGTGGGAATGACCCAAAAAATTGTGTGTGTCCACATGGTGTGTACACTATCATGGTGGGGTGTTGTTTGAAACAATTTTGTACCCCCGGGTGCGTCCGGCTAGGCACATGCGCTGATGGCAATTAGTCAATGTTGTAGACGGCACGGTCAATGGACTAGGGTTTCCCTGGAAAGCGAGCCTCGGATTGTGGGAATGACCCCAAAAATTGTGTGTGTCCACATAATGTGTACACTATCATGGTGGGGTGTTGTTTGAACCAATTTTGTGCCCCCGGGTGCGTCCGGCTACACGCACATGCGCTGACGGCAATTTGTCAATGGATTAGGGTTTCCCTGGAAAGCGAGCCTCGGAGGGTGGGAATGACCCAAAAAATTGTGTGTCCACATGGTGTGTACACTATCATGGTGGGGTGTTGTTTGAACCAATTTTGTACCCCCGGGTGCGTCCGGCTACATGCACATGCTGACGGCAATTAGTCAATGTTGTAGACAGCACGGTCAATGGATTAGGGTTTCCCTAGAAAGCGAACCTCGGATTGTGGGAATGACCCCAAAAATCGTGTGTGTCCACATGGTTTGTACATTATCATGGTGGGGTGTTGTTTGAACCAATTTTGTACCCCCGGGTGCGTCCGGCTACACGCACATGCGCTGACGGCAATTTGTCAATGGATTAGGGTTTCCCTGGAAAGCGAGCCTCGGAGGGTGGGAATGACCCAAAAAATTGTGTGTGTCCACATGGTGTGTACACTACATGGTGGGGTGTTGTTTGAACCAATTTTGTACCCCGGGTGCGTCCGGCTACACATGCGCTGACGGCAATTAGTCAATGTTGTAGGCAACACGGTCAATGGATTAGGGTTTCCCTGGAAAGCGAACCTCGGATTGTGGGAATGACCCCAAAAGCGTGTGTCCACATGGTGTGTACATTATCATGGTGGGGTGTTGTTGGAACCAATTTTGTACCCCCGGGTGCGTCCGGCTACACGCACATGCGGTGCGGCAATTTGTCAATGGATTAGGGTTTCCCTGAAAGCGTGCCTCGGAAGGTGGGAATGACCCAAAATTGTGTGTGTCCACATGGTGTGTACACTATCATGGTGGGGTGTTGTTTGAACCAATTTTGTACCCCGGGTGCGTCCGGCTACACGCACATGCGCTGATGGCAATTAGTCAATGTTGTAGGACAGCACGGTCAATGGATTAGGGTTTCCCTGGAAAGCGAGCCTCGGATTGTGGGAATGATCCCAAAAATCGTGTGTGTCCACATAATGTGTACACTATCATGTTGGGGTGTTGTTTGAACCAATTTTGTACCCCCGGGTGCGTCCGGCTACACGCACATGCGCTGGCGGCAATTTGTCAATGGATTAGGGTTTTCCTGGAAAGCGAGCCTCGGAGGGTGGGAATGACCCAAAAAATTGTGTGTCCACATGGTGTGTACACTATCATGGTGGGGTGTTTTTTGAACCAATTTTGTACCCCCGGGTACATGCACATGCGCTGACGGCAATTAGTCAATGTTGTAGACAACACGGTCAATGGATTAGGGTTTCCCTGGAAAGCGAACCTCGGATTGTGGGAATGACCCCAAAAATCGTGTGTCCACATGGTGTGTACATTATCATGGTGGGGTGTTGTTTGAACCAATTTTGTACCCCGGGTGCGTCCGGCTACATGCACATGCGCTGGTGGCAATTAGTCAATGTTGTAGACAGCACGGTCAATGGATTAGGGTTTCCCTGGAAAGCGAGCCTCGGATTGTGGGAATGACCCCAAAAATCGTGTGTGTCCACATAATGTGTACACTATCATGGTGGGGTGTTGTTTGAACCAATTTTGTACCCCCGGGTGCGTCCGGCTACACGCACATGCGCTGACGGCAATTTGTCAATGGATTAGGGTTTCCCTGGAAAGCGAACCTCGGATTGTGGGAATGACCCCAAAAATCGTGTGTGTCCATGGTGTGTACATTATCATGGTGGGGTGTTGTTTGAACCAATTTTGTACCCCCGGGTGCGTCCGGCTACACGCACATGCGCTGACGGCAATTTGTCAATGGATTAGGGTTTTCCCTGAAAAGCGTGCCTCGGAAGGTGGGAATGACCCAAAAAATTGTGTGTGTCCACATGGTGTGTACACTATCATGGTGGGGTGTTGTTTGAACCAATTTTGTACCCCCGGGTGCGTCCGGCTACACGCACATGCGCTGACGGCAATTAGTCAATGTTGTAGACAGCACGGTCAATGGATTAGGGTTTCCCTGGAAAGCGAGCCACGGATTGTGGGAATGACCCCAAAAATCGTGTGTGTCCACATAATGTGTACACTATCATGGTGGGGTGTTGTTTGAACCAATTTTGTACCCCCGGGTGCGTCCGGCTACACGCACATGCGCTGACGGCAATTTGTCAATGGATTAGGGTTTCCCTGGAAAGCGAGCCTCGGAGGGTGGGAATGACCCAAAAAATTGTGTGTGTCCACATGGTGTGTACTCTATCATGGTGTGTACCAATTTTGTACCCCCGTGTGCGTCCGGCTACATGCACATGCGGCGACGGCAATTAGTCAATGTTGTAAACGAACACGGTCAATGGATTAGGGTTTCCTGGAGCGAACCTCGGATTGTGGGAATGACCCCAAAAATAGTGTGTGTCCACATGGTGTGGAAATTATCATGGTGGGGTGTTGTTTGAACCAATTTTGTACCCCCGGGTGCGTCCGGCTAACGCACATGCGCGGGCAATTTGTCAATGGATTAGGGTTTCCCTGGAAAGCGTGCCTCGGAAGGTGGGAATGACCCAAAAAATTGTGTGTGTCCACATGGTGTGTTCACTATCATGGTGGGGTGTTGTTTGAACCAATGTTGTACCCCCGGGTGCGTCCGGCTACACGCACACGCTGATGGCAATTAGTCAATGTTGTAGACAACACGGTCAATGGATTAGGGTTTCCCTGGAAAGCGAGCCTCGGATTGTGGGAATGACCCCAAAAATCGTGTGTGTCCACATAATGTGTACACTATCATGGTGGGGTGTTGTTTGAACCAATTTTGTACCCCAGGGTGCGTCCGGCTACACGCACATGCGCTGACGGCAATTTGTCAATGGATTAGGGTTTCCCTGGAAAGCGAGCCTCGGAGGGTGGGAATGACCCAAAAAATTGTGTGTCCACATGGTGTGTACACTATCATGGTGGGGTGTTATTTGAACCAATTTGTACCGCCGGGTGCGTCAGGCTACATGCACATCGTTGTGACAATTGGTCAATGTTGAAGACACACGGTCGGTGGATTAGGGTTTCCACTGAAAGCGAACCTGGATGTGGGAATGACCCCAAAAATCGTGTGTGTCAACATGGTGTGTACATTATCATGGTGGGGTGTTGTTTGAACCAATTTTGTACCCCCGGGTGCGTCCGGCTACGCGCATGCTGACGGCAATTTGTCAATGGATTAGGGTTTCACAGCGTGCCTCGGAAGGTGGGAATGACCCAAAAAATTGTGTGTGTCCACATGGTGTGTACACTATCATGGTGGGGTGTTGTTTGAACCAATTTTGTACCCCCGGGCGTGGCGCACATGCGCTGGTGGCAATTAGTCAATGTTGTAAACGTACGGTCAATGGATTAGGGTTGAAACGAGCCTCGGATTGTGGGAATGATCCCAAAAATCGTGTGTATCCACATAATGTGTACACTATCATGTTGGGGTGTTGTTTGAACCAATTTTGTACCCCCGGGTGCGTCCGGCTACGCACATGCGCTGACGGCAATTTGTCAATGGATTAGGGTTTTCCTGGAAACGAGCCTCGGAGGGTGGGAATGACCCAAAAAATTGTGTGTCCACATGGTGTGTACACTATCATGGTGGGGTGTTTTTTGAACCAATTTTGTACCCCGGGTGCGTCCGGCTACATGCACATGCGCTGACGGCAATTAGTCAATGTTGTAGACAACACGGTCAATGGATTAGGGTTTCCCTGGAAAGCGAACCTCGGATTGTGGGAATGACCCCAAAAATCGTGTGTGTTCACATGGTGTGTACATTATCATGGTGGGGTGTTGTTTGAACCAATTTTGTACCCCCGGGTGCGTCCGGCTACACGCACATGCGCTGACGGCAATTTGTCAATGGATTAGGGTTTCCTGGAAAGCGAGCGTCGGATTGTGGGAATGACCCCAAAAATCGTGTGTGTCCACATAATGTGTACACTATCATGGTGGGGTGTTGTTTGAACCAATTTTGTACCCACGGGTGCGTCCGGCTACACATGCGCTGACGGCAATTTGTCAATGGATTAGGGTTTCCCTGGAAAGCGAACCTCGGATTGTGGGAATGACCCCAAAAATCGTGTGTGTCCACATGGTGTGTACATTATCATGGTGGGGTGTTGTTTGAACCAATTTTGTACCCCCGGGTACACGCACATGCGCTGACGGCAATTTGTCAATGGATTAGGGTTTCCCTGAAAAGCGTGCCTCGGAAGGTGGGAATGACCCAAAAAATTGTGTGTCCACATGGTGTGTACACTATCATGGTGGGGTGTTGTTTGAACCAATTTTGTACCCCCGGGTGCGTCCGGGCTACACGCACATGCGCTGATGGCAATTAGTCAATGTTGTAGACAGCACGGTCAATGGATTAGGGTTTCCCTGGAAAGCGAGCCACGGATTGTGGGAATGACCCCAAAAATCGTGTGTGTCCACATAATGTGTACACTATCATGGTGGGGTGTTGTTTGAACCAATTTTGTACCCCGGGTGCGTCCGGCTACACGCACATGCGCCGACGGCAATTTGTCAATGGATTAGGGTTTCCCTGGAAAGCGAGCCTCGGAGGGTGGGAATGACCCAAAAAATTGTGTGTGTCCACATGGTGTGTACTCTATCATGGTGTGTACCAATTTTGTACCCCGGGTGCGTCCGGCTACATGCACATGCGCTGATGGCAATTAGTCAATGTTGTAGACAACACGGTCAATGGATTAGGGTTTCCCTGGAAAGCGAGCCTCGGATTGTGGGAATGACCCCAAAAATCGTGTGTGTCCACATGGTGTGTACACTATCATGGTGGGGTGTTGTTTGAACCAATTTTGTACCCCGGGTGCGTCCGGCTACGCACATGCGCTGACGGCAATTTGTCAATGGATTAGGGTTTCCCTGAAAAGCGTGCCTCGGAAGGTGGGAATGACCCAAAAAATTGTGTGTGTCCACATGGTGTGTACACTATCATGGTGGGGTGTTGTTTGAACCAATTTTGTACCCCCGGGTGCGTCCGGCTACACGCACATGCGCGATGGCAATTAGTCAATGTTGTAGACAGCACGGTCAATGGATTAGGGTTTCCCTGGAAAGCGAGCCTCGGATTGTGGGAATGACCCCAAAAATCGTGTGTGTCCACATAATGTGTACACTATCATGGTGGGGTGTTGTTTGAACCAATTTTGTACCCCCGGGTGCGTCCGGCTACACGCACATGCGCTGACGGCAATGATTAGGGTTTCCCTGGAAAGCGAGCCTCGGAGGGTGGGAATGACCCAAAAAATTGTGTGTGTCCACATGGTGTGTACACTATCATGGTGGGGTGTTGTTTGAACCAATTTTGTACCGCCGGGTGCGTCCGGCTACATGCACATGCGCTGACGGCAATTGGTCAATGTTGTAGACAGCACGGTCAATGGATTAGGGTTTCCCTGGAAAGCGAACCTCGGATTGTGGGAATGACCCCAAAAATCGTGTGTGTCAACATGGTGTGTACATTATCATGGTGGGGTGTTGTTTGAACCAATTTTGTACCCCCGGGTGCGTCCGGCTACGCACATGCGCTGGCGGCAATTTGTCAATGGATTAGGGTTTCCCTGAAAAGCGTGCCTCGGAAGGTGGGAATGACCCAAAAAATTGTGTGTGTCCACATGGTGTGTACACTATCATGGTGGGGTGTTGTTTGAACCAATTTTGTACCCCGGGTGCGTCCAGCTACACGCACATGCGCTGATGGCAATTAGTCAATGTTGTAGACAGCACGTTCAATGGATTAGGGTTTCCCTGGAAAGCCTCGGATTGTGGGAATGACCCCAAAAATCGTGTGTGTCCACATAATGTGTACACTATCATGGTGGGGTGTTTGAACCAATTTTGTACCCCGGGTGCGTCCGGCTACACGCACATGCGCTGACGGCAATTTGTCAATGGATTAGGGTTTCCCTGGAAAGCGCGGACGGTGGGAATGACCCAAAAAATTGTGTGTGTCCACATGGTGTACACTATCATGGTGGGGTGTTGTTTGAACCAATTTTGTACCCCCGGGTGCGTCCGGCTACATGCACATGCGCTGACGGCAATTAGTCAATGTTGTAGACAGCACGGTCAATGGATTAGGGTTTCCCTGGAAAGCGAACCTCGGATTGTGGGAATGACCCCAAAAATGGTGTGTGTCCACATGGTGTGTACATTATCATGGTGGGGTGTTGTTTGAACCAATTTTGTACCCCCGGGTGCGTCCGGCTACACACATGCGACGGCAATTTGTCAATGGATTAGGGTTTCCCTGAAAAGCGTGCCTCGGAAGGTGGGAATGACCCAAAAAATTGTGTGTGTCCACATGGTGTGTACACTATCATGGTGGGGTGTTGTTTTAACCAATTTTGTACCCCCGGGTGCGTCCAGCTACACGCACATGCGCTGATGGCAATTAGTCAATGTTGTAGACAGCACGGTCAATGGATTAGGGTTTCCCTGGAAAGCGAGCCTCGGATTGTGGGAATGACCCCAAAAATCGTGTGTGTCCACATAATGTGTACACTATCATGGTGGGGTGTTGTTTGAACCAATTTTGTACCCCCGGGTGCGTCCGGCGCACATGCGCTGACGGCAATTTGTCAATGGATTAGGGTTTCCCTGAAAAGCGAGCCTCGGAGGTGGGAATGACCCAAAAAATTGTGTGTGTCCACATGGTGTGTACACTATCATGGTGGGGTGTTGTTTGAACCAATTTTGTACCCCCGGGTGCGTCGGCTACATGCACATGCGCTGACGGCAATTAGTCAATGTTTTAGACAGCACGGTCAATGGATTAGGGTTTCCCTGGAAAGCGAACCTCGGATTGTGGGAATGACCCCAAAAATCGTGTGTGTCCACATGGTGTGTACATTATCATGGTGGGGTGTTGTTGGAACCAATTTTGTACCCCCGGGTGCGTCCGGCTACACGCACATGCGCTGACGGCAATTTGTCAATGGATTAGGGTTTCCCTGGAAAGCGTGCCTCGGAAGGTGGGAATGACCCAAACAATTGTGTGTGTCCACATGGTGTGTACACTATCATGGTGGGGTGTTGTTTGAACCAATTTTGTACCCCGGGTGCGTCCGGCTACACGCACATGCGCTGATGGCAATTAGTCAATGTTGTAGACAGCACGGTCAATGGATTAGGGTTTCCCTGGAAGCGAGCCTCGGATTGTGGGAATGACCCCAAAAATCGTGTGTGTCCACATGGTGTGTACATTATCATGGTGGGGTGTTGTTGGAACCAATTTTGTACCCCCGGGTGCGTCCGGCTACACGCACATGCGCTGACGGCAATTTGTCAATGGATTAGGGTTTCCCTGGAAAGCGAGCCTCGGAGGGTGGGAATGACCCAAAAAATTGTGTGTGTCCACATGGTGTGTACACTATCATGGTGGGGTGTTGTTTGAACCAATTTGTACCCCGGGTGCGTCCGGCTACATGCACATGCGCTGACGGCAATTAGTCAATGTTGTAGACAGCACGGTCAATGGATTAGGGTTTCCCTGGAAAGCGAACCTCGGATTGTGGGAATGACCCCAAAAATCGTGTGTGTCCACATGGTGTGTACACTATCATGGTGGGGTGTTGTTTGAACCAATTTTGTACCCCCGGGTGCGTCCGGCTACACGCACATGCGCTGACGGCAATTTGTCAATGGATTAGGGTTTCCCTGGAAAGCGAGCCTCGGAGGGTGGGAATGACCCAAAAAATTGTGTGTCTCCACATGGTGTGTACACTATCATGGTGGGGTGTTGTTTGAACCAATTTTGTACCCCCGGGTGCGTCCGGCTACACGCACATGCGCTGATGGCAATTAGTCAATGTTGTAGACAGCACGGTCAATGGATTAGGGTTTCCCTGGAAAGCGAACCTCGGATTGTGGGAATGACCCCAAAAATCGTGTGTGTCCACATGGTGTGTACATTATCATGGTGGGGTGTTGTTTGAACCAATTTTGTGCGTCCGGCTACACGCACATGCGCTGACGGCAATTTGTCAATGGATTAGGGTTTCCTTGGAAAGCGAGCCTCGGAGGGTGGGAATGACCCAAAAAATTGTGTGTGTCCACATGGTGTGTACACTATCATGGTGGGGTGTTGTTTGAACCAATTTTGTACCCCGGGTGCGTCCGGCTACATGCACATGCGCTGACGGCAATTAGTCAATGTTGTAGACAACACGGTCAATGGATTAGGGTTTCCCTGGAAAGCGAACCTCGGATTGTGGGAATGACCCCAAAAATCGTGTGTGTCCACATGGTGTGTACATTATCATGGTGGGGTGTTGTTTGAACCAATTTTGTACCCCGGGTGCGTCCGGCTACACGCACATGCGCTGACGGCAATTTGTCAATGGATTAGGGTTTCCCTGAAAAGCGTGCCTCGGAAGGTGGGAATGACCCAAAAAATTGTGTGTGTCCACATGGTGTGTACGCTATCATGGTGGGGTGTTGTTTGAACCAATTTGGTACCCCCGGGTGCGTCCGGCTACACGCACATGCGCTGATGGCAATTAGTCAATGTTGTAGACAGCACGGTCAATGGATTAGGGTTTCCCTGGAAAGCGAGCCTCGGATTGTGGGAATGACCCCAAAAATCGTGTGTGTCCACATAATGTGTACACTATCATGGTGGGGTGTTGTTTGAACCAATTTTGTACCCCCGGGTGCGTCCACGCACATGCGCTGACGGCAATTTGTCAATGGATTAGGGTTTCCCTGAAAAGTGCCTCGGAGGGTGGGAATGACCCAAAAATTGTGTGTGTCCACATGGTGTGTACACTATCATGGTGGGGTGTTGTTTGAACCAATTTTGTACCCCGGGTGCGTCCGGCTACACGCACATGCGCTGACGGCAATTAGTCAATGTTGTAGACAGCACGGTCAATGGATTAGGGTTTCCCTGGAAAGCGAACCTCGGATTGTGGGAATGACCCCAAAATCGTGTGTATCCACATGGTGTGTACACTATCATGGTGGGGTGTTGTTTGAACCAATTTTGTACCCCGGGTGCGTCCGGCTACACGCACATGCGGCGACGGCAATTTGTCAATGGATTAGGGTTTCCCTGAAAAGCGTGCCTCGGAAGGGAATGACCCAAAAAATTGTGTGTGTCCACATGGTGTGTACACTATCATGGTGGGGTGTTGTTTGAACCAATTTTGTACCCCGGGTGCGTCCAGCTACACGCACATGCGCTGATGGCAATTAGTCAATGTTGTAGACAGCACGGTCAATGGATTAGGGTTTCCCTGGAAAGCGAGCCTCGGATTGTGGGAATGACCCCAAAAATCGTGTGTGTCCACATAATGTGTACACTATCATGGTGGGGTGTTGTTTGAACTAATTTTGTACCCCGGATGCGTCCGGCTACACGCACATGCGCTGACGGCAATTTGTCAATGGATTAGGGTTTCCTGGAAAGCGAGCCTCGGAGGGTGGGAATGACCCAAAAAATTGTGTGTGTCCACATGGTGTGTACACTATCATGGTGGGGTGTTGTTTGAACCAATTTTGTACCCCCGGGTGCGTCCGGCTACATGCACATGCGCGACGGCAATTAGTCAATGTTGTAGACAGCACGGTCAATGGATTAGGGTTTCCCTGGAAAAGCCTCGGATTGTGGGAATGACCCCAAAATCGTGTGTGTCCACATGGTGTGTACATTATCATGGTGGGGTGTTGTTTGAACCAATTTTGTACCCCCGGGTGCGTCCGGCTACACGCACATGCGCTGACGGCAATTTGTCAATGGATTAGGGTTTCCCTGAAAGCGTGCCTCGGAAGGTGGGAATGACCCAAAAATTGTGTGTGTCCACATGGTGTGTACACTATCATGGTGGGGTGTTGTTTTAACCAATTTTGTACCCCCGGGTGCGTCCAGCTACATGCACATGCGCTGATGGCAATTAGTCAATGTTGTAGACAGCACGGTCAATGGATTAGGGTTTCCCTGGAAAGCGAGCCTCGGATTGTGGGAATGACCCCAAAAATCGTGTGTGTCCACATAATGTGTACACTATCATGGTGGGGTGTTGTTTGAACCAATTTTGTACCCCCGGGTGCGTCCGGCTACATGCACATGCGCTGACGGCAATTTGTCAATGTTTCCCTGGAAAGCGAGCCTCGGAGGGTGGGAATGACCCAAAAAATTGTGTGTGTCCACATGGTGTGTACACTATCATGGTGGGGTGTTGTTTGAACCAATTTTGTACCCCGGGTGCGTCGGCTACATGCACATGCGCTGACGGCAATTAGTCAATGTTGTAGACATCACGGTCAATGGATTAGGGTTTCCCTGCAAAGCGAACCTCGGATTGTGGGAATGACCCCAAAAATCGTGTGTGTCCACATGGTGTGTACATTATCATGGTGGGGTGTTGTTTGAACCAATTTTGTACCCCCGGGTGCGTCCGGCTACACGCACATGCGCGGCGGCAATTTGTCAATGGATTAGGGTTTCCCTGAAAAGCGTGCCTCGGAAGGTGGGAATGACCCAAAAAATTGTGTGTGTCCACATGGTGTGTACGCTATCATGGTGGGGTGTTGTTTGAACCAATTTTGTACCCCCGGGTGCGTCCGGCTACACGCACATGCGCTGACGGCAATTAGTCAATGTTGTAGACAACACGGTCAATGGATTAGGGTTTCCCTGGAAAGCGAGCCTCGGATTGTGGGAATGACCCCAAAAATCGTGTGTGTCCACATAATGTGTACACTATCATGGTGGGGTGTTGTTTGAACCAATTTTGTACCCCGGGTGCGTCCGGCTACACGCACATGCGCTGACGGCAATTTGTCAATGGATTAGGGTTTCCCTGAAAGCGTGCCTCGGAAGGTGGGAATGACCCAAAAAAATTGTGTGTGTCCACATGGTGTGTACACTATCATGGTGGGGTGTTGTTTGAACCAATTTTGTACCCCCGGGTGCGTCCGGCTACAGCACATGCGCTGATGGCAATTAGTCAATGTTGTAGACAACACGGTCAATGGATTAGGGTTTCCCTGGAAAGCGAGCCTCGGATTGTGGGAATGACCCCAAAAATCGTGTGTGTCCACATAATGTGTACACTATCATGGTGGGGTGTTGTTTGAACCAATTTTGTACCCCCGGGTGCGTCCGGCTACATGCGCTGACGGCAATTAGTCAATGGATTAGGGTTTCCCTGGAAAGCGAGCCTCGGAGGGTGGGAATGACCCAAAATTGTGTGTCCACATGGTGTGTACACTATCATGGTGGGGTGTTGTTTGAACCAATTTTGTACCCCGGGTGCGTCGGCTACATGCACATGCGCTGACGGCAATTAGTCAATGTTGTAGAACACGGTCAATGGATTAGGGTTTCCTGGAAAGCGAACCTCGGATTGTGGGAATGACCCCAAAAATCGTGTGTGTCCACATGGTGTGTACATTATCATGGTGGGGTGTTGTTTGAACCAATTTTGTACCCCCGGGTGCGTCCGGCTACACGCACATGCGCTGACGGCAATTTGTCAATGGATTAGGGTTTCCCTGAAAAGCGAGCCTCGGAAGGTGGGAATGACCCAAAAATTGTGTGTGTCCACATGGTGTGTACACTATCATGGTGGGGTGTTGTTTGAACCAATTTTGTACCCCGGGTGCGTCCAGCTACACGCACATGCGCTGATGGCAATTAGTCAATGTTGTAGGCAGCACGGTCAATGGATTAGGGTTTCCCTGGAAAGCGAGCCTCGGATTGTGGGAATGACCCCAAAAATCGTGTGTGTCCACATAATGTGTACACTATCATGGTGGGGTGTTGTTTGAACCAATTTTGTACCCCCGGTGCGTCCGGCTACACGCACATGCGCTGACGGCAATTTGTCAATGGATTAGGGTTTCCCTGGAAAGCGAGCCTCGGAGGGTGGGAATGACCCAAAAAATTGTGTGTGTCCACATGGTGTGTACACTATCATGGTGGGGTGTTGTTTGAACCAATTTTGTACCCCCGGGTGCGTCCGGCTACATGCACATGCGCTGATGGCAATTAGTCAATGTTGTAGACAGCACGGTCAATGGATTAGGGTTTCCCAGGCGAGCCTCGGATTGTGGGAATGACCCCAAAAATCGTGTGTGTCCACATGGTGTGTACATTATCATGGTGGGGTGTTGTTTGAACCAATTTTGTACCCCCGGGTGCGTCCGGCTACACGCACATGCGCTGACGGCAATTTGTCAATGGATTAGGGTTTCCCTGGAAAGCGAGCCTCGGAAGGTGGGAATGACCCAAAAAATTGTGTGTGTCCACATGGTGTGTACACTATCATGGTGGGTGTTGTTTGAACCAATTTTGTACCCCCGGGTGCGTCCGGCTACATGCACATGCGCTGACGGCAATTAGTCAATGTTGTAGACAACACGGTCAATGGATTAGGGTTTCCCTGGAAAGCGAGCCTCGGATTGTGGGAATGACCCCAAAAATCGTGTGTGTCCACATAATGTGTACACTATCATGGTGGGGTGTTGTTTGAACCAATTTTGTACCCCCGGGTGCGTCCGGCACATGCACATGCGGCAATGACAATGGATTAGGGTTTCCTGGAAAGCGAGCTCGGAAGGTGGGAATGACCCAAAAAATTGTGTGTGTCCACATGGTGTGTACACTATCATGGTGGGGTGTTGTTTGAACCAATTTTGTACCCCCGGGTGCGTCCGGCTACACGCACATGCGCTGACGGCAATTAGTCAATGTTGTGAAGCATTACGGTCAATGGATTAGGGTTTCCTGAAAGCGAACCTCGGATTGTGGGAATGACCCCAAAAATCGTGTGTGTCCACATGGTGTGTACATTATCATGGTGGGGTGTTGTTTGAACCAATTTTGTACCCCGGGTGCGTCCGGCTACACATGCGCTGACGGCAATTTGTCAATGGATTAGGGTTTCCCTGAAAAGCGTGCCTCGGAAGGTGGGAATGACCCCAAAAATTGTGTGTGTCCACATGGTGTGTACGCTATCATGGTGGGGTGTTGTTTGAACCAATTTTGTACCCCCGGGTGCGTCCGGCTACACGCACATGCGCTGATGGCAATTAGTCAATGTTGTAGACAGCACGGTCAATGGATTAGGGTTTCCCTGGAAAGCGAGCCTCGGATTGTGGGAATGACCCCAAAAATCGTGTGTGTCCACATAATGTGTACACTATCATGGTGGGGTGTTGTTTGAACCAATTTTGTACCCCCGGGTGCGTCCGGCTACACGCACATGCGCTGACGGCAATTTGTCAATGGATTAGGGTTTCCCTGGAAAGCGAGCCTCGGAGGGTGGGAATGACCCAAAAAATTGTGTGTGTCCACATGGTGTGTACACTATCATGGTGGGGTGTTGTTTGAACCAATTTTGTACCCCGGGTGCGTCCGGCTACATGCACATGCGCTGACGGCAATTAGTCAATGTTGTAGACAGCACGGTCAATGGATTAGGGTTTCCCTGGAAAGCGAACCTCGGATTGTGGGAATGACCCCAAAAATCGTGTGTGTCCACATGGTGTGTACATTATCATGGTGGGGTGTTGTTTGAACCAATTTTGTACCCCCGGGTGCGTCCGGCTGCACGCACATGCGCTGACGGCAATTTGTCAATGGATTAGGGTTTCCCTGGAAAGCGTGCCTCGGAGGGTGGGAATGACCCAAAAAATTGTGTGTGTCCACATGGTGTGTACACTATCATGGTGGGGTGTTGTTTGAACCAATTTTGTACCCCGGGTGCGTCCGGCTACACGCACATGCGCTGATGGCAATTAGTCAATGTTGTAGACAACACGGTCAATGGATTAGGGTTTCCCTGGAAAGCGAGCCTCGGATTGTGGGAATGACCCCAAAAATCGTGTGTGTCCACATGGTGTGTACACTATCATGGTGGGGTGTTGTTTGAACCAATTTTGTACCCCCGGGTGCGTCCGGCTACACGCACATGCGCTGACGGCAATTTGTCAATGGATTAGGGTTTCCCTGGAAAGCGAGCCTCGGAAGGTGGGAATGACCCAAAAAATTGTGTGTGTCCACATGGTGTGTACACTATCATGGTGGGGTGTTGTTTGAACCAATTTTGTACCCCCGGGTGCGTCCGGCTACACGCACATGCGCTGATGGCAATTAGTCAATGTTGTAGACAGCACGGTCAATGGATTAGGGTTTCCCTGGAAAGCGAGCCTCGGATTGTGGGAATGACCCCAAAAATCGTGTGTGTCCACATAATGTGTACACTATCATGGTGGGGTGTTGTTTGAACCAATTTTGTACCCACGGGTGCGTCCGGCTACACGCACATGCGCTGACGGCAATTTGTCAATGGATTAGGGTTTCCCTGGAAAGCGTGCCTCGGAGGGTGGGAATGACCCAAAAAATTGTGTGTGTCCACATGGTGTGTACACTATCATGGTGGGGTGTTGTTTGAACCAATTTTGTACCCCGGGTGCGTCCAGCTACACGCACATGCGCTGACGGCAATTAGTCAATGTTGTAGACAGCACGGTCAATGGATTAGGGTTTTCTAGCGAACCTCGGATTGTGGGAATGACCCCAAAAATCGTGTGTGTCCACATAATGTGTACACTATCATGGTGGGGTGTTGTTTGAACCAATTTTGTACCCCCGGGTGCGTCCGGCTACACGCACATGCGCTGACGGCAATTTGTCAATGGATTAGGGTTTCCTGGAAAGCGAACCTCGGAAGGTGGGAATGACCCCAAAAATTGTGTGTGTCCACATGGTGTGTACACTATCATGGTGGGGTGTTGTTTGAACCAATTTTGTACCCCCGGGTGCGTCCGGCTACACGCACATGCGCTGATGGCAATTAGTCAATGTTGTAGACAACACGGTCAATGGATTAGGGTTTCCCTGGAAAGCGAGCCTCGGATTGTGGGAATGACCCCAAAAATCATGTGTGTCCACATAATGTGTACACTATCATGGTGGGGTGTTGTTTGAACCAATTTTGTACCCCGGGTGCGTCCGGCTACACGCACATGCGCTGACGGCAATTTGTCAATGGATTAGGGTTTCCCTGAAAAGCGTGCCTCGGAAGGTGGGAATGACCCAAAAAATTGTGTGTGTCCACATGGTGTGTACACTATCATGGTGGGGTGTTGTTTGAACCAATTTTGTACCCCCGGGTGCGTCCGGCTACATGCACATGCGCTGACGGCAATTAGTCAATGTTGTAGACAGCACGGTCAATGGATTAGGGTTTCCCTGGAAAGCGAGCCTCGGATTGTGGGAATGACCCCAAAAATCGTGTGTGTCCACATGGTGTGTACATTATCATGGTGGGGTGTTGTTTGAACCAATTTTGTACCCCCGGGTGCGTCCGCACATGCGCTGACGGCAATTTGTCAATGGATTAGGGTTTCCCTGAAAAGCGTGCCTCGGAAGGTGGGAATGACCCAAAAAATTGTGTGTGTCCACATGGTGTGTACACTATCATGGGTGGGGTGTTGTTTGAACCAATTTTGTACCCCGGGTGCGTCCGGCTACACGCACATGCGCTGACGGCAATTAGTCAATGTTGTAGGCAGCACGGTCAATGGATTAGGGTTTGGAAAGCGAGCCTCGGATTGTGGAAATGACCCCAAAAATCGTGTGTGTCCACATGTGTACACTATCATGGTGGGGTGTTTGAACCAATTTTGTACCCCCGGGTGCGTCCGTCACGCACATGCGCTGACGGCAATTTGTCAATGGATTAGGGTTTCCTGGAAAGCGAGCCTCGGAAGGTGGGAATGACCCAAAAATTGTGTGTGTCCACATGGTGTGTACACTATCATGAGTGGGGTGTTGTTTGAACCAATTTTGTACCCCCGGGTGCGTCCGGCTACATGCACATGCGCTGACGGCAATTAGTCAATGTTGTAGACAGCACGGTCAATGGATTAGGGTTTCCCTGGAAAGCGAACCTCGGATTGTGGGAATGACCCCAAAAATCGTGTGTGTCCACATGGTGTGTACATTATCATGGTGGGGTGTTGTTTGAACCAATTTTGTACCCCCGGGTGCGTCCGGCTACACGCACATGCGCTGACGGCAATTTGTCAATGGATTAGGGTTTCCCTGAAAAGCGTGCCTCGGAAGGTGGGAATGACCCAAAAATTGTGTGTGTCCACATGGTGTGTACACTATCATGGTGGGGTGTTGTTTGAACCAATTTTGTACCCCCGGGTGCGTCCGGCTACATGCACATGCGCTGACGGCAATTAGTCAATGTTGTAGACAGCACGGTCAATGGATTAGGGTTTCCCTGGAAAGCGAGCCTCGGATTGTGGGAATGACCCCAAAATCGTGTGTGTCCACATAATGTGTACACTATCATGGTGGGGTGTTGTTTGAACCAATTTTGTACCCCGGGTGCGTCCGGCTACACGCACATGCGCTGACGGCAATTTGTCAATGGATTAGGGTTTCCTGAAAAGCGTGCCTCGGAAGGTGGGAATGACCCAAAAAATTGTGTGTGTCCACATGGTGTGTACGCTATCATGGTGGGGTGTTGTTTGAACCAATTTTGTACCCCGGGTGCGTCCGGCTACATGCACATGCGCTGACGGCAATTAGTCAATGTTGTAGACAGCACGGTCAATGGATTAGGGTTTCCCTGGAAAGCGAACCTCGGATTGTGGGAATGACCCCAAAAATCGTGTGTGTCCACATGGTGTGTACATTATCATGGTGGGGTGTTGTTTGAACCAATTTTGTACCCCGGGTGCGTCCGGCTACATGCACATGCGCTGACGGCAATTTGTCAATGGATTAGGGTTTCCCTGGAAAGCGAACCTCGGATTGTGGGAATGACCCCAAAAATCGTGTGTCTCCACATGGTGTGTACATTATCATGGTGGGGTGTTGTTTGAACCAATTTTGTACCCCCGGGTGCGTCCGGCTACACGCACATGCGCTGATGGCAATTAGTCAATGTTGTAGACAACACGGTCAATGGATTAGGGTTTCCCTGGAAAGCGAGCCTCGGATTGTGGGAATGACCCCAAAAATCATGTGTGTCCACATAATGTGTACACTATCATGGTGGGGTGTTGTTTGAACCAATTTTGTACCCCCGGGTGCGTCCGGCTACACGCACATGCGCCGACGGCAATTTGTCAATGGATTAGGGTTTCCTGGAAAGCGAGCCTCGGAAGGTGGGAATGACCCAAAAATTGTGTGTGTCCACATGGTGTGTACGCTATCATGGTGGGGTGTTGTTTGAACCAATTTTGTACCCCCGGGTGCGTCCGGCTACACGCACATGCGCTGATGGCAATTAGTCAATGTTGTAGACAACACGGTCAATGGATTAGGGTTTCCCTGGAAAGCGAGCCTCGGATTGTGGGAATGACCCCAAAAATCGTGTGTGTCCACATAATGTGTACACTATCATGGTGGGGTGTTGTTTGAACCAATTTTGTACCCCGGGTGCGTCCGGCTACACGCACATGCGTTGACGGCAATTAGTCAATGGATTAGGGTTTCCCTGAAAAGCGTGCCTCGGAAGGTGGGAATGACCCAAAAAATTGTGTGTCCACATGGTGTGTAGACTATCATGGTGGGGTGTTCTTTGAACCAATTTTGTACCCCGGGTGCGTCCGGCTACGCACATGCGCTGATGGCAATTAGTCAATGTTGTAGACAGCACGGTCAATGGATTAGGGTTTCCCTGGAAAGCGAGCCTCGGATTGTGGGAATGACCCCAAAAATCGTGTGTGTCACATAATGTGTACACTATCATGGTGGGGTGTTGTTTGAACCAATTTTGTACCCCGGGTGCGTCCGGCTACACGCACATGCGCTGACGGCAATTTGTCAATGGATTAGGGTTTCCCTGGAAAGCGAGCCTCGGAGGGTGGGAATGACCCAAAAAATTGTGTGTGTCCACATGGTGTGTACACTATCATGGTGGGGTGTTGTTTGAACCAATTTTGTACCCCCGGGTGCGTCCGGCTACATGCACATGCGCTGACGGCAATTAGTCAATGTTGTAGACAGCACGGTCAATGGATTAGGGTTTCCCTGGAAAGCGAGCCTCGGATTGTGGGAATGACCCCAAAAATCATGTGTGTCCACATAATGTGTACACTATCATGGTGGGGTGTTGTTTGAACCAATTTTGTACCCCCGGGTGCGTCCGGCTACACGCACATGCGCTGACGGCAATTTGTCAATGGATTAGGGTTTTCCTGAAAAGCGTGCCTCGTAAGGTGGGAATGACCCAAAAAATTGTGTGTCCACATGGTGTGTACGCTATCATGGTGGGGTGTTGTTTGAACCAATTTTGTACCCCGGGTGCGTCCAGCTACACGCACATGCGCTGATGGCAATTAGTCAATGTTGTAGACAACACGGTCAATGGATTAGGGTTTCCCTGGAAAGCGAGCCTCGGATTGTGGGAATGACCCCAAAATCGTGTGTGTCCACATAATGTGTACACTATCATGGTGGGGTGTTGTTTGAACCAATTTTGTACCCCCGGGTGCGTCCGGCTACACGCACATGCGCTGACGGCAATTAGTCAATGGATTAGGGTTTCCCTGGAAAGCGTGCCTCGGAAGGTGGGAATGACCCAAAAATTGTGTGTGTCCACATGGTGTGTACACTATCATGGTGGCGTGTTGTTTGAACCAATTTTGTACCCCCGGGTGCGTCCGGCTACACGCACATGCGCTGATGGCAATTAGTCAATGTTGTAGACAGCACGGTCAATGGATTAGGGTTTCCCTGGAAAGCGAGCCTCGGATTGTGGGAATGACCCCAAAAATCGTGTGTCCACATGGTGTGTACACTATCATGGTGGGGTGTTGTTTGAACCAATTTTGTACTCCCGGGTGCGTACACGCACATGCGCTGACGGCAATTTGTCAATGGATTAGGGTTTCCCTGAAAAGCGTGCCTCGGAGGGTGGGAATGACCCAAAAATTGTGTGTGTCCACATGGTGTGTACACTATCATGGTGGGGTGTTGTTTGAACCAATTTTGTACCCCCGGGTGCGTCCGGCTACATGCACACATGAACGGAATTAGAATGTTGTGTGACACGGTCCAATGGATTAGGGTTTCCCTGGAAAGCAACCTATTGTGGGAATGACCCCAAAAATCGTGTGTCTCCACATGGTGTGTACATTATCATGGTGGGGTGTTGTTTGAACCAATTTTGTACCCCCGGGTGCGTCCGGCTACACGCACATGCGCTGATGGCAATTAGTCAATGTTGTAGACAACACGGTCAATGGATTAGGGTTTCCCTGGAAAGCGAGCCTCGGATTGTGGGAATGACCCCAAAAATCATGTGTGTCCACATAATGTGTACACTATCATGGTGGGGTGTTGTTTGAACCAATTTTGTACCCCCGGGTGCGTCCGGCTACACGCACATGCGCTGACGGCAATTTGTCAATGGATTAGGGTTTCCCTGGAAAGCGAGCCTCGGAGGGTGGGAATGACCCAAAAAATTGTGTGTGTCCACATGGTGTGTACACTATCATGGTGGGGTGTTGTTTGAACCAATTTTGTACCCCGGGTGCGTCCGGCTACATGCACATGCGCTGACGGCAATTAGTCAATGTTGTAGACAGCACGGTCAATGGATTAGGGTTTCCCTGGAAAGCGACCCTCGGATTGTGGGAATGACCCCAAAAATCGTGTGTGTCCACATGGTGTGTACATTATCATGGTGGGGTGTTGTTTGAACCAATTTTGTACCCCCGGTGCGTCCGGCTACACGCACATGCGCTGACGGCAATTTGTCAATGGATTAGGGTTTCGGAAAGCGAGCCTCGGAGGGTGGGAATGACCCAAAAATTGTGTGTGTCCACATGGTGTGTACACTATCATGGTGGGGTGTTGTTTGAACCAATTTTATACCCCCGGGTGCGTCCAGCTACACGCACATGCGCTGATGGCAATTAGTCAATGTTGTAGACAGCACGGTCAATGGATTAGGGTTTCCTGGAAAGCGAGCCTCGGATTGTGGGAATGACCCCAAAAATCGTGTGTATCCACATAATGTGTACACTATCATGGTGGGGTGTTGTTTGAACCAATTTGTACCCCCGGGTGCGTCCGGCTACACGCACATGCGCTGACGGCAATTTGTCAATGGATTGGGGTTTCCCTGGAAAGCGAGCCTCGGAGGGTGGGAATGACCCAAAAAATTGTGTGTGTCCACATGGTGTGTACACTATCATGGTGGGGTGTTGTTTGAACCAATTTTGTACCCCCGGGTGCGTCCGGCTACATGCACATGCGCTGACGGCAATTAGTCAATGTTGTAGACAGCACGGTCAATGGATTAGGGTTCTGGAAAGCGAGCCTCGGATTGTGGGAATGACCCCAAAAATCGTGTGTGTCCACATAATGTGTACACTATCATGGTGGGGTTTTGTTTGAACCAATTTTGTACCCCTGCGTCCGGCTACACGCACATGCGCTGACGGCAATTTGTCAATGGATTAGGGTTTCCCTGAAAAGCGAGCCTCGGAAGGTGGGAATGACCCAAAAAATAGTGTGTGTCCACATGGTGTGTACACTATCATGGTGGGGTGTTGTTTGAACCAATTTTGTACCCCCGGGTGCGTCCGGCTACACGCACATGCGCTGACGGTAATTTGTCAATGGATTAGGTTTCCCTGAAAAGCGGAAGGTGGGAATGACCCAAAAAATTGTGTGTGTCCACATGGTGTGTACACTATCATGGTGGGGTGATGTTTGAACCAATTTTGTACCCCCGGGTGCGTCCAGCTACACGCACATGCACTGATGGCAATTAGTCAATGTTGTAGACAGCGGTCAATGGATTAGGTTTCCTGTAAAGCGAGCCTCGGATTGTGGGAATGACCCCAAAATCGTGTGTGTCCACATAATGTGTACACTATCATTGTGGGGTGTTGTTTGAACCAATTTTGTACCCCCGGGTGCGTCCGGCTACGCACATGCGCTGACGGCAATTTGTCAATGGATTAGGGTTTCCCTGAAAAGCGTGCCTCGTAAGGTGGGAATGACCCAAAAATTGTGTGTCCACATGGTGTGTACGCTATCATGGTGGGGTGTTGTTTGAACCAATTTTGTACCCCCGGTGCGTCCAGCTACACGCACATGCGCCGATGGCAATTAGTCAATGTTGTAGACAGACGGTCAATGGATTAGGGTTTCCCTGGAAAGCGAGCCTCGGATTGTGGGAATGAACCCAAAAATCGTGTGTATCCACATAATGTGTACACTATCATGGTGGGGTGTTGTTTGAACCAATTTTGTACCCCGGGTGCGTCCGGCTACACGCACATGCGCTGACGGCAATTTGTCAATGGATTGGGGTTTCCCTGGAAAGCGAGCCTCGGAGGGTGGGAATGACCCAAAAATTGTGTGTGTGTCCACATGGTGTGTACACTATCATGGTGGGGTGTTGTTTGAACCAATTTTGTACCCCCGGGTGCGCCCGGCTACATGCACATGCGCTGACGGCAATTAGTCAATGTTGTAGACAGCACGGTCAATGGATTAGGGTTTCCCTGGAAAGCGAGCCTCGGATTGTGGGAATGACCCCAAAAATCGTGTGTGTCCACATAATGTGTACACTATCATGGTGGGGTTTTGTTTGAACCAATTTTGTACCCCCGGGTGCGCACATGCACTGACGGCAATTTGTCAATGGATTAGGTTTCCCGGAAAGCGAGCCTCGAGGGTGGGAATGACCCAAAAATTGTGTGTGTCCACATGGTGTGTACACTATCATGGTGGGGTGTTGTTTGAACCAATTTTGTACCCCCGGGTGCGTCCGGCTACACGCACATGCGCTGACGGTAATTTGTCAATGGATTAGGGTTTCCCTGAAAAGCGGAAGGTGGGAATGACCCAAAAATTGTGTGTGTCCACATGGTGTGTACACTATCATGGTGGGGTGATGTTTGAACCAATTTTGTACCCCCGGGTGCGTCCAGCTACACGCACATGCACTGATGGCAATTAGTCAATGTTGTAGACAGACGGTCAATGGATTAGGGTTTCCTGGAAAGCCTCGGATTGTGGGAATGACCCCAAAAATCGTGTGTGTCCACATAATGTGTACACTATCATTGTGGGGTGTTGTTTGAACCAATTTTGTACCCCCGGGTGCGTCCGGCTACACGCACATGCGCTGACGGCAATTTGTCAATGGATTAGGTTTCCTTAAAAAGCGTGCCTAAGGTGGGAATGACCCAAAAATTGTGTGTGTCCACATGGTGTGTACACTATCATGGTGGGGTGTTGTTTGAACCAATTTTGTATCCCCGGGTGCGTCCAGCTACACGCACATGCGCTGATGGCAATTAGTCAATGTTGTAGACAACACGGTCAATGGATTAGGGTTTCCCTGGAAAGCGAGCCTCGGATTGTGGGAATGACCCCAAAAATCGTGTGTGTCCACATAATGTGTACACTATCATGGTGGGGTTTTGTTTGAACCAATTTTGTACCCCCGGGTGCGTCCGGCTACACGCACATGCGCTGACGGCAATTTGTCAATGGATTAGGGTTTCCCTGGAAAGCGAGCCTCGGAGGGTGGGAATGACCCAAAAAATTGTGTGTGTCCACATGGTGTGTACACTATCATGGTGGGGTGTTGTTTGAACCAATTTTGTACCCCCGGGTGCGTCCAGCTACACTCACATGCGCTGATGGCAATTAGTCAATGTTGTAGACAGCACGGTCAATGGATTAGGGTTTCCCTGGAAAGCGAGCCTCGGATTGTGGGAATGACCCCAAAAATCGTGTGTGTCCACATAATGTGTACACTATCATGGTGGGGTGTTGTTTGAACCAATTTTGTACCCCCGGGTGCGTCCGGCTACACGCACATGCGCTGACGGCAATTTGTCAATGGATTGGGGTTTCCCTGGAAAGCGAGCCTCGAAAAGTGGGAATGACCCAAAAATTGTGTGTGTCCACATGGTGTGTACACTATCATGGTGGGGTGTTGTTTGAACCAATTTTGTACCCCGGGTGCGTCCGGCTACATGCACATGCGCTGACGGCAATTAGTCAATGTTGTAGACAGCACGGTCAATGGATTAGGGTTTCCCTGGAAAGCGAGCCTCGGATTGTGGGAATGACCCCAAAAATCGTGTGTGTCCACATAATGTGTACACTATCATGGTGGGGTTTTGTTTGAACCAATTTTGTACCCCCGGGTGCGTCCGGCAATTTGTCAATGGATTAGGGTTTCCCTGGAAAGCGAGCCTTGGAGGTGGGAATGACCCAAAAATTGTGTGTGTCCACATGGTGTGTACACTATCATGGTGGGGTGTTGTTTGAACCAATTTTGTACCCCGGGTGCGTCCGGCTACACGCACATGCGCTGACGGTAATTTGTCAATGGATTAGGGTTTCCCTGAAAAGCGGAAGGTGGAATGACCCAAAAAATTGTGTGTGTCCACATGGTGTGTACACTATCATGGTGGGGTGATGTTTGAACCAATTTTTACCCCCGGGTGCGTCCAGCTACACGCACATGCACTGATGGCAATTAGTCAATGTTGTAGACAGCACGGTCAATGGATTAGGGTTTCCCTGCAAAGCGAGCCTCGGATTGTGGGAATGACCCCAAAAATCGTGTGTGTCCACATAATGTGTACTCTATCATTGTGGGGTGTTGTTTGAACCAATTTTGTACCCCCGGGTCCGTCCGGCTACACGCACATGCGCTGACGGCAATTTGTCAATGGATTAGGGTTTCCCTGAAAAGCGTGCCTCGGAAGGTGGGAATGACCCAAAAAATTGTGTGTGTCCACATGGTGTGTACACTATCATGGTGGGGTGTTGTTTGAACCAATTTTGTATCCCCGGGTGCGTCCGGCTACACGCACATGCGCTGATGGCAATTAGTCAATGTTGTAGACAGCACGGTCAATGGATTAGGGTTTCCCTGGAAAAGCCTCGGATTGTGGAAATGACCCCAAAAATCGTGTGTGTCCACATAATGTGTACACTATCATGGTGGGGTTTTGTTTGAACCAATTTTGTACCCCCGGGTGCGTCCGGCTACACGCACATGCGCTGACGGCAATTTGTCAATGGATTAGGGTTTCCCTGGAAAGCGAGCCTCGGAGGGTGGGAATGACCCAAAAAATTGTGTGTGTCCACATGGTGTGTACACTATCATGGTGGGGTGTTGTTTGAACCAATTTTGTACCCCCGGGTGCGTCCGGCTACATGCACATGCGCTGACGGCAATTAGTCAATGTTGTAGACAGAACGGTCAATGGATTAGGGAAAGCGAACCTCGGATTGTGGGAATGACCCCAAAAATCGTGTGTGTCCACATGGTGTGTACATTATCATGGTGGGGTGTTGTTTGAACCAATTTTGTACCCCGGGTGCGTCCGGCTACACGCACATGCGCTGACGGCAATTTGTCAATGGATTAGGGTTTCCCTGGAAAGCGAGCCTCGGAGGGTGGGAATGACCCAAAAATTGTGTGTGTCCACATGGTGTGTACACTATCATGGTGGGGTGTTGTTTGAACCAATTTTATACCCCCGGGTGCGTCCGGCTACATGCACATGCGCTGACGGCAATTAGTCAATGTTGTAGACAACACGGTCAATGGATTAGGGTTTCCCTGGAAAGCGAACCTCGGATTGTGGGAATGACCCCAAAAATCGTGTGTCTCCACATGGTGTGTACATTATCATGGTGGGGTGTTGTTTGAACCAATTTTGTACCCCCGGGTGCGTCCGGCTACACGCACATGCGCTGACGACAATTTGTCAATGGATTAGGGTTTCCCTGAAAAGCGAGCCTCGGAAGGTGGGAATGACCCAAAAATTGTGTGTGTCCACATGGTGTGTACACTATCATGGTGGGGTGATGTTTGAACCAATTTTGTACCCCGGGTGCGTCCAGCTACACGCACATGCGCTGATGGCAATTAGTCAATGTTGTAGACAACACGGTCAATGGATTAGGGTTTCCCTGGAAAGCGAGCCTCGGATTGTGGGAATGACCCCAAAATCGTGTGTGTCCACATAATGTGTACACTATCATGGTGGGGTGTTGTTTGAACCAATTTTGTACCCCCGGGTGCGTCCGGATACACGCACATGCGCCGACGGCAATTTGTCAATGGATTAGGGTTTCCCTGGAAAGCGAGCCTTGGAGGGTGGGAATGACCCAAAAAATTGTGTGTGTCCACATGGTGTGTACACTATCATGGAGGGGTGTTGTTTGAACCAATTTTGTACCCCCGGGTGCGTCCGGCTACATGCACATGCGCTGACGGCAATTAGTCAATGTTGTAGACAGCACGGTCAATGGATTAGGGTTTCCCTGGAAAGCGAGCCTCGGATTGTGGGAATGACCCCAAAAATCGTGTGTCTCCACATGGTGTGTACATTATCATGGTGGGGTGTTTTTGAACCAATTTTGTACCCCGGGTGCGTCCGGCTACACGCACATGCGCCGGCAATTTGTCAATGGATTAGGGTTTCCCTGAAAAGCGTGCCTCGGAAGGTGGGAATGACCCAAAAATTGTGTGTGTCCACATGGTGTGTACACTATCATGGTGGGGTGTTGTTTGAACCAATTTTGTACCCCGGGTGCGTCCGGCTACACGCACATGCGCTGATGGCAATTAGTCAATGTTGTAGACAGCACGTCAATGGATTAGGGTTTCCCTGGAAAGCGAACCTCGGATTGTGGGAATGACCCCAAAATCGTGTGTCTCCACATGGTGTGTACACTATCATGGTGGGGTGTTGTTTGAACCAATTTTATACCCCCGGGTGCGTCCGGCTACACGCACATGCGCGACGGCAATTTGTCAATGGATTAGGGTTTCCCTGGAAAGCGAGCCTCGGAGGGTGGGAATGACCCAAAAAATGTGTGTGTCCACATGGTGTGTACACTATCATGGTGGGGTGCTGTTTGAACCAATTTTGTACCCCAGGTGCGTCCGGCTACATGCACATGCGCTGACGGCAATTAGTCAATGTTGTAGACAACACGGTCAATGGATTAGGTTTCCCTGGAAAGCGAACCTCGGATTGTGGGAATGACCCCAAAATCGTGTGTGTCCACATGGTGTGTACATTATCATGGTGGGGTGTTGTGTGAACCAATTTTGTACCCCGGGTGCGTCCGGCTACACGCACATGCGCTGACGGCAATTTGTCAATGGATTAGGGTTTCCCTGGAAAGCGTGCCTCGGGTGGGAATGACCCAAAAATTGTGTGTGTACACATGGTGTGTACGCTATCATGGTGGGGTGTTGTTTGAACCAATTTTGTACCATGATGAGGACATCCCATCTATTGATACAACCGCTGTACCTACAGCCACACAAATACAAGGACCAATCACTCGAGCTCGTGCCAAACAACTTAACTATCAGGTACTTTCGTTTCTTGGAACTATTCCTCAAATACATGAGAATATGATGCTGCCTAAATCAGATATGTTTGTTACTCTTAGGAATGATGGACCTAGCATGGATGAGGAGGACAAGCATTGGAGCATGATCACACATGGAGGAGATGGCAGCAAACATGTGAGGATTCAAGAGGACGCCCAAGTGGAGATTTCAGAACATTGAAGCCACCATAATGGAGCAACGATGCTTGGACGAATTCTACAAGTTTTCCCATCATAAAATTCGTCCAAGAGTTATTATTGGTGCTGCGTCACCTTATTTAATGGGCCAGGCCCATGTATTTTCGGATTAGGTATTTTAGGGGATTTTAAGAGGCCATATAAGTGGAGGAAGGCCCATTTAGGGGTGTTTTTGGCCAACCCTAGCTGGTTGGACGAAAATCCCTTGACTTCCCCCATATATATCCCTCTGTAGCCGTCATTAGAACTTGGATTTTGATTAGATTAAAAGTTAGCCAATTGCTGCAACTACGTGTACTTCTTTTGAGGCCAACGCCCAGAACAAGACCGACTATTCGGAATCCCACCATTATCAATCAAGCTTTCATCTATATTTGCAATATTCTGATTGCATCTTTAGTTCTTACTTGTTCTCGATTTCAGGTAGGAATTAAGACCCTTGCTGGTCAGGCTGATCGTGCATCCGCAAGATCAGTAACTCCCGGAGATTGTCCTAGCGATTGCATTGGCGCACGAGCTTTGCACGTGTAGTCGGATCGTCAAGCACGAACTCCACCAACAAATCGATTTATCCACGTCTCATCGAAAGATCGGCCACCTTTGCCCTATCAAGTGGTATCAGATTTCAGGTTGCTCGGTGAGATTTTACTGTTTTCCTAGTGTAGATTTGTTTTACCTATAACCCAGAAAAAGCCCCACAAAAAGAAGCTAGATTAGATCATCCATCCCATAGCCCCTGCCAAGCCATTGCATGATCTTTTCAGTTTTTGCTTTTTGAGTCTTCGTCTGCAATCGTCGTGTCGCGTGCTGGTCTTAGCGTCTAGAGTCGTTAGAGTTTCGAGTTCTGGTCATAGTAGTCACGTCGCCGCCGCACCATCTCCGCTTGCAGTCCTCGCCATATCACCGCCACCATACACTTCCGCCACATCTGCCATCAACTCCTTGTTGTGCCCCTTTTCTTCCCATCATAGTAGGATCTTTCTTGATCTTCGTTTCTGAGTTTTTTCGGGTTTTAGATCCGTTTTCTTGGCCAATTTCGTGTTTTCCGTCGGAATCCCGATAGCAGCCTAGCTGAAAGAAAAAATTCTGGTCGCCGACCATAGAGACCTCTGTGGTCTAGCGCCACGCAGATTCCCCAAAAAAAAAAATTCTGGTCGCCCGACCATAGAGACCTCTGTGGTCTAGCGCCAGATTCCAAAAAAAAAAAAAAAAAAAAAAAAACTCTGCCCTTACCTTAGGTGCCTCTTTCCTTCAGCGCAGCTAGCCCTCTTCCATTTTGTACCGCGTCGTGACCTCGTTGGTGATTTAGGCTCGCGTCTCTAATACGATCTAGCCTGGGACCAGCACAGTACCGTCTTTGAGCGTTTACTCAATTTGCATCGCTGATTTGATTATTGTGCCACCATATCACTATACTTTGCCTTCCCAGAGCTCTACATATTGTCTCCACGTGCACTGTGTCGACACTTGGTAATCGCTTTGGCAATCTTTGGAGACGCTGATCCTTGTTGGTTGTTACATCGCCTTCCTCCTGTTTGGTAAGGACTTGTAAGAGCTTTGTATTTTGCTTGACGAATTGCGCGTGAACCACCATATTCCGTAGTTTGTAGGCATATACATTTGTGCTTTTTCTGTACTAACCATGACAGGCACAGAGTCGGCGAACGTTGACCCGGATAAGATGACGAATGCAGAAATGCATGCTCACTTCCTCCACCTTTTGACCGGGCATGCAACCGACGTGGATGGGCGCCTCGGTGATGTTGACGCCAAACTCACCGACGCGCTGGACAAGATCGATGGCCTCGAGGCAGCCTTCAACTCCAAGCTCGACGCCAAGTTCCAGGAGTTGTTGACTCGATTACCGCCGCCTCGCGCCAACGTGCAACGCCGCGCACGCCGCGTTCCTCGTGCGGACGTTCCGGCGGGTACCGCTCCTGCTGAGGCAGCCGCACATGACGCGCCTTCTGATGAAGGATACGAGGACTATGGAGGGAACGAGGATGAGCAAGTAGATGAGAACATGCTGGATGACGAGGAGGTCCAACAACCTGCACCTGGTCGTCCACGACAACTGAACCGCAACGTTCGCCCACCTCCACGCCCGGTACGTAATGATGATGATCATGTTGCTAAACTTAAATTGAATATTCCGCCATTTGAGGGTAGATATAATCCTGATGCATATCTTACTTGGGAATTGGAAGTAGAACAGCGCTTTGCATGTTTACGATATCCTGATCATTTGCGTGTTAGTGCTGCCACTTGTGAGTTCACAGATTTTGCATCTATTTGGTGGTCTGAACATTGTAGAGTACATCATGCTAATATTCCTACTACCTGGGTTGGTTTAAAACTTGCTATGCGTACTCGTTTTGTTCCTCCACATTATCAGCGTGATTTGCTTAAAAAATTGTCTCGCTTAGAACAAGGAAAAAATTCTGTAGAAGACTATTATCAAGAATTGCAAACTGGCATGATTCGCTGTGGTATTGTAGAGGATAATGAGGCTATGCTTGCACGTTTCTTTGGTGGTTTGAATAAAGAGATTCAGAATATTTTAGAATATAAGGAGTACAACACTATTACTCGCTTGTTTCATCTTGCTTGCAAAGCTGAACGTGAAGTGCAGGATCGTCAACCACCATGGAGAAGAGCTAATATTTCTGCAGGTCGTACATCGTCGTGGACTCCACGACAATCAGCGCCACCATCTCGTGGGGCTGCATCAGCACCTTCTACCTCCAAGTACACCGCGCCTGCATCACGAGCACCACCTGCTGCTACTCCACCACCATCCGCTGGTCCTCCTCGGAGTTCATCTTCCATGGCCTCCACGGGGAAGACGCGCGACATTCAATGTCGCAAATGCTTGGGATTTGGTCACATAGAGAGAGAATGCAGAACCAAGCGTGTGATGTTGGTGCGTGAAGATGGAGAATATGATTCTGCAAGTGACTTTGATGAAGATACATTGGCCCTTATTGCTGCACGTGATGGTGCTAATTCTGATTCTGAGAGAGAGATGGAGGTAATGGACGCTGACACTGCTGATCAGTACAGGAGCTTAGTTGCACAACGTGTGTTGAGCGTGCAATTGAGCAAAGCTGAGCATGATCAACGCCACAATCTGTTCCAAACAAGAGGCGTTGTCAAAGAGCGAGCTATAAGGATCATCATTGATGGAGGGAGCTGCAATAATCTGGCTAGCGTTGACATGGTGGAGAAGCTTTCTCTTCCTACAAGACAGCGCACACATCCATATTACATTCAATGGTTTGAGAGCTCTCGGAAGCTCAAGGTAACAAGAACTACACGTGTGCATTTTACTATTGGTACATATTCTGATTTTGTGGATTGTGATGTTGTACCTATGCAAGCTTGTTCTTTGTTACTTGGTAGACCTTGGCAATTTGATAGAGAATCTGTTCATAATGGTAAAACTAATCAGTATTCTCTTATGCATGATGGAAAGAAAATTGGTCTTAAACCTATGACTCCTGAACAAATACTAAAAGATGATCTTGCTAGAGCTAGTAGAGTAAAAAACGAGGAGAAACTTAAGAGTGAGAATCAGATTGTTGCTGCAGATTTTGTACCACATAAGACTAATACTAAATCTGATTCAAACCATGCTACTGAAATTCGTTTGAAAAATCCTTGTTTGCTTGCTAGCAAATCTGATATTGCTGAACTTGATGTGAACACTACTCAATGCTATGCTATTATTTGCAAAGAAGTTCTGTTTTCATTTGAGGATATGCCTCCTTCTTTGCCACCTGCGGTTGCTAACCTTTTGCACAGTTGCACGCGACTAGTATTAGAATTCTGTGGCGCAGCAGCGGGTGCGCCACAGAAGTTTGGAATTCTGTGGCGCACGCTGTTCAGTGCGCCACAGAATCTTAGACTTCTGTGGCGCACCATTGATAGTGCGCCACAGAATTTGGCGCCCGATTTTGTGGCGCACTACCTTTCCATGCGCCACAGAATATTTATAAGTTTTTGTGGCGCACTGCCAGTTCATGCGCCACAGAATGTTAATTTTTGGATTTTCGAATTTTTTCCATTTCTGCAGTATATAGTGGTATTGCACAGGAAATATACAGATATATATAAGAAATACATAGCACATTCCAGAAATAACAGAATTACTCACAAATGACACACAAATGACATGATACACACAAGTCTTCATCATTACATCATTTAGATCCAAATTACACAAGTAGAAATGTGTTTGATCGTCGCATACACATACATGTGTGTTCATCTCGTCTCATATGCACATGCATCGTCACCGGCCACCTAGACTAAAGTAAAGTAGAGTACAACCGCGGTGGCGGTGAGTAAGAGGGGGACCAAGAACTTCAGCCGGTTCTTCTTCTTGCCCACGTGTGCCCTCCACTGTGCTACCGCCTCCTCTCTAGTCGCGTATCCCTTGTAGCTGTTCCCGCTGAACTTGTGCACCTGTTCGAGACAGTCCTGCCACTCCTCGTAGACACCTGGAACCCGACCCTTGTACACAACGTACGTCGGCATCTCTATTGACAAGGGCATATTAGTATATCATATTAGTACATCATGCATATATATATATGTTGATAAATATTAGACCAAAGTATATAGTAAAGTTGAGCACGGCAACAATAAGTTTGCGACACGCACACACAAGACGACGTCCACCGATACACATAAACCGATGAACATAGTACTTAGAGTTTAATTACGACCCACACAAAAGACCACGTCCATCGATATATATACAAACTAACCGATGAAGATAGCTAGTTTATCACACACTAAGTCAAGGCTCGCAGGGCTCCGGGAACGGCTTGTACAGATCTTTTGTAATCCACGTCCTCGTGTCACCCTGCGCTTTGAGGCGTTGCTCGATGTCCCTCTTGCATAACGCTCTACCCTGGTGCAAGGGCCCTCCCCCTGTGGTGACGTCTTGAGTGATGATATGTGATATCTTGACCCTGGTATCCTGGAAGTCTTCTCTGAGGTCATCATCGTTGATCCGCGCCAACTTTTCGGCCCATCCTCGGAGAGCAGATGGTAAACGCAAGTTCTGGCTATCCCGGACAAACCCTTTTAGGTGATGCATGACATAGAAGGCGTCCAGAGTGCTGTTTTCCGGCTGCTTGACACAGGGGAACTCGAACAAGTGCTTGAACTTGTGTTTACCATCATCCCTGAAACATTCCGCCTTTTCTTTGAAGGCGCCTCCCTTTTTGAAGTAGCCCTCGAGAGCATCATCTAGCACACCCCTTATTCTGGCGTAGTTCTTCTTTTTCGCACTCCCCGAGTCGAAATAGGTGGCAAGAGAAAACTTCGGGGCAATGGAGATGAGTACGCAGTGCGTGTCTCTGCGCAACACAAATTTGGATCGAGGTTGGAAATGAGCAATGGAAAAGAAATTTATTACAGGGCTAGCGGATGTGTACTTACTCGGGAAAGTAAGCCAAGAGGATGTTGTCCTTCCTCTTGTTGTCCAAGAAGCACTTCTGTAGGTACAACGAAGCCCGTACCCGCACCGCTGATAAGTTCAACTGGCTTTCACGCATGTAGTAAGGATCCGCTATCGCGACGTCCGGGATACTCTCTCTCTTGATCTTCATCGCCAGATTGAGCGCGAATAGGCGGACCAAGTTATAGTCCAGCCTTCTCGCGTGGAATAGCTTGAAGATGTCCTCGTACGCTATAAAGAATATATCCGCGGGGACATCAGTGACGAAGCCCACATCTCTTGGCACCCTGACCGTGAAGACCGGGTAATTTGGATCTTTGTCCTTAAGAAGGATACTCTCTAGGACCAGGATACTGTCCTGCAGAGGCAGCATAGCTCCGGAAGCAAGGTGTAGCAGCTCCGGACCCAGTATTGGTTTGCCAGCTTCATGCATTCTGGTCAAGCCATCCTTGCTGGGAGGTACCATGGAGTCCCGATGACGGATCGTCGGAGGTGGCTGGCTCGCAGACTTCTCCTTGTTCTTACTAGGTCTTTTACGGGGCTTCTTCGGAGCAACGGGCCCCGACGCTTCAAACTGCTCGTTGACCTTGTTGATCAGCGTATTGGGGCTGAAGATGTTTGCGGCGGTTGGCTCTTGTGTATCGGCTGCCGGAGGCGTCTCTTGAGAGAAGCCGCGGAACACCAGGCGCTGTTTGGTTGCCTTGGGTGGGCCAGCTGGTTCGTCGCGAACGCGGTATGCTTCTTCATCCGCGCCCGCCATGTACAAATCATCTATGTCGGCGCCGGTGTTGAGGTAGGCATCGACGTCTACCGGCCCATCATCATCGATGTCATCTTCATTGGGTGATGGGATGGGCGATAGCGGTGCAGCGGCCTTGCCTTTAGGCTCCGCCGGTGGCGGTTGAGGCAGAGACTCTCCCAGCAGTTTCTTGTGGCGGCTTGTTGTGGCGGTGACGACGGGAGGAGCTGCCCTCCGAGGAGGCGGCCGGACGATCGGCTGCCGGATGATCGAGGAGGCGCCGGTGGAGCGACCCCCAAGACGGATCTGGGTCTTTGGCCATACCATGGTATAGCCATGGCAGTTCTCAAGCGTCAGGTGCTCGTCGGCTCCCTCGGGCTTACATCCTCGTTCTCGGTGCTTAGGTAGTTCTGGCAGAAGGAGATGCACTCGTAGGTAAGAAAGCCCTTGGCTATGCTTCCATCTGGACGGGCCCTGTTGCGAACGAATCCTTTGATGACACCGTTCAACCTTTCGAATGGCATCATGTTGTGCAGGAATGTCGGCCCGAGGTGGATGATGTCATCCACTACATGGACAAGCAGATGCACCATGATGTCGAAGAACGCTGGCGGGAAGTAAATCTCGAGCTCGCATAGTATCTCGACGATCTCTTCTTGTAGCCTGTTGAGCTGCTTAACGCCGATGGACTTCCTAGAGATGACGTCGAAGAAGTTGCAGAGGCCAAACAGCGTCTCGCGGACGTGGTCGTCCATTATCCCTCGCATCGCAACGGGAAGTATCTGTGTCATCAGCACGTGACAGTCGTGAGACTTCATCCCGCTAAACCTCTTCTTCGCTACGTCCAGATATCTGCTTATCTTCCCCGAGTAACCGTGTGGAACTTTTACACCTAGGAGGCACTCGAAAAACCTCTCGAGCTCCTCCTCGCTCAGAGTGAAGCAGGCAGGTTTAAGCACCACCACCTCATTCTTCTTAGCCCTTTTGTGGTGACCCTGAGTCGTTTCCGTCTGTTCATCATCATCATCACTATCGGTGGGGTACTGAAGTTCTTTCTTGAGGCCAAGCAATTTCAGGTCGGTTCTTGCTTTCGGGCCATCCTTGGTCCTCTCCGGCATGTTCATCAGAGTGCCAAGTAGGCTCTCGGTAACGTTTTTCGTGATGTGCATGACATCGAGGCTATGGGGCGTGTGGAGGACCTTCCAGTACGGCAGGTCCCAGAAAACAGACCTCGCTTTCCATACTCCCAGCAGCGGCGATTCCCGCGGTCGCTTCTTTCCCGGCGCGGGGCACTCTTCCCAATTTTCCAAAAGCTCGGATATTTCTTCGCCGCTCCTCGGTCGTGGGGCTCTTCCGAGCTCCTCTTCGCCGTTGAACAGATCCTTGCGTTTTCTCCACGGGTGATCGAAGCGAAGCCACATTCGAGTCCCTTGGAACACAGTTTTACAAGACCCGGGAGGCTTCGGCAGCTGCAGATGCGGGGTCTTATCCATGCACTTGACACATCCCTTGAATCCGTGGTTCACCTGGCACGATACATATGCGTAACCAGGATAGTCCTGCACTGTCGTTAGCAATGCGGCTCTGAGAGGGAAATATTCTCTTTTGTACGCGTCCCAAGTAGGGGCCGGCGTCTGCCACAGCGTGGCTAACTCCTCTTTCAACAGACCGAGATACAGATGCATGTCCACGCCCGGTTGTTTTGGCCCCTGAATAAGAATACTCATGTGTACGTACCGCTGCTTTGTGCACAGCCAGGGGGGAGGTTGTATGGCCATACAAACACGGGCCAGGTGCTATGCGTGCTACTCTGGTTTCCAAAGGGATTGAGTCCGTCGGTGCTCATGCCCAGACGAATGTTCCTCGGTTCGCTCCCGAACTCATCTGCGAACTCAATGTCCAACGCATTCCACTGGCTAGCGTCTGCAGGGTGTGTCAGGATCTTGCCCTTCTCCGGATCATCTGCGGGCTTCTCCCTTTCCGCGTGCCATTGCATGAGCTTTGCTTCCTTAGGATCTACGAAATACCGCTGCAGACGGGGAGTGATAGGAAAGTACCAGACAACTTTCAGAGGAACTTTCTTGTTCCCTCTCTTGTACCGTCCTTGGCCGCACACCGGACATGTGGTTCTATCCTTGTACTCATTCCGAAAAAGTGCACAATCATTGATGCATGCGTGGTACTTTACGTGCGGTAGGTCGAGTGGGCAAACTACTTTCTTGGCCTCGTCGATACTTGTCGGCAATGTGTTGTCCTTGGGAAGACGAGCATGCCAGGATTTCATGTTATCGTTGAAGCTGCTGTCGGTCCATTTGTGTTCCGCCTTCATCTCCAGACACTCGAGCGTTACACTCAAGCGTGTATCCTCGGGCCGGCACCCTGGATACAATGGAGTCATCCCGTCTACCTCCATTTGCGCCAGCTTGGCTTCAGGTTTGGCGTTGCCCGTGTCCTTCAGGAGAAGCTCTTGAACATGAGGGTCCCGCAGGGCCGACGTTAGCGGCGTCTGCTTCCTCTCGGCATCTCCACCACCATCTCCTCCGGCATCATCATCTCCTTCATCGGCCTCTCCTTCCTCATGATGAACACCATGTTCGGGAGACTCTTCGTCTTCTCGCCCGATGTCGGCCTCTTCTTCATGACCAACATTTGCCGCCGGCTCCTCGTTGAAGCCGAGCATGAAACCGCGCCTGAGCAGGTGTTCCTCCAGTTGTCCAGAATCAGGGTCGATCCACTGCCGGAGTCCGCATTTTCGACACGGACATCTTATCAGGGTCATGTTGTTCCTAACCATGTCGGCCTTCGCGTTCACCTTGTATCTAACCACTTGTCCTTCCCTCATATGGACGACCATGGTTGACTGCATCATACATATATAGAGCAAAAGAGAGTTAATTAGAACCACACACACCATGCATAAACACACATGCATGCATGATCGCCGGAAAATTTCGACATGACCTATCCTAAAAGTGGGACATATGGCTAGTGCAAGAATTTGCCGAAATGGAAATGAATCAACATTTCGGCAAACATCCATGCACCACACGCCGGCACAAACCAACAACACAAATAAGCTTCTTCGCAAGCAAACATTCAACCACAACACAAAGCTCAACACATATAAACATCATCTTCTCGCCACCGCAAACCGTCCGGGAGCGCGATAATAATCTTCACCTACAAAACATCCATACACACAAAACATGCATCCAATAGTACTCAACCTCTCACAAATCTACCAACATCATGGTGGAGCAAGAGGATGGGGTGGTGGAGACAAAACAATGGACCATGCAAGAGGGAAAGTGGAGGAGGAGGGAAAGAGAATTGTGGTTTTTAGTACCCCTCTACAAGTTGGTGTGGCTTCCCCTCACAAATATGCCCACAAAATAGGCTTAGAGCTATCAACAATGGAGAAAAGTATGACCAAAATGGAGTGGGAGAGAGGAGGAACACGAGCTGGTTGGAGAAGACAAGAAGGGAAAGGGTGGTGGGTGGAAGAAAAGAGGGGGAAAGCTGCCTCCAAAAGTGAGATCTACTATTCACTTTCTGTGGCGCATTAGCTGATATGCGCCACAGAAACATGAACTTCTGTGGCGCATATGAGCTCATGCGCCACAGAATCATGGTGGCGTGAGCCGGGGGGTGGTCCCCGCAGGAAATTCTGTGGCGCATGGACCAACGTGCGCCACAGAAACTTAACTTTCTGTGGCGCACGCTGGACCATGCGCCACAGAATTTCCTTCGGCCATGTGCAGTGGTGGACCCAGCGTGGGTCCCACGAACTTTCTGTGGCGCACTGCTCACCGTGCGCCACAGAATCTCCATCTTCTGTGGCGCACGTGTAAGCATATGCGCCACGAAACATAAATTTTTTATGGCGCAGTTTGATGGTGCGCCACAGAAATATTTTTGTGGCGCATGACCTGTTTGGTGCGCCACAGAGGTGATTTCCACCTATAATGGTTTTCCTACTAGTGTTGAGGATATGCCTCCTTCTTTGCCACCTGCGGTTGCTAACCTTTTGCAGGAGTTCATTGATGTGTTCCCACAAGATGTACCACCTGGACTACCACCTATCCGTGGGATAGAACACCAGATTGACTTGATTCCAGGTGCTTCGCTGCCCAACCGTGCGCCATATCGTACCAATCCTGAAGAGACCAAAGAGATTCAGCGACAAATTCAGGTTCTCCAAGATAAAGGTTACATTCGTGAGTCTCTTAGCCCATGTGCTGTTCCTATTATCTTGGTACCTAAGAAGGATGGTTCTTCACGCCTGTGTACTGATTGTAGATCTATTAATAATATTACCATTCGTTACCGTCATCCTATACCTCGTTTAGATGATATGCTTGATGAATTGAGTGGTTCTATTATGTTCTCTAAAGTTGATTTGCGTAGTGGTTACCACCAGATTCGTATGCAATTAGGAGATGAATGGAAAACAGCGTTTAAAACTAAGTTCGGTTTATATGAGTGGTTAGTAATGCCTTTTGGTCTAACTAATGCACCTAGTACTTTCATGAGACTGATGAACGAAGTTTTACGTGCTTTTATTGGACGTTTTGTGGTGGTATACTTTGATGATATTCTGATTTATAGCAAATCTTTGGAGGACCATTTGGATCATTTACGTGCTGTTTTCAATGCTTTACGTGATGCACGTTTGTATGGTAATCTTGAGAAGTGCACCTTTTGCACCAATCGAGTTGCGTTTCTTGGCTATGTTGTTACTGCGCAGGGAATTGAAGTTGATCCAGCCAAGATTGAGGCAATTAAGAGTTGGCCGCAGCCAAAGACGGTCACACAAGTGAGGAGTTTTCTTGGCCTCGCTGGTTTCTATAGGCGCTTTGTGAAAGATTTTGGATCCATTGCTGCGCCACTGAATGAGCTTACAAAGAAGGATGTGCCCTTTGTGTGGGGCGATGCACAACAAGACGCCTTCATGATACTGAAAGATAAGTTAACACATGCTCCATTACTCCAACTTCCTGATTTCAATAAGACTTTTGAGCTTGAATGTGATGCTAGTGGAATTGGTTTAGGAGGTGTGTTATTACAAGAGGGCAAACCTGTTGCATATTTTAGTGAGAAATTGAGTGGGCCTAGTCTGAACTATTCTACTTATGATAAAGAATTATATGCGCTGGTTCGGACATTAGAAACTTGGCAACATTATTTATGGCCTAAAGAATTTGTTATACATTCTGATCATGAATCTTTGAAGCATATTCGTAGTCAAGCTAAGTTGAATCGCCGCCATGCAAAGTGGGTTGAGTTTATTGAGTCTTTTCCTTATGTTATCAAACACAAAAAGGGTAAAGATAATGTTATTGCTGATGCTTTGTCGCGCCGTTATACTATGCTATCTCAACTTGACTTCAAGATTTTTGGATTAGAAACCATAAAGGAACAATACTTGCATGATGCTGATTTTAAAGATGTGTTGCTGAATTGTAAAGATGGTAGAACATGGAACAAATTCGTCTTCAATGATGGATTTGTGTTCCGTGCTAACAAGCTATGCATCCCGGATAGTTCCGTTCGTCTTTTGTTGTTGCAGGAGGCGCATGGAGGAGGATTGATGGGTCACTTTGGTGTGAAGAAGACGGAGGATGTACTTGCTGCACACTTCTTTTGGCCACGTATGCGTCGAGATGTTGAGAGATTTGTGGCACGCTGCACTACATGTCAAAAAGCTAAGTCTCGACTTAATCCACATGGTTTATATATGCCTCTTCCTGTTCCTAGTGTACCTTGGGAGGATATTTCTATGGATTTCGTTTTGGGTTTGCCTCGTACACAGAAGGGGAGGGATAGTATCTTTGTTGTTGTGGATAGATTTTCTAAGATGGCACACTTTATTCCATGTCATAAAACTGATGATGCTACACATGTTGCTGATTTGTTCTTTCGTGAAATTGTGCGTTTACATGGTGTGCCAAATACTATTGTTTCTGATCGTGATACTAAATTTCTTAGCCACTTTTGGAGATGTTTATGGGCTAAGTTGGGGACTAAATTGCTGTTTAGTACTACATGTCATCCCCAAACTGATGGACAAACTGAAGTAGTAAATAGAACATTGTCTACTATGCTGCGGGCTGTGTTGAAGAAGAACTTAAAATTGTGGGAAGAGTGTTTGCCTCATATTGAATTTGCTTACAATCGTTCGCTGCATTCTACCACTAAGATGTGCCCTTTTGAGATTGTGTATGGTTTTGTTCCACGTGCACCTATTGATTTATTGCCTTTACCATCTTCGGTGCAAAATGATTTGGATGCTACACAACGTGCTGAATTGATATTAAAATTGCATGAGACTACTAAAGACAACATAGAACGCATGAATGCTAAGTATAAAATTGCTGGGGATAGAGGAAGAAAGCATGTTGTGTTTGATGTTGGTGATCTTGTTTGGTTGCATTTGCGCAAAGATCGTTTTCCTGCATTGCGCAAGTCTAAGTTAATGCCCCGTGCCGCTGGTCCTTTTAAGGTGTTAGAGAAAATAAATGATAATGCATATAAACTTGAGCTTCCTGCAGAATTGGGTCCGGTAAGTCCTACATTTAACATTGCAGATTTGAAGCCTTACTTTGGTGAAGAAGATGAGCTTGCGTCGAGGACGACTTCAATTCAAGAAGGGGGGCATGATGAGGACATCCCATCTATTGATACAACCGCTGTACCTACAGCCACACAAATACAAGGACCAATCACTCGAGCTCGTGCCAAACAACTTAACTATCAGGTACTTTCGTTTCTTGGAACTATTCCTCAAATACATGAGAATATGATGCTGCCTAAATCAGATATGTTTGTTACTCTTAGGAATGATGGACCTAGCATGGATGAGGAGGACAAGCATTGGAGCATGATCACACATGGAGGAGATGGCAGCAAACATGTGAGGATTCAAGAGGACGCCCAAGTGGAGATTTCAGAACATTGAAGCCACCATAATGGAGCAACGATGCTTGGACGAATTCTACAAGTTTTCCCATCATAAAATTCGTCCAAGAGTTATTATTGGTGCTGCGTCACCTTATTTAATGGGCCAGGCCCATGTATTTTCGGATTAGGTATTTTAGGGGATTTTAAGAGGCCATATAAGTGGAGGAAGGCCCATTTAGGGGTGTTTTTGGCCAACCCTAGCTGGTTGGACGAAAATCCCTTGACTTCCCCCATATATATCCCTCTGTAGCCGTCATTAGAACTTGGATTTTGATTAGATTAAAAGTTAGCCAATTGCTGCAACTACGTGTACTTCTTTTGAGGCCAACGCCCAGAACAAGACCGACTATTCGGAATCCCACCATTATCAATCAAGCTTTCATCTATATTTGCAATATTCTGATTGCATCTTTAGTTCTTACTTGTTCTCGATTTCAGGTAGGAATTAAGACCCTTGCTGGTCAGGCTGATCGTGCTCCCGCAAGATCAGTAACTCCCGGAGATTGTCCTAGCGATTGCATTGGCGCACGAGCTTTGCACGTGTAGTCGGATCGTCAAGCACGAACTCCACCAACAAATCGATTTATCCACGTCTCATCGAAAGATCGGCCACCTTTGCCCTATCAAGTGGTATCAGATTTCAGGTTGCTCGGTGAGATTTTACTGTTTTCCTAGTGTAGATTTGTTTTACCTATAACCCAGAAAAAGCCCCACAAAAAGAAGCTAGATTAGATCATCCATCCCATAGCCCCTGCCAAGCCATTGCATGATCTTTTCAGTTTTTGCTTTTTGAGTCTTCGTCTGCAATCATCGTGTCGCGTGCTGGTCTTAGCGTCTAGAGTCGTTAGAGTTTCGAGTTCTGGTCATAGTAGTCACGTCGCCGCCGCACCATCTCCGCTTGCAGTCCTCGCCATATCACCGCCACCATACACTTCCGCCACATCTGCCATCAACTCCTTGTTGTGCCCCTTTTCTTCCCATCATAGTAGGATCTTTCTTGATCTTCGTTTCTGAGTTTTTTCGGGTTTTAGATCCGTTTTCTTGGTCAATTTCGCGTTTTCCGTCGGAATCCTGATAGCAGTCTAGCTGAAAAAAAAAAAATTGGTCGCGACCATAGAGACCTCCGTGGTCTAGCGCCACGAGATTCCCCCAAAAAATTCTGGTCGCCCGACCATAGAGACCTCTGTGGTCTAGCGCCAAGGTAGATTCCAAAAAAAAAAAAAAAAAAACGCCCCTTACCTTAGGTGCCTCTTTCCTTCAGCGCCGCTGCCTCTTCCATTTTGTACCGCGTCGTGACCTCGTTGGTGATTTAGGCTCGCGTCTCTAATACGATCTAGCCTGGGACCAGCACAGTACCGTCTTTGAGCGTTTACTCAATTTGCATCGCTGATTTGATTATTGTGCCACCATATCACTATACTTTGCCTTCCCAGAGCTCTACATATTGTCTCCACGTGCACTGTGTCGACACTTGGTAATCGCTTTGGCAATCTTTGGAGACGCTGATCCTTGTTGGTTGTTACATCGCCTTCCTCCTGTTTGGTAAGGACTTGTAAGAGCTTTGTATTTTGCTTGACGAATTGCGCGTGAACCACCATATTCCGTAGTTTGTAGGCATATACATTTGTGCTTTTTCTGTACTAACCATGACAGGCACAGAGTCGGCGAACGTTGACCCGGATAAGATGACGAATGCAGAAATGCATGCTCACTTCCTCCACCTTTTGACCGGGCATGCAACCGACGTGGATGGGCGCCTCGGTGATGTTGACGCCAAACTCACCGACGCGCTGGACAAGATCGATGGCCTCGAGGCAGCCTTCAACTCCAAGCTCGACGCCAAGTTCCAGGAGTTGTTGACTCGATTACCGCCGCCTCGCGCCAACGTGCAACGCCGCGCACGCCGCGTTCCTCGTGCGGACGTTCCGGCGGGTACCGCTCCTGCTGCAGCAGCCGCACATGACGCGCCTTCTGATGAAGGATACGAGGACTATGGAGGGAACGAGGATGAGCAAGTAGATGAGAACGTGCTGGATGACGAGGAGGTCCAACAACCTGCACCTGGTCGTCCACGACAACTGAACCGCAACGCTCGCCCACCTCCACGCCCGGTACGTAATGATGATGATCATGTTGCTAAACTTAAATTGAATATTCCGCCATTTGAGGGTAGATATAATCCTGATGCATATCTTACTTGGGAATTGGAAGTAGAACAGCGCTTTGCATGTTTACGATATCCTGATCATTTGCGTGTTAGTGCTGCCACTTGTGAGTTCACAGATTTTGCATCTATTTGGTGGTCTGAACATTGTAGAGTACATCATGCTAATATTCCTACTACCTGGGTTGGTTTAAAACTTGCTATGCGTACTCGTTTTGTTCCTCCACATTATCAGCGTGATTTGCTTAAAAAATTGTCTCGCTTAGAACAAGGAAAAAATTCTGTAGAAGACTATTATCAAGAATTGCAAACTGGCATGATTCGCTGTGGTATTGTAGAGGATAATGAGGCTATGCTTGCACGTTTCTTTGGTGGTTTGAATAAAGAGATTCAGAATATTTTAGAATATAAGGAGTACAACACTATTACTCGCTTGTTTCATCTTGCTTGCAAAGCTGAACGTGAAGTGCAGGATCGTCAACCACCATGGAGAAGAGCTAATATTTCTGCAGGTCGTACATCGTCGTGGACTCCACGACAATCAGCGCCACCATCTCGTGGGGCTGCATCAGCACCTTCTACCTCCAAGTACACCGCGCCTGCATCACGAGCACCACCTGCTGCTACTCCACCACCATCTGCTGGTCCTCCTCGGAGTTCATCTTCCATGGCCTCCACGGGGAAGACGCGCGACATTCAATGTCGCAAATGCTTGGGATTTGGTCACATAGAGAGAGAATGCAGAACCAAGCGTGTGATGTTGGTGCGTGAAGATGGAGAATATGATTCTGCAAGTGACTTTGATGAAGATACATTGGCCCTTATTGCTGCACGTGATGGTGCTAATTCTGATTCTGAGAGAGAGATGGAGGTAATGGACGCTGACACTGCTGATCAGTACAGGAGCTTAGTTGCACAACGTGTGTTGAGCGTGCAATTGAGCAAAGCTGAGCATGATCAACGCCACAATCTGTTCCAAACAAGAGGCGTTGTCAAAGAGCGAGCTATAAGGATCATCATTGATGGAGGGAGCTGCAATAATCTGGCTAGCGTTGACATGGTGGAGAAGCTTTCTCTTCCTACAAGACAGCGCACACATCCATATTACATTCAATGGTTTGAGAGCTCTCGGAAGCTCAAGGTAACAAGAACTACACGTGTGCATTTTACTATTGGTACATATTCTGATTTTGTGGATTGTGATGTTGTACCTATGCAAGCTTGTTCTTTGTTACTTGGTAGACCTTGGCAATTTGATAGAGAATCTGTTCATAATGGTAAAACTAATCAGTATTCTCTTATGCATGATGGAAAGAAAATTGGTCTTAAACCTATGACTCCTGAACAAATACTAAAAGATGATCTTGCTAGAGCTAGTAGAGTAAAAAACGAGGAGAAACTTAAGAGTGAGAATCAGATTGTTGCTGCAGATTTTGTACCACATAAGACTAATACTAAATCTGATTCAAACCATGCTACTGAAATTCGTTTGAAAAATCCTTGTTTGCTTGCTAGCAAATCTGATATTGCTGAACTTGATGTGAACACTACTCAATGCTATGCTATTATTTGCAAAGAAGTTCTGTTTTCATTTGAGGATATGCCTCCTTCTTTGCCACCTGCGGTTGCTAACCTTTTGCAGGAGTTCATTGATGTGTTCCCACAAGATGTACCACCTGGACTACCACCTATCCGTGGGATAGAACACCAGATTGACTTGATTCCAGGTGCTTCGCTGCCCAACCGTGCGCCATATCGTACCAATCCTGAAGAGACCAAAGAGATTCAGCGACAAATTCAGGTTCTCCAAGATAAAGGTTACATTCGTGAGTCTCTTAGCCCATGTGCTGTTCCTATTATCTTGGTACCTAAGAAGGATGGTTCTTCACGCCTGTGTACTGATTGTAGATCTATTAATAATATTACCATTCGTTACCGTCATCCTATACCTCGTTTAGATGATATGCTTGATGAATTGAGTGGTTCTATTATGTTCTCTAAAGTTGATTTGCGTAGTGGTTACCACCAGATTCGTATGCAATTAGGAGATGAATGGAAAACAGCGTTTAAAACTAAGTTCGGTTTATATGAGTGGTTAGTAATGCCTTTTGGTCTAACTAATGCACCTAGTACTTTCATGAGACTGATGAACGAAGTTTTACGTGCTTTTATTGGACGTTTTGTGGTGGTATACTTTGATGATATTCTGATTTATAGCAAATCTTTGGAGGACCATTTGGATCATTTACGTGCTGTTTTCAATGCTTTACGTGATGCACGTTTGTATGGTAATCTTGAGAAGTGCACCTTTTGCACCAATCGAGTTGCGTTTCTTGGCTATGTTGTTACTGCGCAGGGAATTGAAGTTGATCCAGCCAAGATTGAGGCAATTAAGAGTTGGCCGCAGCCAAAGACGGTCACACAAGTGAGGAGTTTTCTTGGCCTCGCTGGTTTCTATAGGCGCTTTGTGAAAGATTTTGGATCCATTGCTGCGCCACTGAATGAGCTTACAAAGAAGGATGTGCCCTTTGTGTGGGGCGATGCACAACAAGACGCCTTCATGATACTGAAAGATAAGTTAACACATGCTCCATTACTCCAACTTCCTGATTTCAATAAGACTTTTGAGCTTGAATGTGATGCTAGTGGAATTGGTTTAGGAGGTGTGTTATTACAAGAGGGCAAACCTGTTGCATATTTTAGTGAGAAATTGAGTGGGCCTAGTCTGAACTATTCTACTTATGATAAAGAATTATATGCGCTGGTTCGGACATTAGAAACTTGGCAACATTATTTATGGCCTAAAGAATTTGTTATACATTCTGATCATGAATCTTTGAAGCATATTCGTAGTCAAGCTAAGTTGAATCGCCGCCATGCAAAGTGGGTTGAGTTTATTGAGTCTTTTCCTTATGTTATCAAACACAAAAAGGGTAAAGATAATGTTATTGCTGATGCTTTGTCGCGCCGTTATACTATGCTATCTCAACTTGACTTCAAGATTTTTGGATTAGAAACCATAAAGGAACAATACTTGCATGATGCTGATTTTAAAGATGTGTTGCTGAATTGTAAAGATGGTAGAACATGGAACAAATTCGTCTTCAATGATGGATTTGTGTTCCGTGCTAACAAGCTATGCATCCCAGATAGTTCCGTTCGTCTTTTGTTGTTGCAGGAGGCGCATGGAGGAGGATTGATGGGTCACTTTGGTGTGAAGAAGACGGAGGATGTACTTGCTGCACACTTCTTTTGGCCACGTATGCGTCGAGATGTTGAGAGATTTGTGGCACGCTGCACTACATGTCAAAAAGCTAAGTCTCGACTTAATCCACATGGTTTATATATGCCTCTTCCTGTTCCTAGTGTACCTTGGGAGGATATTTCTATGGATTTCGTTTTGGGTTTGCCTCGTACACAGAAGGGGAGGGATAGTATCTTTGTTGTTGTGGATAGATTTTCTAAGATGGCACACTTTATTCCATGTCATAAAACTGATGATGCTACACATGTTGCTGATTTGTTCTTTCGTGAAATTGTGCGTTTACATGGTGTGCCAAATACTATTGTTTCTGATCGTGATACTAAATTTCTTAGCCACTTTTGGAGATGTTTATGGGCTAAGTTGGGGACTAAATTGCTGTTTAGTACTACATGTCATCCCCAAACTGATGGACAAACTGAAGTAGTAAATAGAACATTGTCTACTATGCTGCGGGCTGTTTTGAAGAAGAACTTAAAATTGTGGGAAGAGTGTTTGCCTCATATTGAATTTGCTTACAATCGTTCGCTGCATTCTACCACTAAGATGTGCCCTTTTGAGATTGTGTATGGTTTTGTTCCACGTGCACCTATTGATTTATTGCCTTTACCATCTTCGGTGCAAAATGATTTGGATGCTACACAACGTGCTGAATTGATATTAAAATTGCATGAGACTACTAAAGACAACATAGAACGCATGAATGCTAAGTATAAAATTGCTGGGGATAGAGGAAGAAAGCATGTTGTGTTTGATGTTGGTGATCTTGTTTGGTTGCATTTGCGCAAAGATCGTTTTCCTGCATTGCGCAAGTCTAAGTTAATGCCCCGTGCCGCTGGTCCTTTTAAGGTGTTAGAGAAAATAAATGATAATGCATATAAACTTGAGCTTCCTGCAGAATTGGGTCCGGTAAGTCCTACATTTAACATTGCAGATTTGAAGCCTTACTTTGGTGAAGAAGATGAGCTTGCGTCGAGGACGACTTCAATTCAAGAAGGGGGGCATGATGAGGACATCCCATCTATTGATACAACCGCTGTACCTACAGCCACACAAATACAAGGACCAATCACTCGAGCTCGTGCCAAACAACTTAACTATCAGGTACTTTCGTTTCTTGGAACTATTCCTCAAATACATGAGAATATGATGCTGCCTAAATCAGATATGTTTGTTACTCTTAGGAATGATGGACCTAGCATGGATGAGGAGGACAAGCATTGGAGCATGATCACACATGGAGGAGATGGCAGCAAACATGTGAGGATTCAAGAGGACGCCCAAGTGGAGATTTCAGAACATTGAAGCCACCATAATGGAGCAACGATGCTTGGACGAATTCTACAAGTTTTCCCATCATAAAATTCGTCCAAGAGTTATTATTGGTGCTGCGTCACCTTATTTAATGGGCCAGGCCCATGTATTTTCGGATTAGGTATTTTAGGGGATTTTAAGAGGCCATATAAGTGGAGGAAGGCCCATTTAGGGGTGTTTTTGGCCAACCCTAGCTGGTTGGACGAAAATCCCTTGACTTCCCCCATATATATCCCTCTGTAGCCGTCATTAGAACTTGGATTTTGATTAGATTAAAAGTTAGCCAATTGCTGCAACTACGTGTACTTCTTTTGAGGCCAACGCCCAGAACAAGACCGACTATTCGGAATCCCACCATTATCAATCAAGCTTTCATCTATATTTGCAATATTCTGATTGCATCTTTAGTTCTTACTTGTTCTCGATTTCAGGTAGGAATTAAGACCCTTGCTGGTCAGGCTGATCGTGCTCCCGCAAGATCAGTAACTCCCGGAGATTGTCCTAGCGATTGCATTGGCGCACGAGCTTTGCACGTGTAGTCGGATCGTCAAGCACAAACTCCACCAACAAATCGATTTATCCACGTCTCATCGAAAGATCGGCCACCTTTGCCCTATCACCCGGTCCAGCTACACGCACATGCGCTGATGGCAATTAGTCAATGTTGTAGACAGCACGGTCAATGGATTAGGGTTTCCCTGGAAAGCGAGCCTCGGATTGTGGGAATGACCCCAAAAATCGTGTGTGTCCACATAATGTGTACACTATCATGGTGGGGTGTTGTTTGAACCAATTTTGTACCCCGGGTGCGTCCGGCTACACGCACATGCGCTGACGGCAATTTGTCAATGGATTAGGGTTTCCCTGGAAAGCGAGCCTCGGAGGGTGGGAATGACCCAAAAATTGTGTGTGTCCACATGGTGTGTACACTATCATGGTGGGGTGTTGTTTGAACCAATTTTGTACCCCCGGGTGCGTCCGGCTACATGCACATGCGCTGACGGCAATTAGTCAATGTTGTAGACGCACGGTCAATGGATTAGGGTTTCCCTGGAAAGCGAACCTCGAATGTGGGAATGACCCCAAAAATAGTGTGTGTCCACATGGTGTGTACGTTATCATGGTGGGGTGTTGTTTGAACCAATTTTGTTCCCCCGGGTGCGTCCGGCTACACGCACATGCGCTGACGGCAATTTGTCAATGGATTAAGGTTTCCCTGGAAAGCGAGCCTCGTGGGAATGACCCAAAAATTGTGTGTGTCCACATGGTGTGTACACTATCATGGTGGGGTGTTGTTTGAACCAATTTTGTACCCCGGGTGCGTCCGGCTACATGCACATGCGCTGACGGCAATTAGTCAATGTTTTAGACAACACGGTCAATGGATTAGGGTTTCCCTGGAAAGCGAGCCTCGGATTGTGGGAATGACCCCAAAAATCGTGTGTCTCCACATGGTGTGTACATTATCATGGTGGGGTGTTGTTTGAACCAATTTTGTACCCCGGGTGCGTCCGGCTACACGCATGCGCTGACGGCAATTTTTCAATGGATTAGGGTTTCCCGGCGAGCCTCGGAAGGTGGGAATGACCCAAAAAATTGTGTGTCCACATGTTGTGTACACTATCATGGTGGGGTGATGTTTGAACCAATTTTGTACCCCGGGTGCGTCCAGCTACACGCACATGCGCTGATGGCAATTAGTCAATGTTGTAGGCAGCACGGTCGGATTAGGGTTTCCCTGGAAAGCGAGCCTCATTGTGGGAATGACCCCAAAATCGTGTGTGTCCACATAATGTGTACACTATCATGGTGGGGTGTTGTTTGAACCAATTTTGTACCCCCGGGTGCGTCCGGCTACACGCACATGCGCTGACGGCAATTTGTCAATGGATTAGGGTTTCCCTGGAAAGCGAGCCTTGGAGGGTGGGAATGACCCAAAAATTGTGTGTGTCCACATGGTGTGTACACTATCATGGTGGGGTGTTGTTTGAACCAATTTTGTACCCCCGGGTGCGTCCGGCTACATGCACATGCGCTGACGGCAATTAGTCAATGTTGTAGACAGCACGGTCAATGGATTAGGGTTTCCCTGGAAAGCGAACCTCGGATTGTGGGAATGACCCCAAAAATCGTGTGTCTCCACATGGTGTGTACACTATCATGGTGGGGTGTTGTTTGAACCAATTTTGTACCCCCGGGTGCGTCCGGCTACACGCACATGCGCTGACGGCAATTTGTCAATGGATTAGGGTTTCCGTGGAAAGCGAGCCTCGGAGGGTGGGAATGACCCAAAAATGTGTGTGTCCACATGGTGTGTACATTATCATGGTGGGGTGTTGTTTGAACCAATTTTGTACCCCGGGTGCGTCCGGCTACACGCACATGCGCTGACGGCAATTTGTCAATGGATTAGGGTTTCCCTGAAAAGCGTGCCTCGGTGGGAATGACCCAAAAAATTGTGTGTGTCCACATGGTGTGTACACTATCATGGTAGGGTGATGTTTGAACCAATTTTGTACCCCCGGTGCGTCCAGCTACATGCACATGGCAATTATTAATGTTGTAGACAACACGGTCAATGGATTAGGGTTTCCCTGGAAAGCGAGCCTCGGATTGTGGGAATGAACCCAAAAATCGTGTGTGTCCACATAATGTGTACACTATCATGGTGGGGTGTTGTTTGAACCAATTTTGTACCCCCGGTGCGTCCGGCTACACGCACATGCGCTGACGGCAATTTGTCAATGGATTGGGGTTTCCCTGGAAAGCGAGAGGGTGGGAATGACCCAAAAATTGTGTGTGTCCACATGGTGTGTACACTATCATGGTGGGGTGTTGTTTGAACCAATTTTGTACCCCCGGGTGCGTCCGGCTACATGCACATGCGCTGACGGCAATTAGTCAATGTTGTAGACAGCACGGTCAATGGATTAGGGTTTCCCTGGAAAGCGAGCCTCGGATTGTGGGAATGACCCCAAAAATCGTGTGTGTCCACATAATGTGTACACTATCATGGTGGGGTGTTGTTTGAACCAATTTTGTACCCCCGGGTGCGTCCGGCTACACGCACATGCGCTGACGGCAATTTGTCAATGGATTAGGGTTTCCCGGAAAGCGAGCCTCGGAGGGTGGGAATGACCCAAAAATTGTGTGTGTCCACATGGTGTGTACACTATCATGGTGGGGTGTTGTTTGAACCAATTTTGTACCCCCGGGTGCGTCCGGCTACACGCACATGCGCTGACGGCAATTTGTCAATGGATTAGGGTTTCCCTGAAAGCGGAAGGTGGAAATGACCCAAAAATTGTGTGTGTCCACATGGTGTGTACACTATCATGGTGGGGTGTTGTTTGAACCAATTTTGTACCCCCGGGTGCGTCCGGCTACACGCACATGCGCTGACGGCAATTTGTCAATGGATTAGGTTTCCCTGGAAAGCGGGAATGACCCAAAAATTGTGTGTGTCCACATGGTGTGTACACTATCATGGTGGGGTGATGTTTGAACCAATTTTTTACACCCGGGTGCGTCCGGCTACACGCACATGCGCTGATGGCAATTAGTCAATGTTGTAGACAGCACGGTCAATGGATTAGGGTTTCCCTGCAAAGCGAGCCTCGGATTGTGGGAATGACCCCAAAATCGTGTGTGTCCACATAATGTATACACTATCATTGTGGGGTGTTGTTTGAACCAATTTTGTACCCCGGGTCCGTCCGGCTACACGCACATGCGCTGACGGCAATTTGTCAATGGATTAGGGTTTCCCGAAAAGCGTGCCTCGGAAGGTGGGAATGACCCAAAAATTGTGTGTGTCCACATGGTGTGTACACTATCATGGTGGGGTGTTGTTTGAACCAATTTTGTATCCCCGGGTGTGTCCAGCTACACGCACATGCGCTGATGGCAATCAGTCAATGTTGTAGACAGCACGGTCAATGGATTAGGGTTTCCCTGGAAAGCGAGCCTCGGATTGTGGGAATGACCACAAAAATCGTGTGTGTCCACATAATGTGTACACTATCATGGTGGGGTTTTGTTTGAACCAATTTTGTACCCCCGGGTGCGTCCGGCTACACGCACATGCGCTGACGGCAATTTGTCAATGGATTAGGGTTTCCCTGGAAAGCGAGCCTCGGAGGGTGGGAATGACCCAAAAAATTGTGTGTGTCCACATGGTGTGTACACTATCATGGTGGGGTGTTATTTGAACCAATTTTGTACCCCCGGGTGCGTCCGGCTACATGCACATGCGCCGACGGCAATTAGTCAATGTTGTAGACAGCACGGTCAATGGATTAGGGTTTCCCTGGAAAGCGAACCTCGGATTGTGGGAATGACCCCAAAAATCGTGTGTGTCCACATGGTGTGTACATTATCATGGTGGTGTGTTGTTTGAACCAATTTTGTACCCCGGGTGCGTCCGGCTACACGCACATGCGCGACGGCAATTTGTCAATGGATTAGGTTTCCCTGGAAAGCAAGCCTCGGAGGTGGGAATGACCCAAAAAATTGTGTGTGTCCACATGGTGTGTACACTATCATGGTGGGGTGTTGTTTGAACCAATTTTGTACCCCCGGGTGCGTCACATGCGCTGACGGCAATTAGTCAATGTTGTAGACAGCACGGTCAATGGATTAGGTTTCCCTGGAAAGCGAACCTCGGATTGTGGGAATGACCCCAAAATCGTGTGTCTCCACATGGTGTGTACATTATCATGGTGGGGTGTTGTTTGAACCAATTTTGTACCCCCGGGTGCGTCCGGCTACACGCACATGCGCTGACGGCAATTTGTCAATGGATTAGGGTTTCCCTGAAAAGCGAGCCTCGGGTGGGAATGACCCAAAAATTGTGTGTGTCCACATGGTGTGTACACTATCATGGTGGGGTGATGTTTGAACCAATTTTGTACCCCGGGTGCGTCCAGCTACACGCACATGCGCTGATGGCAATTAGTCAATGTTGTAGACAGCACGGTCAATGGATTAGGGTTTCCCTGGAAAGCGAGCCTCGGATTGTGGGAATGACCCCAAAATCGTGTGTGTCCACATAATGTGTACACTATCATGGTGGGGTGTTGTTTGAACCAATTTTGTACCCCCGGGTGCGTCCGGCTACACGCATGTGCTGACGGCAATTTGTCAATGGATTAGGGTTTCCCTGGAAAGCGAGCCTTGGAGGGTGGGAATGACCCAAAAAATTGTGTGTGTCCACATGGTGTGTACACTATCATGCTGGGGTGTTGTTTGAACCAATTTTGTACCCCGGGTGCGTCCGGCTACATGCACATGCGCTGACGGCAATTAGTCAATGTTGTAGACAGCACGGTCAATGGATTAGGGTTTCCCTGGAAAGCGAACCTCGGATTGTGGGAATGACCCCAAAAATCGTGTGTCTCCACATGGTGTGTACACTATCATGGTGGGGTGTTGTTTGAACCAATTTTGTACCCCCGGTGCGTCCGGCTACACGCACATGCGCCGACGGCAATTTGTCAATGGATTAGGGTTTCCCTGGAAAGCGAGCCTCGGAGGGTGGAATGACCCAAAAATGTGTGTCCACATGGTGTACATTATCATGGTGGGGTGTTCTTTGAACCAATTTTGTACCCCGGGTGCGTCCGGCTACACGCACATGCGTTGACGGCAATTTGTCAATGGATTAGGGTTTCCCTGGAAAGCCTTGGAGGGTGGGAATGACCCAAAAATTGTGTGTGTCCACATGGTGTGTACACTATCATTGTGGGGTGTTGTTTGAACCAATTTTGTACCCCGGTGCGTCCGGCTACATGCACATGCGCCGACGGCAATTAGTCAATGTTGTAGACAGCACGGTCAATGGATTAGGGTTTCCCCGGAAAGCGAACCTCGGATTGTGGGAATGACCCCAAAAATCGTGTGTCTCCACATGGTGTGTACCCTATCATGGTGGGGTGTTGTTTGAACCAATTTTGTACCCCCGGTGCGTCCGGCTACACGCACATGCGCCGACGGCAATTTGTCAATGGATTAGGTTTCCGTGGAAAGCGAGCCTCGGAGGGTGGGAATGACCCAAAAAATGTGTGTGTCCACATGATGTGTACATTATCATGGTGGGGTTTTGTTTGAACCAATTTTGTACCCCGGGTGCGTCCGGCTACACGCACATGCGCTGACGGCAATTTGTCAATGGATTAGGTTTCCAAAAAGCGTGCCTCGGAAGGTGGGAATGACCCAAAAATTGTGTGTGTCCACATGGTGTGTACACTATCATGGTGGGGTGATGTTTGAACCAATTTTGTACCCCCGGGTGCGTCCAGCTACACGCACATGCGCTGATGGCAATTAGTCAATGTTGTAGACAACACGGTCAATGGATTAGGGTTTCCCTGGAAAGCGAGCCTCGGATTGTGGGAATGAACCCAAAAATCGTGTGTGTCCACATAATGTGTACACTATCATGGTGGGGCGTTGTTTGAACCAATTTTGTACCCCCGGGTGCATCCGGCTACACGCACATGCGCTGACGGCAATTTGTCAATGGATTGGGGTTTCCCTGGAAAGCGAGCCTCGGAGGGTGGGAATGACCCAAAAATTGTGTGTGTCCACATGGTGTGTACACTATCATGGTGGGGTGTTGTTTGAACCAATTTTGTACCCCCGGGTGCGTCCGGCTACATGCACATGCGCGGCAATTAGTCAATGTTGTAGACACGGTCAATGGATTAGGGTTTCCCTGGAAAGCGAGCCTCGGATTGTGGGAATGACCCCAAAATCGTGTGTGTCCACATAATGTGTACACTATCATGGTGGGGTGTTGTTTGAACCAATTTTGTACCCCGGGTGCGTCCGGGCACATGCGCTGACGGCAATTTGTCAATGGATTAGGGTTTCCCCGGAAAGCGAGCCTCGGAGGGTGGGAATGACCCAAAAATTGTGTGTGTCCACATGGTGTGTACACTATCATGGTGGGGTGTTGTTTGAACCAATTTTGTACCCCCGGTGCGTCCGGCTACACGCACATGCGCTGACGGTAATTTGTCAATGGATTAGGGTTTCCCTGAAAAGCGAAGGTGGGAATGACCCAAAAAATTGTGTGTGTCCACATGGTGTGTACACTATCATGGTGGGGTGATGTTTGAACCAATTTTTACCCCCGGGTGCGTCCACTACACGCACATGCGCTGATGGCAATTAGTCAATGTTGTAGACAGACGGTCAATGGATTAGGTTTCCCGGAAAGCGAGCCTCTGATTGTGGGAATGACCCCAAAATCGTGTGTGTCCACATAATGTATACACTATCATTGTGGGGTGTTGTTTGAACCAATTTTGTACCCCCGGGTGCGTCCGGCTACACGCACATGCGCTGACGGCAATTTGTCAATGGATTAGGGTTTCCCTGAAAAGCGTGCCTCGGAAGGTGGGAATGACCCAAAAAATTGTGTGTGTCCACATGGTGTGTACACTATCATGGTGGGGTGTTGTTTGAACCAATTTTGTATCCCCGGGTGCGTCCAGCTACACGCACATGCGCTGATGGCAATTAGTCAATGTTGTAGACAGCACGGTCAATGGATTAGGGTTTCCCTGGAAAGCGAGCCTCGGATTGTGGGAATGACCCCAAAAATCGTGTGTGTCCACATAATGTGTACACTATCATGGTGGGGTTTTGTTTGAACCAATTTTGTACCCCCGGGTGCGTCCGGCTACACGCACATGCGCTGACGGCAATTTGTCAATGGATTAGGGTTTCCCTGGAAAGCGAGCCTCGGAGGGTGGGAATGACCCAAAAAATTGTGTGTGTCCACATGGTGTGTACACTATCATGGTGGGGTGATGTTTGAACCAATTTTGTACCCCGGGTGCGTCCAGCTACACGCACATGCGCTGATGGCAATTAGTCAATGTTGTAGACAACACGGTCAATGGATTAGGGTTTCCCTGGAAAGCGAGCCTCGGATTGTGGGAATGAACCCAAAATCGTGTGTGTCCACATAATGTGTACACTATCATGGTGGGGTGTTGTTTGAACCAATTTTGTACCCCCGGGTGCGTCCGGCTACACGCACATGCGCTGACGGCAATTTGTCAATGGATTGGGGTTTCCCTGGAAAGCGAGCCTCGGGTGGGAATGACCCAAAAATTGTGTGTGTCCACATGGTGTGTACACTATCATGGTGGGGTGTTGTTTGAACCAATTTTGTACCCCGGGTGCGTCCGGCTACATGCACATGCGCTGACGGCAATTAGTCAATGTTGTAGACAGCACGGTCAATGGATTAGGGTTTCCCTGGAAAGCGAGCCTCGGATTGTGGGAATGACCCCAAAAATCGTGTGTGTCCACATAATGTGTACACTATCATGGTGGGGTGTTGTTTGAACCAATTTGTACCCCCGGGTGCGTCCGGCTACACGCACATGCGCTGACGGCAATTTGTCAATGGATTAGGGTTTCCCTGGAAAGCGAGCCTCGGAGGGTGGGAATGACCCAAAAATTGTGTGTGTCCACATGGTGTGTACACTATCATGGTGGGGTGTTGTTTGAACCAATTTTGTACCCCCGGGTGCGTCCGGCTACACGCACATGCGCTGACGGTAATTTGTCAATGGATTAGGTTTCCTAAAAGCGGAAGGTGGGAATGACCCAAAAATTGTGTGTGTCCACATGGTGTGTACACTATCATGGTGGGGTGATGTTTGAACCAATTTTTTACCCCCGGTGCGTCCGGCTACACGCACATGCGCTGATGGCAATTAGTCAATGTTGTAGACAGCACGGTCAATGGATTAGGGTTTCCCTGGAAAGCGAGCCTCGGATTGTTGGAATGACCCCAAAAATCGTGTGTGTCCACATAATGTATACTCTATCATTGTGGGGTGTTGTTTGAACCAATTTTGTACCCCCGGGCATCCGGCTACACGCACATGCGCTGACGGCAATTTGTCAATGGATTAGGGTTTCCCTGGCGTGCCTCGGAAGGTGGGAATGACCCAAAAAATTGTGTGTGTCCACATGGTGTGTACACTATCATGGTGGGGTGTTGTTTGAACCAATTTTGTATCCCCGGGTGCGTCCGGCTACACGCACATGCGCTGATGGCAATTAGTCAATGTTGTAGACAACACGGTCAATGGATTAGGGTTTCCCGGAAAGCGAGCCTCGGATTGTGGAAATGACCCCAAAAATCGTGTGTGTCCACATAATGTGTACACTATCATGGTGGGGTTTTGTTTGAACCAATTTTGTACCCCCGGGTGCGTCCGGCTACACGCACATGCGCTGACGGCAATTTGTCAATGGATTAGGGTTTCCCTGGAAAGCGAGCCTCGGAGGGTGGGACCCAAAAAATTGTGTGTGTCCACATGGTGTGTACACTATCATGGTGGGGTGTTGTTTGAACCAATTTTGTACCCCCGGGTGCGTCCGGCTACATGCACATGCGCTGACGGCAATTAGTCAATGTTGTAGACAACACGGTCAATGGATTAGGTTTCCCTGGAAAGCGAACCTCGGATTGTGGCAATGACCCCAAAATCGTGTGTGTCCACATGGTGTGTACATTATCATGGTGGGGTGTTGTTTGAACCAATTTTGTACCCCGGGTGCGTCCGGCTACACGCACATGCGCTGACGGCAATTTGTCAATGGATTAGGGTTTCCCTGGAAAAGCCTCGGAGGGTGGGAATGACCCAAAAATTGTGTGTGTCCACATGGTGTGTACACTATCATGGTGGGGTGTTGTTTGAACCAATTTTGTACCCCGGGTGCGTCCGGCTACATGCACATGCGCTGACGGCAATTAGTCAATGTTGTAGACAGCACGGTCAATGGATTAGGGTTTCCCTGGAAAGCGAACCTCGGATTGTGGGAATGACCCCAAAAATCGTGTGTCTCCACATGGTGTGTACATTATCATGGTGGGGTGTTGTTTGAACCAATTTTGTACCCCCGGGTGCGTCCGGCTACACGCACATGCGCTGACGGCAATTTGTCAATGGATTAGGGTTTCCCTGAAAAGCCTCGGAAGGTGGGAATGACCCAAAAATTTGTGTGTGTCCACATGGTGTGTACACTATCATGGTGGGGTGATGTTTGAACCAATTTTGTACCCCGGGTGCGTCCAGCTACACGCACATGCGCTGATGGCAATTAGTCAATGTTGTAGACAACACGGTCAATGGATTAGGGTTTCCCTGGAAAGCGAGCCTCGGATTGTGGGAATGACCCAAAAATCGTGTGTGTCCACATAATGTGTACACTATCATGGTGGGGTGTTGTTTGAACCAATTTTGTACCCCCGGGTGCGTCCGGCTACACGCACATGCGCTGACGGCAATTTGTCAATGGATTAGGGTTTCCCGGGAAAGCGAGCCTCGGAGGGTGGGAATGACCCAAAAAATTGTGTGTGTCCACATGGTGTGTACACTATCATGGTGGGGTGTTGTTTGAACCAATTTTGTACCCCCGGGTGCGTCCGGCTACATGCACATGCGCCGACGGCAATTAGTCAATGTTGTAGACAACACGGTCAATGGATTAGGGTTTCCCTGGAAAGCGAGCCTCGGATTGTGGGAATGACCCCAAAAATCGTGTGTCTCCACATGGTGTGTACATTATCATGGTGGGGTGTTGTTTGAACCAATTTTGTACCCCGGGTGCGTCCGGCTACACGCACATGCGCTGACGGCAATTTGTCAATGGATTAGGTTTCCCTGGAAAGCGAGCCTCGGAAGGTGGGAATGACCCAAAAATTGTGTGTGTCCACATGGTGTGTACACTATCATGGTGGGGCGTTGTTTGAACCAATTTTGTACCCCCGGGTGCGTCCAGCTACACGCACATGCGCGATGGCAATTAGTCAATGTTGTAGACACCACGGTCAATGGATTAGGGTTTCCCTGGAAAGCGAACCTCTGATTGTGGGAATGACCCCAAAATCGTGTGTCTCCACATGGTGTGTACACTATCATGGTGGGGTGTTGTTTGAACCAATTTTGTACCCCCGGGTGCGTCCGGCTACACGCACATGCGCCGACGGCAATTTGTCAATGGATTAGGTTTCCCTGGAAAGCGAGCCTCGGAGGGTGGGAATGACCCAAAAAATGTGTGTGTCCACATGGTGTGTACACTATCATGGTGGGGTGTTGTTTGAACCAATTTTGTACCCCCGGGTGCGTCCGGCTACATGCACATGCGCTGACGGCAATTAGTCAATGTTGTAGACAGCACGGTCAATGGATTAGGGTTTCCCTGGAAAGCGAACCTCGGATTGTGGGAATGACCCCAAAAATCGTGTGTGTCCACATGGTGTGTACATTATCATGGTGGGGTGTTGTTTGAACCAATTTTGTACCCCCGGGTGCGTCCGGCTACACGCACATGCGCTGACGGCAATTTGTCAATGGATTAAGCGAGCCTCGGAAGGTGGGAATGACCCAAAAATTGTGTGTGTCCACATGGTGTGTACACTATCATGGTGGGGTGTTGTTTGAACCAATTTTGTACCCCCGGGTGCGTCCGGCTACATGCACATGCGCTGACGGCAATTAGTCAATGTTGTAGACAGCACGGTCAATGGATTAGGGTTTCCCTGGAAAGCGAACCTCGGATTGTGGGAATGACCCCAAAAATCGTGTGTCTCCACATGGTGTGTACATTATCATGGTGGGGTGTTGTTTGAACCAATTTTGTACCCCGGGTGCGTCCGGCTACACGCACATGCGCTGACGGCAATTTGTCAATGGATTAGGGTTTCCTGGAAAGCGAGCCTCGGAAGGTGGGAATGACCCAAAAATTTGTGTGTGTCCACATGGTGTGTACACTATCATGGTGGGGTGATGTTTGAACCAATTTTGTACCCCCGGGTGCGTCCAGCTACACGCACATGCGCTGATGGCAATTAGTCAATGTTGTAGACAACACGGTCAATGGATTAGGGTTTCCCTGGAAAGCGAGCCTCGATTGTGGGAATGACCCTAAAATCGTGTGTGTCCACATAATGTGTACACTATCATGGTGGGGTGTTGTTTGAACCAATTTTGTACCCCCGGGTGCGTCCGGCTACACGCACATGCGCTGACGGCAATTTGTCAATGGATTAGGGTTTCCTTGGAAAGCGAGCCTTGGAGGGAATGACCCAAATTGTGTGTGTCCACATGGTGTGTACACTATCATGGTGGGGTGTTGTTTGAACCAATTTTGTACCCCGGGTGCGTCCGGCTACATGCACATGCGCTGACGGCAATTAGTCAATGTTGTAGACAACACGGTCAATGGATTAGGGTTTCCCTGGAAAGCGAGCCTCGGATTGTGGGAATGACCCCAAAATCGTGTGTGTCCACATGGTGTGTACATTATCATGGTGGGGTGTTGTTTGAACCAATTTTGTACCCCCGGGTGCGTCCGGCTACACGCACATGCGCTGACGGCAATTTGTCAATGGATTAGGGTTTCCCTGAAAAGCGTGCCTCGGAAGGTGGGAATGACCCAAAAATTGTGTGTGTCCACATGGTGTGTACACTATCATGGTGGGGCGTTGTTTGAACCAATTTTGTACCCCGGGTGCGTCCAGCTACACGCACATGCGCTGATGGCAATTAGTCAATGTTGTAGACACCACGGTCAATGGATTAGGGTTTCCCTGGAAAGCGAACCTCGGATTGTGGGAATGACCCCAAAAATCGTGTGTCTCCACATGGTGTGTACACTATCATGGTGGGGTGTTGTTTGAACCAATTTTGTACCCCCGGTGCGTCCGGCTACACGCACATGCGCTGACGGCAATTTGTCAATGGATTAGGGTTTCCCTGGAAAGCGAGCCTCGGAGGGTGGGAATGACCCAAAAAATTGTATGTGTCCACATGGTGTGTACACTATCATGGTGGGGTGTTGTTTGAACCAATTTTGTACCCCGGGTGCGTCCGGCTACATGCACATGCGCTGACGGCAATTAGTCAATGTTGTAGACAAAACGGTCAATGGATTAGGGTGGAAAGCGAACCTCGGATTGTGGGAATGACCCCAAAAATCGTGTGTGTCCACATGGTGTGTACATTATCATGGTGGGGTGTTGTTTGAACCAATTTTGTACCCCCGGGTGCGTCCGGCTACACGCACATGCGCTGACGGCAATTTGTCAATGGATTAGGGTTTTCCTGAAAAGCGTGCCTCGTAAGGTGGGAATGACCCAAAAAATTGTGTGTCCACATGGTGTGTACGCTATCATGGTGGGGTGTTGTTTGAACCAATTTTGAACCCCCGGGCGTCCAACTACACGCACATGCGCGATGGCAATTAGTCAATGTTGTAGACAAAACGGTCAATGGATTAGGGTTTCCCTGGAAAGCGAGCCTCGGATTGTGGGAATGACCCCAAAATCGTGTGTGTCCACATAATGTGTACACTATCATGGTGGGGTGTTGTTTGAACCAATTTTGTACCCCGGGTGCGTCCGGCTACACGCACATGCGCTGACGGCAATTTGTCAATGGATTAGGGTTTCCCGGAAAGCGAGCCTCGGAGGGTGGGAATGACCCAAAAATTGTGTGTGTCCACATGGTGTGTACACTATCATGGTGGGGTGTTGTTTGAACCAATTTTGTACCCCCGGGTGCGTCCGGCTACATGCACATGCGCTGACGGCAATTAGTCAATGTTGTAGACAACACGGTCAATGGATTAGGGTTTCCCTGGAAAGCGAGCCTCGGATTGTGGGAATGACCCCAAAAATAGTGTGTGTCCACATGGTGTGTACATTATCATGGTGGGGTGTTGTTTGAACCAATTTTGTACCCCGGGTGCGTCCGGCTACACGCACATGCGCTGACGGCAATTTGTCAATGGATTAAGGTTTCCCTGGAAAGCGAGCCTCGGAGGGTGGGAATGACCCAAAAATTGTGTGTGTCCACATGGTGTGTACACTATCATGGTGGGGTGTTGTTTGAACCAATTTTGTACCCCGGGTGCGTCCGGCTACATGCACATGCGCGACGGCAATTAGTCAATGTTGTAGACAACACGGTCAATGGATTAGGGTTTCTCTGGAAAGCGAACCTCGGATTGTGGGAATGACCCCAAAAATCGTGTGTCTCCACATGGTGTGTACATTATCATTGTGGGGTGTTTGAACCAATTTTGTACCCCCGGGTGCGTCCGGCTACACGCACATGCGCTGACGGCAATTTGTCAATGGATTAGGGTTTCCCTGAAAAGCGAGCCTCGGAAGGTGGGAATGACCCAAAAAATTGTGTGTGTCCACATGTTGTGTACACTATCATGGTGGGGTGATGTTTGAACCAATTTTGTACCCCGGGTGCGTCCAGCTACACGCACATGCGCTGATGGCAATTAGTCAATGTTGTAGAAGCACGGTCAATGGATTAGGGTTTCCCTGGAAAGCGAGCCTCGGATTGTGGGAATGACCCCAAAATCGTGTGTGTCCACATAATGTGTACACTATCATGGTGGGGTGTTGTTTGAACCAATTTTGTACCCCCGGGTGCGTCCGGCTACATGCACATGCGCTGACGGCAATTTGTCAATGGATTAGGGTTTCCGGAAAGCGAGCCTCAGGGTGGGAATGACCCAAAAAATTGTGTGTGTCCACATGGTGTGTACACTATCATGGTGGGGTGTTGTTTGAACCAATTTTGTACCCCGGGTGCGTCCGGCTACACGCACATGCGCTGACGGCAATTAGTCAATGTTGTAGACAACACGGTCAATGGATTAGGGCCCTGGAAAGCGAACCTCGGATTGTGGGAATGACCCCAAAATCGTGTGTGTCCACATGGTGTGTACATTATCATGGTGGGGTGTTGTTTGAACCAATTTTGTACCCCCGGGTGCGTCCGGCTACACGCACATGCGCCGACGGCAATTTGTCAATGGATTAGGGTTTTCCCTGAAAAGCGTGCCTCGTGGGAATGACCCAAAAATTGTGTGTGTCCACATGGTGTGTACGCTATCATGGTGGGGTGTTGTTTGAACCAATTTTGTACCCCCGGGTGCGTCCAGCTACACGCACATGCGCGATGGCAATTAGTCAATGTTGTAGACAACACGGTCAATGGATTAGGGTTTCCCTGGAAAGCGAGCCTCGGATTGTGGGAATGACCCCAAAATCGTGTGTGTCCACATAATGTGTACACTATCATGGTGGGGTGTTGTTTGAACCAATTTTGTACCCCGGGTGCGTCCGGCTACACGCACATGCGCTGACGGCAATTTGTCAATGGATTAGGGTTTCCCTGGAAAGCGAGCCTCGGATTGTGGGAATGACCCAAATTGTGTGTGTCCACATGGTGTGTACACTATCATGGTGGGGTGTTGTTTGAACCAATTTTGTACCCCGGGCGTCCATACATGCACATGCGCTGACGGCAATTAGTCAATGTTGTAGACAACACGGTCAATGGATTAGGGTTTCCCTGGAAAGCGAACCCGGATTGTGGGAATGACCCCAAAATCGTGTGTGTCCACATGGTGTGTACATTATCATGGTGGGGTGTTGTTTGAACCAATTTTGTACCCCGGGTGCGTCCGGCTACACGCACATGCGCTGACGGCAATTTGTTAATGGATTAGGGTTTTCCTAAAAAGCGTGCCTCGTAAGGTGGGAATGACCCCAAAAATTGTGTGTGTCCACATGATGTGTACGCTATCATGGTGGGGTGTTGTTTGAACCAATTTTGTACCCCCGGGTGCGTCCAGCTACACGCACATGCGCTGATGGCAATTAGTCAATGTTGTAGACAACACGGTCAATGGATTAGGGTTTCCCGAAAGCGAGCTCGGATTGTGGGAATGACCCCAAAATCGTGTGTGTCCACATAATGTGTACACTATCATGGTGGGGTGTTGTTTGAACCAATTTTGTACCCCGGGTGCGTCCGGCTACACGCACATGCGCTGACGGCAATTTGTCAATGGATTAGGGTTTCCCTGGAAAGCGAGCCTCGGAGGGTGGGAATGACCCAAAAATTGTGTGTGTCCACATGGTGTGTACACTATCATGGTGGGGTGTTGTTTGAACCAATTTTGTACCCCGGGTGCGTCCGGCTACATGCACATGCGCTGACGGCAATTAGTCAATGTTGTAGACAACACGGTCAATGGATTAGGGTTTCCCTGGAAAGCGAACCTCGGATTGTGGGAATGACCCCAAAAATAGTGTGTGTCCACATGGTGTGTACATTATCATGGGGGGTGTTGTTTGAACCAATTTTGTACCCCCGGGTGCGTCCGGCACATGCGCATGCGGAATTTGTCAATGGATTAAGGTTTCCCTGAAAGCGAGCCTCGGAGGGTGGGAATGACCCAAAAATTGTGTGTGTCCACATGGTGTGTACACTATCATGGTGGGGTGTTGTTTGAACCAATTTTGTACCCCGGGGCCCCTACACGCACATGCGCTGACGGCAATTAGTCAATGTTGTAGACAACACGGTCAATGGATTAGGGTTTCCCTGGAAAGCGAACCTCGGATTGTGGGAATGACCCCAAAATCGTGTGTCTCCACATGGTGTGTACATTATCATTGTGGGGTGTTGTTTGAACCAATTTTGTACCCCCGGGTGCGTCCGGCTACACGCACATGCGCTGACGGCAATTTGTCAATGGATTAGGGTTTCCAAGCGGAAGGTGGGAATGACCCAAAAAATTGTGTGTGTCCACATGTTGTGTACACTATCATGGTGGGGTGATGTTTGAACCAATTTTGTACCCGGGTGCATCCAGCTACACGCACATGCGCGATGGCAATTAGTCAATGTTGTAGACAGCACGGTCAATGGATTAGGGTTTGGGCGAGCCTCGGATTGTGGGAATGACCCCAAAAATCGTGTGTGTCCACATAATATGTACACTATCATGGTGGGGTGTTGTTTGAACCAATTTTGTACCCCCGGGTGCGTCCGGCTACACGCACATGCGCTGACGGCAATTTGTCAATGGATTAGGGTTTCCCTGGAAAGCGAGCCTCGGAGGGTGGGAATGACCCAAAAATTGTGTGTGTCCACATGGTGTGTACACTATCATGGTGGGGTGTTGTTTGAACCAATTTTGTACCCCCGGGTGCGTCCGGCTACATGCACATGCGCCGATCAATTAGTCAATGTTGTAGACAAGACGGTCAATGGATTAGGGTTTCCCTGGAAAGCGAGCCTCGGATTGTGGGAATGACCCCAAAAATCGTGTGTCCACATAATGTGTACACTATCATGGTGGGGTGTTGTTTGAACCAATTTTGTACCCCCGGGTGCGTCCGGCTACACGCACATGCGCTGACGGCAATTTGTCAATGGATTAGGGTTTCCCTGGAAAGCGAGCCTCGGAGGGTGGGAATGACCCAAAAATTGTGTGTGTCCACATGGTGTGTACACTATCATGGTGGGGTGTTGTTTGAACCAATTTTGTACCCCCGGTGCGTCCGGCTACATGCACATGCGCTGACGGCAATTAGTCAATGTTGTAGGCAACACGGTCAATGGATTAGGGTTTCCCTGGAAAGCGAGCCTCGGATTGTGGGAATGACCCCAAAAATCGTGTGTGTCCACATAATGTGTACACTATCATGGTGGGGTGTTGTTTGAACCAATTTTGTACCCCCGGGTGCGTCCGGCTACACGCACATGCGCTGACGGCAATTTGTCAATGGATTAGGGTTTCCCGGAAAGCGAGCCTCGAGGGTGGGAATGACCCAAAAATTGTGTGTGTCCACATGGTGTGTACACTATCATGGTGGGGTGTTGTTTGAACCAATTTTGTACCCCCGGGTGCGTCCGGCTACATGCACATGCGCTGACGGCAATTAGTCAATGTTGTAGACAACACGGTCAATGGATTAGGGTTTCCCTGGAAAGCGAGCCTCGATTGTGGGAATGACCCCAAAAATCGTGTGTGTCCACATGGTGTGTACATTATCATGGTGGGGTGTTGTTTGAACCAATTTTGTACCCCCGGGTGCGCCACACGCACATGCGCTGACGGCAATTTGTCAATGGATTAGGTTTTCCCTAAAAGCGTGCCTCGGAGGGTGGGAATGACCCAAAAAATTGTGTGTGTCCACATGGTGTGTACGCTATCATGGTGGGGTGTTGTTTGAACCAATTTTGTACCCCGGGGTGCGTCCGCTACACGCACATGCGCCGATGGCAATTAGTCAATGTTGTAGACAAAACGGTCAATGGAGGGTTTCCCTGGAAAGCGAGCCTCTGATTGTGGGAATGACCCCAAAATCGTGTGTGTCCACATAATCTGTACACTATCATGGTGGGGTGTTGTTTGAACCAATTTTGTACCCCCGGTGCGTCCGGCTACACGCACATGCGCTGACGGCAATTTGTCAATGGATTAGGGTTTCCCTGGAAAGCGAGCCTCGGAGGGTGGGAATGACCCAAAAATTGTGTGTGTCCACATGGTGTGTACACTATCATGGTGGGGTGTTGTTTGAACCAATTTTGTACCCCCGGGTGCGTCCGGCTACATGCACATGCGCCGACGGCAATTAGTCAATGTTGTAGACAGCACGGTCAATGGATTAGGGTTTCCGTGGAAAGCGAGCCTCGGATTGTGGGAATGACCCCAAAAATCGTGTGTGTCCACATGGTGTGTAAATTATCATGGTGGGGTGTTGTTTGAACCAATTTTGTACCCCCGGGTGCGTCCACACGCACATGCGCTGACGGCAATTTGTCAATGGATTAGGGTTTTCCTAAAAGCGTGCCTCGTAAGGTGGGAATGACCCAAAAATTGTGTGTGTCCACATGGTGTGTACGCTATCATGGTGGGGTGTTGTTTGAACCAATTTTGTACTCCCGGGTGCGTCCAGCTACACGCACATGCGCTGATGGCAATTAGTCAATGTTGTAGACAACACGGTCAATGGATTAGGGTTTCCCTGGAAAGCGAGCCTCGGATTGTGGGAATGACCCCAAAAATCGTGTGTGTCCACATAATCTGTACACTATCATGGTGGGGTGTTGTTTGAACCAATTTTGTACCCCGGGTGCGTCCGGCTACACGCACATGCGCTCGACGGCAATTTGTCAATGGATTAGGTTTCCCGGAAAGCGAGCCTCAGGGTGGGAATGACCCAAAAATTGTGTGTGTGTCCACATGGTGTGTACACTATCATGGTGGGGTGTTGTTTGAACCAATTTTACCCGGGTGCGTCCATGCACATGCGCTGACGGCAATTAGTCAATGTTGTAGACAACGGTCAATGGATTAGGGTTTCCTGGAAAGCGAACCTCGGATTGTGGGAATGACCCCAAAAATTGTGTGTGTCCACATGGTGTGTACATTATCATGGCGGGGTGTTGTTTGAACCAATTTTGTACCCCCGGGTGCGTCCGGCTACACGCACATGCGCTGACGGCAATTTGTCAATGGATTAAGGTTTCCCTGGAAAGCGAGCCTCGGAGGGTGGGAATGACCCAAAAATTGTGTGTGTCCACATGGTGAGTACACTATCATGGTGGGGTGTTGTTTGAACCAATTTTGTACCGGTGCGTCCGGCTACATGCACATGCGCTGACGGCAATTAGTCAATGTTGTAGACAAGACGGTCAATGGATTAGGGTTTCCCTGGAAAGCGAACCTCGGATTATGGGAATGACCCCAAAAATCGTGTGCTCCACATGGTGTGTACATTATCATTGTGGGGTGTTGTTTGAACCAATTTTGTACCCCGGGTGCGTCGGCTACACGCACATGCGCTGACGGCAATTTGTTAATGGATTAGGGTTTCCCTGAAAAGAGCTCTGGGTGGGAATGACCCAAAAAATTGTGTGTGTCCACATGTTGTGTACACTATCATGGTGGGGTGATGTTTGAACCAATTTTGTACCCCGGGTGCGTCCGCTACACGCACATGCGCCGATGGCAATTAGTCAATGTTGTAGGCAGCACGGTCAATGGATTAGGTTTCCCGGAAAGCGAGCCTCGGATTGTGGGAATGACCCAAAATCGTGTGTGTCCACATAATGTGTACACTATCATGGTGGGGTGTTGTTTGAACCAATTTTGTACCCCGGGTGCGTCCGGCTACACGCACATGCGCTGACGGCAATTTGTCAATGTATTAGTGTTTCCCCGGAAAGCGAGCCTCGGAGGGTGGGAATGACCCAAAAATTGTGTGTGTCCACATGGTGTGTACACTATCATGGTGGGGTGTTGTTTGAACCAATTTTGTACCCCCGGGTGCGTCGGCTACATGCACATGCGCTGACGGCAATTAGTCAATGTTGTAGACAACACGGTCAATGGATTAGGTTTCCCTGGAAAGCGAACCTCGGATTGTGGGAATGACCCCAAAAATCGTGTGTCTCCACATGGTGTGTACACTATCATGGTGGGGTGTTGTTTGAACCAATTTGTACCCCGGGTGCGTCCGGCTACACGCACATGCGCCGACGGCAATTTGTCAATGGATTAGGGTTTCCTGGAAAGCGAGCCTCGGAGGGTGGAATGACCCAAAAAATGTGTGTGTCCACATGGTGTGTACACTATCATGGTGGGGTGTTGTTTGAACCAATTTTGTACTCCCAGGCGTCCGGCTACATGCACATGCGCTGACGGCAATTAGTCAATGTTGTAGACAGCACGGTCAATGGATTAGGGTTGCCCTGGAAAGCGAACCTCGAATTGTGGGAATGACCCCAAAATTGGGTGTGTCCACATGGTGTGTACATTATCATGGTGGGGTGTTGTTTGAACCAATTTGTACCCCCGGGTGCGTCCGGCTACACGCACATGCGCTGACGGCAATTTGTCAATGGATTAGGGTTTCCCTGAAAAGCGTGCCTCGTAAGGTGGGAATGACCCAAAAATTGTGTGTGTCCACATGGTGTGTACGCTATCATGGTGGGGTGTTGTTTGAACCAATTTTGTACCCCGGGTGCGTCCAGCTACACGCACATGCGCTGATGGCAATTAGTCAATGTTGTAGACAGACGGTCAATGGATTAGGGTTTCGGAAAGCGAGCCTCGGATTGTGGGAATGACCCCAAAAATCGTGTGTGTCCACATAATGTGTACACTATCATGGTGGGGTGTTGTTTGAACCAATTTTGTACCCCGGGTGCGTCCGGCTACACGCACATGCGCTGACGGCAATTTGTCAATGGATTAGGGTTTCCCTGGAAAGCGAGCCTCGGAGGGTGGGAATGACCCAAAATGTGTGTCCACATGGTGTGTACACACTATCATGGTGGGGTGTTGTTTGAACCAATTTTGAACCCCCGGGTGCGTCCGGCTACATGCACATGCGCTGACGGCAATTAGTCAATGTTGTAGACAAGACGGTCAATGGATTAGGTTTCCCCGAAAGCGAGCCTCTGATTGTAGGAATGACCCCAAATCGTGTGTGTACACATAATGTGTACACTATCATGGTGGGGTGTTGTTTGAACCAATTTTGTACCCCGGGTGCGTCCGGCTACACGCACATGCGCTGACGGCAATTTGTCAATGGATTAGGTTTCCCTGGAAAGCGAGCCTCGATGTGGGAATGACCCCAAAAATCGTGTGTCCACATAATGTGTACACTATCATGGTGGGGTGTTGTTTGAACCAATTTTGTACCCCGGGTGCGTCCGGCTACACGCACATGCGCTGACGGCAATTTGTCAATGGATTAGGGTTTCCCTGGAAAGCGTGCCTCGGAAGGGGGAATGACCCAAAAAATTGTGTGTCCACATGGTGTGTACACTATCATGGTGGGGTGTTGTTTGAACCAATTTTGTATCCCCGGGTGGTCCAGCTACACGCACATGCGCCGATGGCAATTAGTCAATGTTGTAGACAGCACGGTCAATGGATTAGGGTTTCCCCGGAAAGAGCCTCGCATTGTGGGAATGACCCCAAAATCGTGTGTGTCCACATAATGTGTACACTATCATGGTGGGGTTTTGTTTGAACCAATTTTGTACCCCGGGTGCGCCCGGCTACACGCACATGCGCTGACGGCAATTTGTCAATGGATTAGGGTTTCCCCGGAAAGCGAGCCTCGGAGGGTGGGAATGACCCAAAATTGTGTGTGTCCACATGGTGTGTACACTATCATGGTGGGGTGTTGTTTGAACCAATTTTGTACCCCGGGTGCGTCCGGCTACATGCACATGCGCTGACGGCAATTAGTCAATGTTGTAGACAAGACGGTCAATGGATTAGGGTTTCCCTGGAAAGCGAGCCTCGGATTGGGGGAATGACCCCAAAAATCGTGTGTTCCACATGGTGTGTACACTATCATGGTGGGGTGTTGTTTGAACCAATTTTGTACCCCGGGTGCGTCCGGCATACGCACATGCGCTGACGGCAATTTGTCAATGGATTAGGGTTTCCCTGGAAAGCGAGCCTCGGAGGGTGGGAATGACCCAAAAAATGTGTGTGTCCACATGGTGTGTACACTATCATGGTGGGGTGTTGTTTGAACCAATTTTGTACCCCGGGTGCGTCCGGCTACATGCACATGCGCTGACGGCAATTAGTCAATGTTGTAGACAAGACGGTCAATGGATTAGGGTTTCCCTAAAGCGAACCTCGGATTGTGGGAATGACCCCAAAAATCGGGTGTGTCCACATTGTGTGTACATTATCATGGTGGGGTGTTGTTTGAACCAATTTTGTACTCCCGGGCCCGCACACGCACATGCGCTGCCGCAATTTGTCAATGGATTAGGGTTTTCCTGAAAAGCGTGCCTCGTAAGGTGGGAATGACCCAAAATTGTGTGTGTCCACATGGTGTGTACGCTATCATGGTGGGGTGTTGTTTGAACCAATTTTGTACCCCCGGGTGCGTCCGGCTACACGCACATGCGCTGACGGCAATTTGTCAATGGATTAGGGTTTCCCTGGAAAGCGAGCCTCGGGTGGGAATGACCCAAAAATTGTGTGTGTCCACATGGTGTGTACACTATCATGGTGGGTGTTGTTTGAACCAATTTTGTACCCCGGGTGCGTCCGGCTACACGCACATGCGCTGACGGCAATTTGTCAATGGATTAGGGTTTCCCTGCGTGCCTCGGAAGTTGGGAATGACCCAAAAATTGTGTGTGTCCACATGGTTTGTACACTATCATGGTGGGGTGATGTTTGAACCAATTTTGTACCCCGGGTGCGTCCAGCTACACGCACATGCGCTGATGGCAATTAGTCAATGTTGTAGACAACACGGTCAATGGATTAGGGTTTCCCTGCAAAGCGAGCCTCGGATTGTGGGAATGACCCCAAAATCGTGTGTGTCCACATAATGTGTACACTATCATGGTGGGGTGTTGTTTGAACCAATTTGTACCCCCGGGTGCGTACACGCACATGCGCCGACGGCAATTTGTCAATGGATTAGGGTTTCCCGAAAAGCGTGCCTGGTGGGAATGACCCAAAAATTGTGTGTGTCCACATGGTGTGTACACTATCATGGTGGGGTGTTGTTTGAACCAATTTTGTACCCCCGGGTGCGTCCGCTACACGCACATGCGCTGATGGCAATTAGTCAATGTTGTAGACAACACGGTCAATGGATTAGGGTTTCCCTGGAAAGCGAGCCTCGGATTGTGGGAATGACCCCAAAATCGTGGTGTGTCCACATAATGTGTACACTATCATGGTGGGGTTTTGTTTGAACCAATTTTGTACCCCGGGTGCGTCCGGCTACATGCGCTGACCGCAATTTGTCAATGGATTAGGGTTTCCCTGGAGGGTGGGAATGACCCAAAAATTGTGTGTGTCCACATGGTGTGTACACTATCATGGTGGGGTGTTGTTTGAACCAATTTTGTACCCCGGGTGCGTCCGGCTACAGCACATGCGCTGACGCAATTAGTCAATGTTGTAGACAAGACGGTCAATGGATTAGGGTTTCCCCGGAAAGCGAACCTCGGATTGTGGGAATGACCCCAAAAATCGTGTGTCTCCACATGGTGTGTACACTATCATGGTGGGGTGTTGTTTGAACCAATTTTGTACCCTCGGGTGCGTCCGGCCACGCACATGCGCGACGGCAATTTGTCAATGGATTAGGGTTTCCCTGGAAAGCGAGCCTCGGAGGGTGGGAATGACCCAAAAAATGTGTGTGTCCACATGGTGTGTACACTATCATGGTGGGGTGTTGTTTGAACCAATTTTGTACCCCGGGTGCGTCCGGCTACACGCACATGCGCTGACGGCAATTAGTCAATGTTGTAGACAGCACGGTCAATGGATTAGGGTTTCCCTGGAAAGCGAACCTCGGATTGTGGGAATGACCCCAAAAATCGGGTGTGTCCACATGGTGTGTACATTATCATGGTGGGGTGTTGTTTGAACCAATTTTGTACCTCGCGTCCCGCTACACGCACATGCGCTCACGGCAATTTGTCAATGGATTAGGGTTTTCCTAAAAGCGTGCCTCGTAAGGTGGGAATGACCCAAAAATTGTGTGTGTCCACATGGTGTGTACGCTATCATGCTGGGTGTTGTTTGAACCAATTTTGTCCCCGGGTGCGTCCAGCTACACGCACATGCGCTGATGGCAATTAGTCAATGTTGTAGACAACACGGTCAATGGATTAGGGTTTCCCGGAAAGCGAGCCTCGGATTGTGGGAATGACCCCAAAATCGTGTGTGTCCACATAATGTGTACACTATCATGGTGGGGTGTTGTTTGAACCAATTTTGTACCCCCGGGTGCGTCCGGCTACACGCACATGCGCGACGGCAATTTGTCAATGGATTAGGGTTTCCCGGGAAAGCGAGCCTCGGAGGGTGGGAATGACCCAAAAATTGTGTGTGTCCACATGGTGTGTACACTATCATGGTGGGGTGTTGTTTGAACCAATTTTGTACCCCGGGTGCGTCCGGCTACATGCACATGCGCTGACGGCAATTAGTCAATGTTGTAGACAACACGGTCAATGGATTAGGGTTTCCCTGGAAAGCGAGCCTCGGATTGTGGGAATGACCCCAAAATCGTGTGTGTCCACATAATGTGTACACTATCATGGTGGGGTGTTGTTTGAACCAATTTTGTACCCCCGGGTGCGTCGGCTACACGCACATGCGCTGACGGCAATTTGTCAATGGAATAGGGTTTCCCTGGAAAGCGAGCCTCGGAGGGTGGGAATGACCCAAAAAATTGTGTGTCCACATGGTGTGTACACTATCATGGTGGGGTGTTGTTTGAACCAATTTTGTACCCCGGGTGCGTCCGGCTACACGCACATGCGCTGACGGCAATTTGTCAATGGATTAGGGTTTCCCTGAAAAGCGTGCCTCGGAGGGTGGGAATGACCCAAAAAATTGTGTGTGTCCACATGGTGTGTACACTATCATGGTGGGGTGATGTTTGAACCAATTTTGTACCCCTGCGCCCAGCTACACGCACATGCGCGATGGCAATTAGTCAATGTTGTAGACAAGCACGGTCAATGGATTAGGGTTTCCCGCGAGCCCTGATTGTGGGAATGACCCCAAAATCGTGTGTGTCCACATGGTGTGTACACTATCATGGTGGGGTGTTGTTTGAACCAATTTTGTACTCCCGGGTGCGTCCGGCTACACGCACATGCGCTGACGGCAATTTGTCAATGGATTAGGGTTTCCCTGAAAAGCGGTGGGAATGACCCAAAAATTGTGTGTGTCCACATGGTGTGTACACTATCATGGTGGGGTGTTGTTTGAACCAATTTTGTACCCCCGGGTGCGGCTACACGCACATGCGCTGATGGCAATTAGTCAATGTTGTAGACAGCAGTCAATGGATTAGGGTTTCCCCGGAAAGCGAGCCTCTGATTGTGGGAATGACCCCAAAATCGTGTGTGTCCACATAATGTGTACACTATCATGGTGGGGTGTTGTTTGAACCAATTTTGTACCCCGGGTCCGTCCGGCTACACGCACATGCGCTGACGGCAATTTGTCAATAGATTAGGGTTTCCCTGAAAAGCCTCGGAAGGTGGGAATGACCCAAAAAATTGTGTGTGTCCACATGGTGTGTACACTATCATGGTGGGGTGATGTTTGAACCAATTTTGTATCCCCGGGTGCGTCCAGCTACACGCACATGCGTTGATGGCAATTAGTCAATGTTGTAGACAACACGGTCAATGGATTAGGGTTTCCCGGAAAGCGAGCCTCGGATTGTGGGAATGACCCCAAAATCGTGTGTGTCCACATAATGTGTACACTATCATGGTGGGGTTTTGTTTGAACCAATTTTGTACCCCCGGGTGCGTCCGGCTACACGCACATGCGCTGACGGCAATTTGTCAATGGATTAGGGTTTCCCTGGAAAGCGAGCCTCGGAGGGTGGGAATGACCCAAAAAATTGTGTGTCCACATGGTGTGTACACTATCATGGTGGGGTGTTGTTTGAACCAATTTTGTACCCCCGGGTGCGTCCGGCTACATGCACATGCGCTGACGCAATTAGTTAATGTTGTAGACAGCACGGTCAATGGATTAGGGTTTCCCTGGAAAGCGAACCTGATTGTGGGAATGACCCCAAAAGTCGTGTGTGTGCACATGGTGTGTACATTATCATGGTGGGGTGTTGTTTGAACCAATTTTGTACCCCCGGGTGCGTCCGGCTACACGCACATGCGCTGACGGCAATTTGTCAATGGATTAGGGTTTCCTTGGAAAGCGAGCCTCGGAGGGCGGGAATGACCCAAAAATTGTGTGTGTCCACATGGTGTGTACACTATCATGGTGGGGTGTTGTTTGAACCAATTTTTACCCCCGGTGCGTCCGGCTACATGCACATGCGCCGACGGCAATTAGTCAATGTTGTAGACAACACGGTCAATGGATTAGGGTTTCCTGGAAAGCGACCTCGGATTGTGGGAATGACCCCAAAAATCGTGTGTGTCCACATGGTGTGTACACTATCGTGGTGGGGTGTTGTTTGAACCAATTTTGTACTGCGTCCGGCTACGCACATGCGCTGACGGCAATTTGTCAATGGATTAGGTTTCCGGAAAGCGAGCCTCAGGTGGGAATGACCCAAAAATTGTGTGTGTCCACATGGTGTGTCCACTATCATGGTGGGGTGATGTTTGAACCAATTTTGTAGCCCCGGGTGCGTCCAGCTACACGCACATGCGCTGACGGCAATTAGTCAATGTTGTAGACAACACGGTCAATGGATTAGGGTTTCCCTGGAAAGCGAGCCTCGGATTGTGGGAATGACCCCAAAATCGTGTGTGTCCACATAATGTGTACACTATCATGGTGGCGTGTTGTTTGAACCAATTTTGTACCCCCGGTGCGTCCGGCCACACGCACATGCGCCGACGGCAATTTGTCAATGGATTAGGGTTTCCCCGGAAAAGAGCCTGGAGGGTGGGAATGACCCAAAAATTGTGTGTGTCCACATGGTGTGTACACTATCATGGTGGGCTGTTGTTTGAACCAATTTTTTACCCCCGGGTGCGTCCGGCTACATGCACATGCGCTGACGGCAATTAGTCAATGTTGTAGACAACACGGTCAATGGATTAGGGTTTCCCTGGAAAGCGAACCTCTGATTGTGGGAATGACCCCAAAAATCGTGTGTGTCCACATGGTGTGTACATTATCATGGTGGGGTGTTGTTTGAACCAATTTTGTACCCCGGGTGCGTCCGGCTACACGCACATGCGCTGACGGCAATTTGTCAATGGATTAGGGTTTCCTGAAAAGCGAGCCTCGGAAGGTGGGAATGACCCAAAAAATTGTGTGTGTCCACATGGTGTGTCCACTATCATGGTGGGGTGATGTTTGAACCAATTTTGTACCCCCGGGTGCGTCCAGCTACACGCACATGCGCTGATGGCAATTAGTCAATGTTGTAGACAGCACGGTCAATGGATTAGGGTTTCCCTGGAAAGCGAGCCTCGGATTGTGGGAATGACCCCAAAAATCGTGTGTGTCCACATAATGTGTACACTATCATGGTGGCGTGTTGTTTGAACCAATTTTGTACCCCGGGTGCGTCCGGCCACATGCACATGCGCCGACGGCAATTAGTCAATGTTGTAGAAAGACGGTCAATGGATTAGGGTTTCCTGGAAAGCGAGCCTCGGATTGTAATGACCCCAAAAATCGTGTGTGTCCACATAATGTGTACACTATCATGGTGGGGTGTTGTTTGAACCAATTTTGTACCCCGGGTGCGTCCGGCTACACGCACATGCGCTGACGGCAATTTGTCAATGGATTAGGGTTTCCCTGGAAAGCTCGGAGGGTGGGAATGACCCAAAAATTGTGTGTGTCCACATGGTGTGTACACTATCATGGTGGGTTGTTGTTTGAACCAATTTTGTACCCCGGGTGCGTCCGGCTACACGCACATGCGCCGACGGCAATTTGTCAATGGATTAGGGTTTCGAAAAGCGTGCTCGGAAGGTAATGACCCAAAAATTGTGTGTGTCCACATGGTGTGTACACTATCATGGTGGGGTGATGTTTGAACCAATTTTGTACCCATGGCGTCCAGCTACACGCACATGCGCCGATGGCAATTAGTCAATGTTGTAGACAACACGGTCAATGGATTAGGGTTTCCTGAAAGCCTCCGATTGTGGGAATGACCCCAAAATCGTGTGTGTCCACATAATGTGTACACTATCATGGTGGGGTGTTGTTTGAACCAATTTTGTACCCCGGTCCGTCCGGCTACACGCACATGCGCCGACGGCAATTTGTCAATGGATTAGGGTTTCCCTGGAAAGCGAGCCTCGGAGGGCGGGAATGACCCAAAATTGTGTGTGTCCACATGGTGTGTACACTATCATGGTGGGGTGTTGTTTGAACCAATTTTTTACCCCCGGGTGCGTCCCGCACATGCGCTGATCGCAATTAGTCAATGTTGTAGACAGACGGTCAATGGATTAGGTTTCCCTGGAAAGCGAACCTCTGATTGTGGGAATGACCCCAAAATCGTGTGTCTCCACATGGTGTGTACACTATCATGGTGGGGTGTTGTTTGAACCAATTTTGTACCCCCGGGTGCGTCCGGCTACACGCACATGCGCCGACGGCAATTTGTCAATGGATTAGGTTTCCTTGAAAAGCGAGCCTCGTGGGAATGACCCAAAAATTGTGTGTGTCCACATGGTGTGTCCACTATCATGGTGGGGTGATGTTTGAACCAATTTTGTAGCCCCGGTGCGTCCGCTACACGCACATGCGCCGACGGCAATTAGTCAATGTTGTAGACAGACGGTCAATGGATTAGGGTTTCCCTGGAAAGCGAGCCTCTATTGTGGGAATGACCCCAAAATCGTGTGTGTCCACATAATGTGTACACTATCATGGTGGCGTGTTGTTTGAACCAATTTTGTACCCCGGGTGCGTCCGGCTACACGCACATGCGCTGACGGCAATTTGTCAATGGATTAGGTTTCCCTGGAAAGCGAGCCTCGGAGGGTGGGAATGACCCAAAAATTGTGTGTGTCCACATGGTGTGTACACTATCATGGTGGGGTGTTGTTTGAACCAATTTTATACCCCCGGGTGCGACATGCACATGCGCTGACGGCAATTAGTCAATGTTGTAGACAAGACGGTCAATGGATTAGGGTTTGGAAAGCGAACCTCGGATTGTGGCAATGACCCCAAAAATCGTGTGTCTCCACATGGTGTGTACATTATCATGGTGGGGTGTTGTTTGAACCAATTTTGTACCCCCGGGTGCGTCCGACACGCACATGCGCCGACGGCAATTTGTCAATGGATTAGGGTTTCCAAAAGCGAGCGGAAGGTGGGAATGACCCACAAAATTGTGTGTGTCCACATGGTGTGTCCACTATCATGGTGGGGTGATGTTTGAACCAATTTTGTACCCCGGGTGCGCTACACGCACATGCGCCGATGGCAATTAGTCAATGTTGTAGACAAAACGGTCAATGGATTAGGGTTTCCCTGGAAAGCGAGCCTCGGATTGTGGGAATGACCCCAAAATCGTGTGTGTCCACATAATGTGTACACTATCATGGTGGCGTGTTGTTTGAACCAATTTTGTACCCCGGGTGCGTCCGGTTACATGCACATGCGCTGACGGTAATTAGTCAATGTTGTAGACAAGCACGGTCAATGGATTAGGTTTCCCTGGAAAGCGAGCCTCGGATTGTAGGAATGACCCCAAAATCGTGTGTGTCCACATAATGTGTACACTATCATGGGGTGTTGTTTGAACCAATTTTGTACCCCCGGGTGCGTCACACGCACATGCGCTGACGGCAATTTGTCAATGGATTAGGGTTTCCCAAAAGCGAGCCTCGGAGGAAAAATTGTGTGTGTCCACATGGTGTGTACACTATCATGGTGGGGTGTTGTTTGAACCAATTTTGTACCCCCGGTGCGTCCGGCTACACGCAATATCGCAATTTGTCAATGGATTAGGGTTTCGAAAGCGTGCCTCGGAAGGTGGGAATGACCCAAAAAATTGTGTGTGTCCACATGGTGTGTACACTATCATGGTGGGGTGATGTTTGAACCAATTTTGTACCCCGGGTGCGTCCAGCTACACGCACATGCGCTGATGGCAATTAGTCAATGTTGTAGACAACACGGTCAATGGATTAGGGTTTCCCTGGAAAGCGAGCCTCGGATTGTGGGAATGACCCCAAAAATCGTGTGTGTCCACATAATGTGTACACTATCATGGTGGGGTGTTGTTTGAACCAATTTTGTACCCCCGGGTGCGTCCGGCTACACGCACATGCGCTGACGGCAATTTGTCAATGGATTAGGGTTTCCCTGGAAAGCGAGCCTCGGAGGGTGGGAATGACCCAAAAATTGTGTGTGTCCACATGGTGTGTACACTATCATGGTGGGGTGTTGTTTGAACCAATTTTTTACCCCCGTCCGGCATGCACATGGCCACGGCAATTAGTCAATGTTGTAGACAACACGGTCAATGGATTAGGGTTTCCCGGAAAGCCCTCGATTGTGGGAATGACCCCAAAATCGTGTGTCTCCACATGGTGTGTACACTATCATGGTGGGGTGTTGTTTGAACCAATTTTATACCCCCGGGTGGTCCGGCCACACGCACATGCGCCACGGCAATTTGTCAATCGACTAGGGTTTCCCGAAAAGCGAGCCTCATGGAATGACCCAAAAATTGTGTGTGTCCACATGGTGTGTCCACTATCATGGTGGGGTGATGTTTGAACCAGTTTTGAGCCCCGGGGGCCCAATACACGCACATGCGCTGACGGCAATTAGTCAATGTTGTAGACAACACGGTCAATGGATCAGGGTTTCCCGGAAAGCGAGCCTCTGATTGTGGGAATGACCCCAAAAATGTGTGTGTCCACATAATGTGTACACTATCATGGTGGCGTGTTGTTTGAACCAATTTTGTACCCCGGGTGCGTCCGCTACACGCACATGCGCCGACGGCAATTTGTCAATGGATTAGGTTTCCCTGGAAAGCGAGCCTCGGAGGGTGGGAATGACCCAAAAATTGTGTGTGTCCACATGGTGTGTACACTATCATGGTGGGGTGTTGTGTGAACCAATTTTGTACCCCCGGTGCGTCCGGCTACATGCACATGCGGTGACGGCAATTAGTCAATGTTGTAGACAACACGGTCAATGGATTAGGTTTCCCTGAAAGCGAACCTCGGATTGTGGGAATGACCCAAAAATCGTGTGTCTCCACATGGTGTGTACATTATCATGGTGGGGTGTTGTTTGAATCAATTTTGTACCCCCGGGTGCGTCCGGCTACACGCACATGCGCTGACGGCAATTTGTCAATGGATTAGGGTTTCCCTGAAAAGCGAGCCTCGGAAGGTGGGAATGACCCAAAAAATTGTGTGTGTCCACATGGTGTGTCCACTATCATGGTGGGGTGATGTTTGAACCAATTTTGTACCCCGGGTGCGTCCAGCTACACGCACATGCGCCGATGGCAATTAGTCAATGTTGTAGACAAAACGGTCAATGGATTAGGTTTCCCTGGAAAGCGAGCCTCGGATTGTGGGAATGACCCCAAAATCGTGTGTGTCCACATAATGTGTACACTATCATGGTAGCGTGTTGTTTGAACCAATTTTGTACCCCGCGTCCGGCTACATGCACATGCGCGACGGCAATTAGTCAATGTTGTAGACAAGACGTCAATGGATTAGGTTTCGGAAAGCGAGCCTCTGATTGTAGGAATGACCCCAAAATCGTGTGTCCACATAATGTGTACACTATCATGGTGGGGTGTTGTTTGAACCAATTTTGTACCCCCGGTGCGTCCGGCTACACGCACATGCGCTGACGGCAATTTGTCAATGGATTAGGGTTTCCCTGGAAAGCGAGCCTCGGATGGGAATGACCCAAAAAATTGTGTGTCCACATGGTGTGTACACTATCATGGTGGGGTGTTGTTTGAACCAATTTTGTACCCCGGGTGCGTCCGGCTACACGCACATGCGCTGACGGCAATTTGTCAATGGATTAGGTTTCCTGGAAAGCGAGCCTCGGAGGGTGGGAATGACCCAAAAAATTGTGTGTGTCCACATGGTGTGTACACTATCATGGTGGGGTGATGTTTGAACCAATTTTGTACCCCGGGTGCGTCCAGCTACACGCACATGCGCTGATGGCAATTAGTCAATGTTGTAGACAACACGGTCAATGGATTAGGGTTTCCCTGGAAAGCGAGCCTCTGATTGTGGGAATGACCCCAAAATCGTGTGTATCCACATAATGTGTACACTATCATGGTGGGGTGTTGTTTGAACCAATTTTGTACCCCCGGGTGCGTCCGGCTACACGCACATGCGCTGACGGCAATTTGTCAATGGATTAGGTTTCCTAGCCTCGGAGGTGGGAATGACCCAAAAATTGTGTGTGTCCACATGGTGTGTACACTATCATGGTGGGGTGATGTTTGAACCAATTTTGTATCCCCGGGTGCGTCCAGCTACACGCACATGCGCTGATTGCAATTAGTCAATGTTGTAGACAAGACGGTCAATGGATTAGGGTTTCCCGAAAAGCCCTCGGATTGTGGGAATGACCCCAAAAATCGTGTGTGTCCACATAATGTGTACACTATCATGGTGGGGTTTTGTTTGAACCAATTTTGTACCCCCGGGTGCGTCCGGCTACACGCACATGCGCTGACGACAATTTGTCAATGGATTAGGGTTTCCCCGGAAAGCGAGCCTCGGAGGGTGGGAATGACCCAAAAATTGTGTGTGTCCACATGGTGTGTACACTATCATGGTGGGGTGTTGTTTGAACCAATTTTGTACCCCGGGTGCGTCCGGCTACATGCACATGCGCTGACGGCAATTAGTCAATGTTGTAGACAACACGGTCAATGGATTAGGGTTTCCCCGGAAAGCGAACCTCGGATTGTGGGAATGACCCCAAAATCGTGTGTGTCCACATGGTGTGTACATTATCATGGTGGGGTGTTGTTTGAACCAATTTTGTACTCCCGGGTGCGTCCGGCTACACGCACATGCGCCGACGGCAATTTGTCAATGGATTAGGGTTTCCCCGGAAAGCGAGCCTCGGAGGGTGGGAATGACCCAAAAATTGTGTGTGTCCACATGGTGTGTACACTATCATGGTGGGGTGTTGTTTGAACCAATTTTTTACCCCCGGCAAGTCCGCCACATGCACATGCGCTGACGGCAATTAGTCAATGTTGTAGACAACACGGTCAATGGATTAGGGTTTCCCTGGAAAGCGAGCCTCGGATTGTGGGAATGACCCCAAAAATCGTGTGTCTCCACATGGTGTGTACATTATCATGGTGGGGTGTTGTTTGAACCAATTTTGTACCCCGGGTGCGTCCGGCTACACGCACATGCGCTGACGGCAATTTGTCAATGGATTAGGGTTTCCTTGGAAAGCGAGCCTCGAAGGGGGAATGACCCAAAAAATTGTGTGTGTCCACATGGTGTGTCCACTATCATGGTGGGGTGATGTTTGAACCAATTTTGTACCCCCGGGTGCGTCCAGCTACACGCACATGCGCTGATGGCAATTAGTCAATGTTGTAGACAACACGGTCAATGGATTAGGGTTTCCCTGGAAAGCGAGCCTCGGATTGTGGGAATGACCCCAAAATCGTGTGTGTCCACATAATGTGTACACTATCATGGTGGCGTGTTGTTTGAACCAATTTTGTACCCCGGGTGCGTCCGGCTACGCGCACATGCGCTGACGGCAATTAGTCAATGTTGTAGACAAGACGGTCAATGGATTAGGGTTTCCCTGGAAAGCGAGCCTCGGATTGTGGGAATGACCCCAAAGATCGTGTGTGTCCACATAATGTGTACACTATCATGGTGGGGTGTTGTTTGAACCAATTTTGTACCCCCGGGTGCGTCCGGCTACACGCACATGCGCTGACGGCAATTTGTCAATGGATTAGGGTTTCCCTGGAAAGCGAGCCTCGGAGGGTGGGAATGACCCAAAAATTGTGTGTGTCCACATGGTGTGTACACTATCATGGTGGGGTGATGTTTGAACCAATTTTGTACCCCGGGTGCGTCCAGCTACACGCACATGCGCTGATGGAAATTAGTCAATGTTGTAGACAACACGGTCAATGGATTAGGGTTTCCTGGAAAGCGAGCCTCGGATTGTGGGAATGACCCCAAAAATCGTGTGTGTCCACATAATGTGTACACTATCATGGTGGGGTGTTGTTTGAACCAATTTTGTACCCCCGGGTCCGTCCGGCTACACGCACGACTGCCGCAATTTGTCAATGGATTAGGGTTTCCTTGGAAAGCGCCGGAGGGTGGGAATGACCCAAAAATTGTGTGTGTCCACATGGTGTGTACACTATCATGGTGGGGTGATGTTTGAACCAATTTTGTATCCCCGGGTGCGTCCAGCTACACGCACATGCGCTGATGGCAATTAGTCAATGTTGTAGACAGCACGGTCAATGGATTAGGTTTCCCTGGAAAGCGAGCCTCGGATTGTGGGAATGACCCCAAAAATCGTGTGTCCACATAATGTGTACACTATCATGGTGGGGTTTTGTTTGAACCAATTTTGTACCCCCGGGTGCGTCCGGCTACACGCACATGCGCTGACGACAATTTGTCAATGGATTAGGGTTTCCCTGGAAAGCGAGCCTCGGAGGGTGGGAATGACCCAAAAAATTGTGTGTGTCCACATGTTGTGTACACTATCATGGTGGGGTGTTGTTTGAACCAATTTTGTACCCCGGGTGCGTCCGGCTACACGCACATGCGCTGACGACAATTTGTCAATGGATTAGGTTTCCGGAAGCGAGCCTCGGAAGGTGGGAATGACCCAAAAATTGTGTGTGTCCACATGTTGTGTACACTATCATGGTGGGGTGTTGTTTGAACCAATTTCCCCCGGGTGCGTCCGGCTACATGCACATGCGCGACGGCAATTAGTCAATGTTGTAGACACCACGGTCAATGGATTAGGGTTTCCCTGGAAAGCGAACCTCATTGTGGGAATGACCCCAAAAATCGTGTGTGTCCACATGGTGTGTACATTATCATGGTGGGGTGTTGTTTGAACCAATTTTGTACCCCGGGTGCGTCCGGCTACACGCACATGCGCGACGGCAATTTGTCAATGGATTAGGGTTTCCCTGGAAAGAGCCTCGGAGGGTGGGAATGACCCAAAAATTGTGTGTGTCCACATGGTGTGTACACTATCATGGTGGGGTGTTGTTTGAACCAATTTTTACCTCCGGGGCCCGCTACATGCACATGCGCTGACGGCAATTAGTCAATGTTGTAGACAACACGGCCAATGGATTAGGGTTTCCGGAAAGCGAACCTCTGATTGTGGGAATGACCCCAAAATCGTGTGTCTCCACATGGTGTGTACATTATCATGGTGGGGTGTTGTTTGAACCAATTTTGTACCCCGGGTGCGTCCGGCTACACGCACATGCGCTGACGGCAATTTGTCAATGGATTAGGGTTTCCTTGAAAAGCGAGCCTCGGAAGGTGGGAATGACCCAAAAAATTGTGTGTGTCCACATGGTGTGTCCACTATCATGGTGGGGTGATGTTTGAACCAATTTTGTACCCCGGGTGCGTCCGCTACACGCACATGCGCTGATGGCAATTAGTCAATGTTGTAGACAACACGGTCAATGGATCAGGGTTTCCCTGGAAAGCGAGCCTGGATTGTGGGAATGACCCCAAAATCGTGTGTGTCCACATAATGTGTACACTATCATGGTGGCGTGTTGTTTGAACCAATTTTGTACCCCCGGGTGCGTCCGGCTACATGCACATGCGCTGACGCAATTAGTCAATGTTGTAGACAACACGGTCAATGGATTAGGGTTTCCCTGGAAAGCGAGCCTCGGATTGTGGGAATGACCCCAAAATCGTGTGTGTCCACATAATGTGTACACTATCATGGTGGGGTGTTGTTTGAACCAATTTTGTACCCCGGGTGCGTCCGGCTACACGCACATGCGCTGACGGCAATTTGTCAATGGATTAGGGTTTCCCTGGAAAGCGAGCCTCGGAGGGCGGGAATGACCCAAAAAATTGTGTGTGTCCACATGGTGTGTACACTATCATGGTGGGGTGTTGTTTGAACCAATTTTGTACCCCCGGGTGCGTCCGGCTACACGCACATGCGCTGACGGCAATTTGTCAATGGATTAGGTTTCCTTGGAAAGCGTGCCTCGGAAGGTGGGAATGACCCAAAAATTGTGTGTGTCCACATGGTGTGTACACTATCATGGTGGGGTGATGTTTGAACCAATTTTGTACCCCCGGGTGCGTCCCTACACGCACATGCGCTGATGGCAATTAGTCAATGTTGTAGACAGCACGGTCAATGGATTAGGGTTTCCCTGGAAAGCCCTGGATTGTGGGAATGACCCCAAAATCGTGTGTGTCCACATAATGTGTACACTATCATGGTGGGGTGTTGTTTGAACCAATTTTGTACCCCGGGTGCGTCCGGCTACACGCACATGCGCTGACGGCAATTTGTCAATGGATTAGGGTTTCCCTGAAAAGCGTGCCTCGGAAGGTGGGAATGACCCAAAAAATTGTGTGTGTCCACATGGTGTGTACACTATCATGGTGGGGTGATGTTTGAACCAATTTTGTACCCCGGGTGCGTCCAGCTACACGCACATGCGCTGATGGCAATTACTCAATGTTGTAGACAGCACGGTCAATGGATTGTTCCCTGGAAAGCGAGCCTCTGATTGTGGGAATGACCCCAAAATCGTGTGTGTCCACATAATGTACACACTATGGTGGCGTGTTGTTTGAACCAATTTTGTACCCCGGGTGCGTCCGGCTACATGCACATGCGCGACGGCAATTAGTCAATGTTGTAGACAGCACGGTCAATGGATTAGGGTTTCCCTGGAAAGCGAGCCTCGGATTGTAGGAATGACCCCAAAAAATCGTGTGTGTCCACATAATGTGTACACTATCATGGTGGGGTGTTGTTTGAACCAATTTTACCCCGGGTGCGTCCGGCTACACGCACATGCGCTGACGGCAATTTGTCAATGGATTAGGGTTTCCTTGGAAAGCGCCTCGGAAGGTGGGAATGACCCAAAAATTGTGTGTGTCCACATGGTGTGTACACTATCATGGTGGGGTGTTGTTTGAACCAATTTTGTACCCCGGGTGCGTCCGGCTACACGCACATGCGCTGACTGCAATTTGTCAATGGATTAGGGTTTCCCTGAAAAGCGTGCCTCGGTGGGGGAATGACCCAAAAATTGTGTGTGTCCACATGGTGTGTACACTATCATGGTGGGGTGATGTTTGAACCAATTTTGTACCCCCGAGTGCGTCCAGCTACACGCACATGCGCCGATGGCAATTAGTCAATGTTGTAGACAGCACGGTCAATGGATTAGGGTCCCAGCGAGCCTCGGATTGTGGGAATGACCCCAAAATCGTGTGTGTCCACATAATGTGTACACTATCATGGTGGGGTGTTGTTTGAACCAATTTTGTCCCCCGGGTGCGTCCGGCTACACGCACATGCAGACGGCAATTGGTCAATGGATTAGGTTTCCCTGAAAAGCGTGCCTCTGTGGGAATGACCCAAAAAATTGTGTGTGTCCACATGGTGTGTACACTATCATGGTGGGGTGATGTTTGAACCAATTTTGTATCCCCGGGTGCGTCCGGCTACACGCACATGCGCTGATGGCAATTAGTCAATGTTGTAGACAACACGGTCAATGGATTAGGGTTTCCCTGGAAAGCGAGCCTCGGATTGTGGGAATGACCCCAAAAATCGTGTGTGTCCACATAATGTGTACACTATCATGGTGGGGTTTTGTTTGAACCAATTTTGTACCCCGGGTGCGTCCGGCTACACGCACATGCGCTGACGAAATTTGTCAATGGATTAGGGTTTCCCTGGAAAGCGAGCCTCGGAGGGTGGGAATGACCCAAAAAATTGTGTGTGTCCACATGGTGTGTACACTATCATGGTGGGGTGTTGTTTGAACCAATTTTGTACCCCCGTGCGTCCGGCTACATGCACATGCGCTGACGGCAATTAGTCAATGTTGTAGACAACACGGTCAATGGATTAGGGTTTCCCTGGAAAGCGAACTCGGATTGTGGGAATGACCCAAAAATCGTGTGTGTCCACATGGTGTGTACATTATCATGGTGGGGTGTTGTTTGAACCAATTTTGTACCCCCGGGTGCGTCCGGCTACACGCACATGCGCTGACGGCAATTTGTCAATGGATTAGGGTTTCCCTGGAAAGCGAGCCTCGGAGGGTGGGAATGACCCAAAAATTGTGTGTGTCCACATGGTGTGTACACTATCATGGTGGGGTGTTGTTTGAACCAATTTTGTACCCCCGGGTGCGTCCGGCTACATGCACATGCGCTGACGGCAATTAGTCAATGTTTAGGGTTGGATTAGGGTTTCCCTGGAAAGCGAACCTCGGATTGTGGGAATGACCCCAAAATCGTGTGTCTCCACATGGTGTGTACATTATCATGGTGGGGTGTTGTTTGAACCAATTTTGTACCCCCGGGTGCGTCGGCTACACGCACATGCGCTGACTGCAATTTGTCAATGGATTAGGTTTCCTTGGAAAGCGAGCCTCGGAGGGGGGAATGACCCAAAAATTGTGTGTGTCCACATGGTGTGTCCACTATCATGGTGGGGTGATGTTTGAACCAATTTTGTACTCCGGGTGCGTCCAGCTACACGCACATGCGCTGATGGCAATTAGTCAATGTTGTAGACAACACGGTCAATGGATTAGGGTTTCCCTGGAAAGCGAGCCTCTATTGTGGGAATGACCCCAAAAATCGTGTGTGTCCACATAATGTGTACACTATCATGGTGGCGTGTTGTTTGAACCAATTTTCCCCGGGTGCGTCCGGCTACACGCACATGCGCCGACGGCAATTTGTCAATGGATTAGGTTTCCTTGGAAAGCGAGCCTTGTGGGAATGACCCAAAAATTGTGTGTGTCCACATGGTGTGTACACTATCATGGTGGGGTGTTGTTTGAACCAATTTTGTACCCCGGGTGCCCGGCTACATGCACATGCGCTGACGGCAATTAGTCAATGTTGTAGACATCACGGGCCAATGGATTAGGGTTTCCCTGGAAAGCGAGCCTCGGATTGTGGGAATGACCCCAAAATCGTGTGTGTCCACATGGTGTGTACATTATCATGGTGGGGTGTTGTTTGAACCAATTTTGTACCTCCGGTGCGTCCGGCTACACGCACATGCGCTGACGGCTATTTGTCAATGGATTAGGGTTTCCCTGGAAAGCGAGCCTCGGAGGGCGGGAATGACCAAAATTGTGTGTGTCCACATGGTGTGTACACTATCATGGTGGGGTGTTGTTTGAACCAATTTTGAGACTGGGCCGTCCGGCTACATGCACATGCGCCGACGGCAATTAGTCAATGTTGTAGACAACACGGTCAATGGATTAGGGTTTCCCTGAAAGCGAACCTCTGATTGTGGGAATGACCCCAAAATCGTGTGTGTCCACATGGTGTGTACATTATCATGGTGGGGTGTTGTTTGAACCAATTTTGTACTCCCGGGTGCGTCCGGCTACACGCACATGCGCTGACGGTAATTTGTCAATGGATTAGGTTTTCCTGAAAAGCGTGCCTCGTAAGGTGGGTGGGAATGACCCAAAAAATTGTGTGTCCACATGGTGTGTACGCTATCATGGTGGGTGTTGTTTGAACCAATTGTACCCCCGGGTGCGTCTTACACGCACATGCGCCGATGGCAATTAGTCAATGTTGTAGACAAAACGGTCAATGGATTAGGGTTTCCCTGGAAAGCGAGCCTTGGATTGTGGGAATGACCCCAAAAATCGTGTGTGTCCACATAATGTGTACACTATCATGGTGGGGTGTTGTTTGAACCAATTTTGTACCCCCGGGTGCGTCCGGCTACACGCACATGCGCTGACGGCAATTTGTCAATGGATTAGGGTTTCCCCGGAAAGCGAGCGGGGGAGGGTGGGAATGACCCAAAAATTGTGTGTGTCCACATGGTGTGTACACTATCATGGTGGGGTGTTGTTTGAACCAATTTGTATCCCCTAAAAGGGCCCGCCTACATACACATGCGCCGACGGCAATTAGTCAATGTTGTAGCCCAGACGGTCAATGGATTAGGGTTTTCCTGGAAAGCGAACCTCGGATTGTGGGAATGACCCCAAAAATCGTGTGTCTCCACATGGTGTGTACATTATCATGTTGGGGTGTTGTTTGCCCCCGGTGTGTCCTACACGCACATGCGCCGACGGCAATTTGTCAATGGATTAGGGTTTCCAAAAGCGAGCCTCGAAGGTGGGGATGACCCAAAAATTGTGTGTGTCCACATGGTGTGTACACTATCATGGTGGGGTGATGTTTGAACCAATTTTGTACCCCCGGGTGCGTCCTACACGCACATGCGCTGATGGCAATTAGTCAATGTTGTAGACAGACGGCCAATGGATTAGGGTTTCCCCGGAAAGCGAGCCTTATTGTGGGAATGACCCCAAAATCGTGTGTGTCCACATAATGTGTACACTATCATGGTGGGGTGTTGTTTGAACCAATTTTGTACCCCGGGTGTCCGGCTACACGCACATGCGCCACGGCAATTTGTCAATGGATTAGGGTTTCCCTGAAAAGCGAGCCTCGGAGGGTGGGAATGACCCAAAAATTGTGTGTGTCCACATGGTGTGTACACTATCATGGGGGGTGTTGTTTGAACCAATTTTGTACCCCCGGGTGCGTCCGGCTACATGCACATGCGCCACGGCAATTAGTCAACGTTGTAGACAGACGGTCAATGGATTCCCTGGAAAGCGAGCCTCGGATTGTGGGAATGACCCCAAAATCGTGTGTCTCCACATGGTGTGTACATTATCATGGTGGGGTGTTGTTTGAACCAATTTGTATCCCCGGGTGCGTCCGGATACACGCACATGCGCCGACGGCAATTTGTCAATGGATTAGGGTTTCCCTGGAAAGCGAGCCTCGGAGGGTGGGAATGACCCAAAAATTGTGTGTGTCCACATGGTGTGTACACTATCATGGCGGGTGTTGTTTGAACCAATTTTGTACCCCGGGTGCGTCCGGTACATGCACATGCGCTGATCGGCAATTAGTCAATGTTGTAGACGCACGGTCAATGGATTAGGGTTTCCCTGGAAAGCGAGCCGGATTGTGGGAATGACCCCAAAATCGTGTGTGTCCACATGGTGTGTACATTATCATGGTGTGTTGTTTGAACCAACTTTGTACCCCCGGGTGCGTCCGCCTACACGCACATGCGCTGACGGCAATTTGTCAATGGATTAGGGTTTCCCCGAAAAGCGTGCCTCGGAAGGTGGGAATGACCCAAAAATTGTGTGTGTCCACATGGTGTGTACACTATATGGTGGGGTGTTGTTTGAACCAATTTTGTACCCCGGGTGCGTCCAGCTACACGCACATGCGTTGATGGCAATTAGTCAATGTTGTAGACATCACGGGCCAATGGATTAGGGTTTCCGGAAAGCGAGCCTCGATTGTGGGAATGACCCCAAAAATCGTGTGTGTCCGCATAATGTGTACATTATCATGGTGGGGTGTTGTTTGAACCAATTTTGTACCCCGGGTGCGTCCGGCTACACGCATGCGCTGACGGCAATTTGTCAATGGATTAGGTTTCCTTGGAAAGCGAGCCTCGTGGGAATGACCCAAAAATTGTGTGTGTCCACATGGTGTGTACACTATCATGGTGGGGTGTCGTTTGAACCAATTTTGTACTCCCGGGTGCGTCCAGCTACAGCACATGCGCTGACGGCAATTAGTCAATGTTGTAGACAACACGGTCAATGGATTAGGTTTCCCGGAAAGCGAGCCTCGTATTGTGGGAATGACCCCAAAATCGTGTGTGTACACTATCATTGTGGGGTGTTGTTTGAACCAATTTTATACCCCCGGGTGCGTCCGGCTACACGCACATGCGCTGACGGCAATTTGTCAATGGATTAGGTTTCCTTGGAAAGCGAGCCTCGAGGTGGGAATGACCCACAAAATTGTGTGTGTCCACATGGTGTGTACACTATCATGGTGGGGTGTTGTTTGAACCAATTTTGTACCCCCGGGTGCGTCCGGCTACATGCACATGCGCTGACGGCAATTAGTCAATGTTGTAGACAAAACGGTCAATGGATTAGGGTTTCCCTGGAAAGCGAACCTCGGATTGTGGGAATGACCCCAAAAATCGTGTGTGTCCACATGGTGTGTACATTATCATGGTGGGGTGTTGTTTGAACCAATTTTGTACCCCCGGGTGCGTCCGGCTACACGCACATGCGCTGACGGCAATTTGTCAATGGATTAGGGTTTCCCCGAAAAGCGTGCCTCGGAAGGTTGGAATGACCCAAAAATTGTGTGTGTCCACATGGTGTGTACACTATATGGTGGGGTGTTGTTTTAAACAATTTTGTACCCCCGGGTGCGTCCGGCTACACGCACATGCGTTGATGGCAATTAGTCAATGTTGTAGACAGCACGGTCAATGGATTAGGGTTTCCCTGGAAAGCGAGCCTCTGATTGTGGGAATGACCCCAAAAATCGTGTGTGTCCACATAATGTGTACATTATCATGGTGGGGTGTTGTTTGAACCAATTTTGTACCCCGGATGCGTCCGGCTACACGCACATGCGCCGACGGCAATTTGTCAATGGATTAGGTTTCCTTGGAAAGCGAGCCTCGGAGGTGGGAATGACCCAAAAATTGTGTGTCCACATGGTGTGTACACTATCATGGTGGGGTGTTGTTTGAACCAATTTTGTACCCCCGGGTGCGTCCGGCTACATGCACATGCGCTGACGGCAATTAGTCAATGTTGTAGACAACACGGTCAATGGATTAGGGTTTCCCTGGAAAGCGAGCCTCGGATTGTGGGAATGACCCCAAAAATCGTGTGTGTCCACATAATGTGTACACTATCATGGTGGGGTGTTGTTTGAACCAATTTTGTACCCCCGGGTGCGTCCGGCTACATGCACATGCGCTGACGGCAATTTGTCAATGGATTAGGGTTTCCCTGAAAGCCTCGAGTCCTGGGAATGACCCAAAAATTGTGTGTGTCCACATGGTGTGTACACTATCATGGTGGGCTGTTGTTTGAACCAATTTTGTACCCCCGGGTGCGTCCGGCTACATGCACATGCGCTGACGGCAATTAGTCAATGTTGTAGACAGCACGGTCAATGGATTATGGTTTTCCTGGAAAGCGAGCCTCGGATTGTGGGAATGACCCCAAAAATCATGTGTGTCCACATGGTGTGTACATTATCATGGTGGGGTGTTGTTTGAACCAACTTTGTACCCCCGGGTGCGGGCTACACGCACATGCGCTGACGGCAATTTGTCAATGGATTAGGTTTCCTTGGAAAGCGAGCCTCGGAAGGTGGGAATGACCCAAAAATTGTGTGTCCACATGGTGTGTACACTATCATGGTGGGGTGTTGTTCGAACCAATTTTTTACCCCCGGGTGCGTCAAGCTACACGCACATGCGCTGATGGCAATTAGTCAATGTTGTAGACAGCACGGTCAATGGATTAGGGTTTGGAAAGCGAGCCTCGGATTGTGGGAATGACCCCAAAATCGTGTGTGTCCACATAATGTGTACACTATCATGGTGGGGTGTTGTTTGAACCAATTTTGTACCCCGGGTGCGTCCGGCTACACGCACATGCGCTGACGGCAATTTGTCATTGGATTAGGGTTTCCCTGGAAAGCGAGCCTCGGAGATGGGAATGACCCAAAAATTGTGTGTCCACATGGTGTGTACACTATCATGGTGGGGTGTTGTTTGAACCAATTTTGTACTCCCGGGTGCGTCCGGCTACATGCACATGCGACGGCAATTAGTCAATGTTGTAGACAACACGTCAATGGATTAGGGTTTCCCTGGAAAGCGAACCTCGGATTGTGGGAATGACCCCAAAATCGTGTGTGTCCACATGGTGTGTACATTATCATGGTGGGGTGTTGTTTGAACCAATTTTGTACCCCGGGTGCGTCCGGCTACACGCACATGCGCTGACGGCAATTTGTCAATGGATTAGGGTTTCCCCGGAAAGCGAGCCTCGGAGGGTGGAATGACCCAAAATTGTGTGTGTCCACATGGTGTGTACACTATCATGGTGGGGTGTTGTTTGAACCAATTTGTACCCCCGGGTGCGTCCGCCTACATGCACATGCGCTGACGGCAATTAGTCAATGTTGTAGACAACACGGTCAATGGATTAGGGTTTCCCTGGAAAGCGAACCTCGGATTGTGGGAATGACCCCAAAAATCGTGTGTCTCCACATGGTGTGTACATTATCATGCTGGGGTGTTGTTTGAACCAATTTTGTACCCCGGGTGCGTCCGGCTACACGCACATGCGCTGACGGCAATTTGTCAATGGATTAGGGTTGAAAAGCGAGCCTCGGAGGTGGGAATGACCCAAAATTGTGTGTCCACAAGGTGTGTACACTATCATGGTGGGGTGATGTTTGAACCAATTTTGTACCCCGGGTGCGTCCAGCTACACGCACATGCGCTGATGGCAATTAGTCAATGTTGTAGACAACACGGTCAATGGATTAGGGTTTCCCTGGAAAGCGAGCCTCGGATTGTGGGAATGACCCCAAAAATCGTGTGTGTCCACATAATGTGTACACTATCATGGTGGGGTGTTGTTTGAACCAATTTTGTACCCCCGGGTGCGTCCGGCTACACGCACATGCGCTGACGGCAATTTGTCAATGGATTAGGGTTTCCCTGGAAAGCGAGCGGAGGGTGGGAATGACCCAAAAATTGTGTGTCCACATGGTGTGTACACTATCATGGTGGGGTGTTGTTTGAACCAATTTTGTACCCCCGGGTGCGTCCGGCTACATGCACATGCGCTGACGGCAATTAGTCAACGTTGTAGACAGCACGGTCAATGGATTAGGGTTTCCCTGGAAAGCGAGCCTCGGATTGTGGGAATGACCCCAAAATCGTGTGTGTCCACATAATGTGTACACTATCATGGTGGGGTGTTGTTTGAACCAATTTTGTACCCCCGGGTGCGTCCGGCTACACGCACATGCGCTGACGGCAATTTGTCAATGGATTAGGGTTTCCCTGGAAAGCGAGCCTCGGAGGGTGGGAATGACCCAAAAATTGTGTGTGTCCACATGGTGTGTACACTATCATGGTGGGGTGTTGTTTGAACCAATTTTGTACCCCCGGGTGCGTCCGGCTACATGCACATGCGCTGACGGCAATTAGTCAATGTTGTAGACAGCACGGTCAATGGATTAGGGTTTCCCTGGAAAGCGAGCCTCGATTGTGGGAATGACCCCAAAATCGTGTGTGTCCACATGGTGTGTACATTATCATGGTGGGGTGTTGTTTGAACCAATTTTGTACCCCCGGGTGCGTCCGGCTACACGCACATGCGCTGACGGCAATTTGTCAATGGATTAGGGTTTCCCCGGAAAGCGAGCCTCGGAGGGAATGACCCAAAAATTGTGTGTGTCCACATGGTGTGTACACTATCATGGTGGGGTGTTGTTTGAACCAATTTTGTACCCCGGGTGCGTCCGGCTACATACACATGCGCGACGGCAATTAGTCAATGTTGTAGACAACACGGTCAATGGATTAGGGTTTCCCTGGAAAGCGAACCTCGGATTGTGGGAATGACCCCAAAATCGTGTGTCTCCACATGGTGTGTACATTATCATGCTGGGTGTTGTTTGAACCAATTTTGTACCCCGGGTGCGTCCGGCTACACGCACATGCGCCGACGGCAATTTGTCAATGGATTAGGGTTTCCCTGGAAAGCGAGCCTCGGAAGGTGGGAATGACCCAAAATTGTGTGTGTCCACAAGGTGTGTACACTATCATGGTGGGGTGATGTTTGAACCAATTTTGTACCCCGGGTGGCCCGTACACGCACATGCGCTGATGGCAATTAGTCAATGTTGTAGACAGCACGGTCAATGGATTAGGGTTTCCCTGGAAAGCGAGCCTCGGATTGTGGGAATGACCCCAAAAATCGTGTGTGTCCACATAATGTGTACACTATCATGGTGGGGTGTTGTTTGAACCAATTTTGTACCCCCGGGTGCGTCCGGCTACACGCACATGCGCTGACGGCAATTTGTCAATGGATTAGGGTTTCCCTGGAAAGCGAGCCTTGGAGGGTGGGAATGACCCAAAAATTGTGTGTGTCCACATGGTGTGTACACTATCATGGTGGGGTGTTGTTTGAACCAATTTTGTACCCCCGGGTGCGTCCGGCTACATGCACAAGCGCTGACGGCAATTAGTCAACGTTGTAGACAGCACGGTCAATGGATTAGGGTTTCCCTGGAAAGCGAGCCTCGGATTGTGGGAATGACCCCAAAAATCGTGTGTCTCCACATGGTGTGTACATTATCATGGTGGGGTGTTGTTTGAACCAATTTTGTACCCCCGGGTGCGTCCGGACACGCACATGCGCTGACGGCAATTTGTCAATGGATTAGGGTTTCCCTGGAAAGCGAGCCTCGGAGTGTGGGAATGACCCAAAAATTGTGTGTGTCCAGATGGTGTGTACACTATCATGGTGGGGTGTTGTTTGAACCAATTTTGTACCCCCGGGTGCGTCCGGCTACATGCACATGCGCTGACGGCAATTAGTCAATGTTGTAGACAGCACGGTCAATGGATTAGGGTTTCCCTGGAAAGCGAGCCTCGGATTGTGGGAATGACCCCAAAATCGTGTGTGTCCACATGGTGTGTACATTATCATGGTGGGGTGTTGTTTGAACCAACTTTGTACCCCCGGGTGCGTCCGGCTACACGCACATGCGCTGACGGCAATTTGTCAATGGATTAGGGTTTCCCTGGAAAGCGTGCCTCGGAAGGTGGGAATGACCCAAAAAATTGTGTGTGTCCACATGGTGTGTACACTATATGGTGGGGTGTTGTTTGAAACAATTTTGTACCCCGGGTGCGTCCAGCTACACGCACATGCGTTGATGGCAATTAGTCAATGTTGTAGATAGCACGGTCAATGGATTAGGGTCCCTGGAAAGCGAGCCTCTGATTGTGGGAATGACCCCAAAATCGTGTGTGTCCGCATGGTTTGTACATTATCATGGTGGGGTGTTGTTTGAACCAATTTTGTACCCCGGGTGCGTCCGGCTACACGCACATGCGCCGACGGCAATTTGTCAATGGATTAGGGTTTCCCGGAAAGGATGGGAATGACCCAAAAATTGTGTGTGTCAACATGGTGTGTACACTATCATGGTGGGGTGTCGTTTGAACCAATTTTGTACCCCGGGTGCGTCCGGCTACACGCACATGCGCTGACGGCAATTAGTCAATGTTGTAGACATCATGGTCAATGGATTAGGGTTTCCCTGGAAAGCGAGCCTCGGATTGTGGGAATGACCCCAAAATCGTGTGTGTCCACATAATGTGTACACTATCATGGTGGGGTGTTGTTTGAACCAATTTTATACCCCCGGGTGCGTCCGGCTACACGCACATGCGCTGACGGCAATTTGTCAATGGATTAGGGTTTCCCTGGAAAGCGAGCCTCGGAGGTGGGAATGACCCAAAAAATTGTGTGTGTCCACATGGTGTGTACACTATCATGGTGGGGTGTTGTTTGAACCAATTTTGTACCCCCGGGTGCGTCCGGCTACATGCACATGCGCTGACGGCAATTAGTCAATGTTGTAGACAGCACGGTCAATGGATTAGGGTTTCCCTGGAAAGCGAACCTCGGATTGTGGGAATGACCCCAAAAATCGTGTGTGTCCACATGGTGTGTACATTATCATGGTGGGGTGTTGTTTGAACCAATTTTGTACCCCCGGTGCGTCCGGCTACACGCACATGCGCTGACGGCAATTTGTCAATGGATTAGGGTTTCCAAAGCGTGCCTCGGAAGGTGGGAATGACCCAAAAATTGTGTGTGTCCACATGGTGTTTACACTATATGGTGGGGTGTTGTTTTAAACAATTTTGTACCCTGGGTGCGTCCGGCTACACGCACATGCGTTGATGGCAATTAGTCAATGTTGTAGACAAACGGTCAATGGATTAGGGTTTCCCGGAAAGCGAGCCTCGGATTGTGGGAATGACCCCAAAATCGTGTGTGTCCACATAATGTGTACATTATCATGGTGGGGTGTTGTTTGAACCAATTTTGTACCCCCGGGTGCGTCCGTCTACACGCACATGCGCCGACGGCAATTTGTCAATGGATTAGGGTTTCCCTGGAAAGCGAGCCTCGGAGGGTGGGAATGACCCAAAAATTGTGTGTGTCCACATGGTGTGTACACTATCATGGTGGGGTGTTGTTTGAACCAATTTTGTACCCCCGGGTGCGTCCGGCTACATGCACATGCGCTGACGGCAATTAGTCAATGTTGTAGACAGCACGGTCAATGGATTAGGGTTTCCCTGGAAAGCGAGCCTCGGATTGTGGGAATGACCCCAAAAATCGTGTGTGTCCACATAATGTGTACACTATCATGGTGGGGTGTTGTTTGAACCAATTTTGTACCCCCGGGTGCGTCCGGCTACATGCACATGCGCTGACGGCAATTTGTCAATGGATTAGGGTTTCCCTGGAAAGCGAGCCTCGGAAGGTGGGAATGACCCAAAAAATTGTGTGTGTCCACATGGTGTGTACACTATCATGGTGGGGTGTTGTTCGAACCAATTTTTTACCCCCGGGTGCGTCAAGCTACACGCACATGCGCTGATGGCAATTAGTCAATGTTGTAGACAGCACGGTCAATGGATTAGGGTTTGGAAAGCGAGCCTCGGATTGTGGGAATGACCCCAAAAATCGTGTGTGTCCACATAATGTGTACACTATCATGGTGGGGTGTTGTTTGAACCAATTTTGTACCCCGGGTGCGTCCGGCTACACGCACATGCGCTGACGGCAATTTGTCAATGGATTATGGTTTCCCTGAAAGCGAGCCTCGGAAGGTTGGAATGACCCAAAAATTGTGTGTGTCCACATGGTGTGTACACTATCATGGCGGGGTGTTGTTTGAACCAATTTTGTACCCCGGGTGCGTCCAGCTACACGCACATGCGCTGATGGCAATTAGTCAATGTTGTAGACAACACGGTCATTTGATTAGGGTTTCCCTGGAAAGCGAACCTCGGATTGTGGGAATGACCCCAAAAATCGTGTGTGTCCACATAATGTGTACACTATCATGGTGGGGTGTTGTTTGAACCAATTTTGTACCCCCGGGTGCGTCCGGCTACACGCACATGCGCTGACGGCAATTTGTCAATGGATTAGGGTTTCCCTGGAAAGCGAGCCTCGGAGGGTGGGAATGACCCAAAAGATTGTGTGTGTCCACATGGTGTGTACACTATCATGGTGGGGTGTTGTTTGAACCAATTTTGTACCCCCGGGTGCGTCCGGCTACATGCACATGCGCTGACGGCAATTTGTCAATGGATTAGGGTTTCCCTGGAAAGCGTGCCTCGGATTGTGGGAATGACCCAAAAAATCGTGTGTGTCCACATGGTGTGTACACTATCATGGTGGGGTGTTGTTTGAACCAATTTTGTACCCCCGGGTGCGTCCGGCTACACGCACATGCGCTGACGGCAATTTGTCAATGGATTAGGGTTTCCCTGGAAAGCGAGCCTCGGAGTGGGAATGACCCAAAAATTGTGTGTGTCCACATGGTGTGTACACTATCATGGTGGGGTGTTGTTTGAACCAATTTTGTACCCCGGGTGCGTCCGGCTACATGCACATGCGCTGACGGCAATTAGTCAATGTTGTAGACAGCACGGTCAATGGATTAGGGTTTCCCTGGAAAGCGAGCCTCGGATTGTGGGAATGACCCCAAAAATCATGTGTGTCCACATGGTGTGTACATTATCATGGTGGGGTGTTGTTTGAACCAACTTTGTACCCCCGGGTGCGTCCGGCTACACGCACATGCGCTGACGGCAATTTGTCAATGGATTAGGGTTTCCCTGAAAAGCGTGCCTCGGAAGGTGGGAATGACCCAAAAAATTGTGTGTGTCCACATGGTGTGTACACTATCATGGTGGGGTGTTGTTCGAACCAATTTTTTACCCCCGGGTGCGTCAAGCTACACGCACATGCGCTGATGGCAATTAGTCAATGTTGTAGACAACACGGTCAATGGATTAGGGTTGGAAAGCGAGCCTCGGATTGTGGGAATGACCCAAAAATCGTGTGTGTCCACATAATGTGTACACTATCATGGTGGGGTGTTGTTTGAACCAATTTTGTACCCCCGGGTGCGTCCGGCTACACGCACATGCGCTGACGGAAATTTGTCAATGGATTAGGGTTTCCCTGGAAAGCGAGCCTCGGAAGGTTGGAATGACCCAAAAAATTGTGTGTGTCCACATGGTGTGTACACTATCATGGCGGGGTGTTGTTTGAACCAATTTTGTACCCCCGGGCGTCCAGCTACACGCACATGCGCCGATGGCAATTAGTCAATGTTGTAGACATCACGGTCATTTGATTAGGGTTTTCCTAGAAAGCTGAACGTCGGAAACCCGGCGGGCAGTGACGGTCAACACCGTAGAGCCGGGAACAACTAGGGCTGCGGCTGGCCCCCCCCTCGAGCGACGGCCCGCAAAGCCTCCTGGTCGCGCGCCGATGCAAATTGCAAGGGCGTGACCACCTATACCTGGTCAGGAAGGTGTGAATGATGCCTCGCTTAGTTTCCTGCGGGGCACACACGTACACGTTAAATACGAGCCTCGATCGGCTCTCAGTTATCCCGTGAATCGGCTCATGGAGCCGATCCACCCATGATTCGTCCAAGGTGGCCGAATATATGGTGGTCCTGCTTGATCAAGATAAAGCATATGAGATCCACGACGATTTGGGGTTTTCACCGCATAATCGGATCATCCTACTCACGATTGGGCCTCGCGCTCGCGGTGATCGTAAGCCAATCCTAGACAAGGCCTAAAAACCAACACGAGGTTGATCCTCGGAACATCCTGTCTAGGGCCAAAACTACACGCCGCTGGATCCTCCAACCCTTTGTAAGGCCTAACTATTGCGGATGTTAAACTAATCCTTGATGAATCAAGGAGCAACCGTAACGGATCAGATCTACTAAATAACGATCAAGCGGGGTGCCGCCCCTGCACCCATGATGAGGTACAAGGACGGCTAGATGCGCAAGGGTTGCACTACGACAACATATGATACTAAGAACAATGCTAACCCTAACACATCTATGATAACTACGTTGCTCGCCATCAAAAAGGCTTCAGTACGAGCAACGCATGAACAACGTGGGCAGGCTCGTGCTGCCTAGATCGCGAGATGCGATCTAGGCAGCATGGTGCTTACCGGAGAAACCCTCGAGACGAAGGGGTTGGCGATGCGCCAAGATTGGTTTGTGTTGAACGTTGGTTGTTGTTTATTCCATAAACCCTAGATACATATTTATAGTCCAGCGGACTTTCTAACGTAGGCGTGCACCAAACCGTGCACAGGACAAACTCTAACTTCTACGTAACCTACTATAAAGATACACGGGCTAACTAGCCCAAACTTGGTAAACAAGGCCGATTCACATATCTCTTCTATATGTATATCTTCAAATCCGTCTTGATCGCGGCCCACCTCTGGCAAATTCCGGTGATAACACATGCCCCCCTGGTTTTGGAAATGACATTTCCAAAATCATTACGCTTTCCTTCGTCGGGTCATGTCGTGGCAGAGCAGAACCGTCGCAGAGTCCTTCATCATGACAACTTGCCTTCCCAACCCCTCTGCACGATTTGACAGTTTCGGCACCACGTCCTCGGAAACTGTTTGAGCATTAAATCTCCAAGATATCCCCTTTATTTAACCGCATCAAACAGTTCTCTTCCTCATCCCCTTCGCATTAGCCTTCAAAAAACCCTCCTCTGCCACCATGTCTTCGTCTTCTTCGTCTTCCTCCTCATCGGATCCTTCCTATGTGTCCTCCCCCATCCGGGAGTCGACGCCTGAGTGGGGTACGCTGGCGGCGTACGACATTCTTGCCCCAACGGCGTGGGACCAAGAGGACCACGACTTCTCTGTCTGGTCAGAGGATGACAAATCCCTGACCGACGGGGAGAGTGACCCCCTCCTCCTTGCTGACGGGGACCCGGAGGAGGAGAGCGACGACGACCGCCTTTCCTGGGCGGACTTCACCACCTCCGAGGAGGAGGAGGAGGAGAGCAGTTCCTCCGACGAGCCCCCGGCCAAGCGATTTTGCCCCTGGCCGGGGAACCTTAGCGACTTCGACAGTGACGACGACGCTGACGAGGAGGATGAAGACAACGAAGGCCCCGCCGGCGGCCGCTGGAGCAGCGACGAAGAGCCGGCAGGGAGCAGCGCCGACAGCGGTGATGACGGCGACGATGAGGGCAGCAATGGCCCATAGATGGGATCCTTAGACTAGGATCAGCAGTAGTAGATAGGGCACTGTATCCCCTAGCAACTCCTTTTGAGAGCAATTTTAGCTCTTTATGTAAGAATCTGGCTATCAATGAAGAACTCTCCTTAATCTGATCTTGCCGATTCCTTGTATGCTAATTTAGCCAGTTCTTCCTCATCTAGCTTTGCCGACTGCTATCCTGACCCATGCTCCATGAGCCGATGGCAACGCACCGGACTCTTATGAGAAATTTCGAGATAGATCAATTCAGACCCAAGATTCCCGTCGAACAGGACCAAACCGTAGTCGCGCAAACCTTAAACCTCAGAGATCCAAACCCCCTGAGCTTAATGTTAGCTTAAATCGGCAAGACTCCAGAGTCAACGCCTTCAGGAGAATTTTAGGACCACTGCTGCAAATCTTGACCGCTTACGACTTTTCTTGCGACGCTCTGTTCTTTGCAGCAACAAACTGGTCCAAAGCCTGTCAATTATGACGGCTTTCTCTTCGAATTAGTGGTTCTATTCTGCAAGAATTCGCCACCTTTAACCAAACTGTGATACAGCCGATTCCAACAAGATTGGCTCCTCAGAACGAAAACCCTTCAGGGCGAGCTGCCCCCCGAGCCTCGTCAAGGCGAGAATGAATGAGCCAAATACGTCAGCATTGGTTTCCACGTTATACTGCAGAACCAGCCGATTCCAACGAAATCGGCTTCTCATGGTAGGGATATTCCAGGGCAAGCTGCCCCCCGAGCTTCTTCAGCTTTCATCAATGTAGCAGAAAAAACTTCTATCCAAAGAGCCGATGCAACCAAACAAGGCTTAGAAAGATCAACCTCCCCCTTGAACTAAGAGGCCCCCAAATGTAGCGGCTCTCCAACTCTTTTGTGAGTCCCCAAGTTGTAATGCAGCAACCAACCGATTCTAACCAGATCGGCTTTCAAGAGCAGAGAACCTTCAGGGTGAGTTGCCCCCGAGCTTCTTTGGTTCAATGCGGGAGCTTTTTGACGAGAGTGTTGCTGAAATTGTCGCCCTGATCATTGGCTGATCGTTGCCCTGATGAGAGTTCCGCAGCCAATTGGTTGATCATTGGCTGTTCTCATGATCCTAGCCCGATCTGCATGTTCACGTTGTTCTTGTTGCTGGCCGGGGCTGCGGTCCTTCGTCTTGCAAACTACTAGTGGCTCTAATGAACTAAAAGTGGCCCTGGATGCCAACACTGATGTTCCTGCTCACCCTACCGAACCTGCCAACTAAAGTGGCCCTGGGCTTCCATTTGCAACAGTTGTATTCCTTGAGTCGATGGCTGCGCATCGGCTGTGCTCAAAAATTTTTTTTTTACACGGCCGACTTGTGCGTCGGCCCCCATACTTGATAGTGTTACCTCATATGTGTTTTATCCATCTAGGTGCCCCCCGAGCCGATTCTGTCAAGAAAATTGATGGTATCGGCTCTTTAGGTAGTCCCTGCTGGGTCAAATGTCGATCCCAGGCAAAATAGATGGTGGGGATAATTTTGGCCGATTGCTGGAATCGGCCTCCACGTTGCTTGCTCGGTGAAGGTTTTTGTAATGTTCCTTCACAAATTTTCTGGGGCCGATCACAAGGATTAGCCTCGCCACATTCGTCCATCGATGGCGTTCTTGCTACACGGTCAGTCCGGTGGATAGAACCAGCCTTACCCCGTTCTTTGTCACATCGATGCGTTCGCAGTCGTCCAAATTGATGCCCGAGAGTGGTTCTTGACCTGATGTCTCCCAAATGCCCATGCCGGCTGTTGAAATCTCGGCTGAATCATCGGCGTGGACGACTTCCACTTCATCTCCATCCCACTGTATTAGGCATTGGTGCATCGTGGATGGGATGCAACAGTTGGCGTGGATCCAATCCCTCCCTAATATTACAGCATAGGTGCTTTTGCTGTCGACAATAAAGAACGTCGTAGGGACAGTCTTCCTTCCTACGGTCAGATCCACGTTTAGAACACCTTGTGCGTCAGATGCTTGGCCGTTGAAATCGCTCAGTGTTACATTGGTTTTGATCAAATCCGAGCTGGAGCGTCCCAACCGACGTAGCATGGAGTATGGCATAATGTTGACTGCCGCTCCGGTGTCCACCAACATCTTGTTGACAAGCTGCCCATTGATGTAACCTCGCAAGTACAGGGCCTTCAGATGCCTGTAACTCCTTTCTCGTGGCTTCTCGAAGATGACCGGCCGTGGGCCGCAGTCCAATTGCGCCACAGGTGCTTCATATAACCTTGGAGCGCTAAATTCCGCTGGAAGGATGAAGACCATGTTTGTGCCAGCCGATGTTTCATCATCGGCTTTCCTTTGCTTGGGGCGCCACTCTTTTCTTTGTGGCCGACCTTCTTCATCCAGGGTTCGCTGAATTTTGGCGGCCAGGTCAGGCCGTGCCTTCCTCAACGCGTGCAGATATAACCTTTCGGCTTCTTCCAACGCACGTAGTCGCTGAACCCTTCGTTTTTGGGAGTGGCTGAGCCCATCAGGACACCATCTTGGCCGATGATACTTATCCTCTTCATCATCGTCCTCTAGTTCCTCGCGATCTTCCATCTGAACGGACTCAGCATGCTTGCTCCAAGGCGGGAGAGGCCCTAGACGCTCGAACACGGACACCTTAGCTGTACCCTTCTTCTTTTGTTTACATTCTGGGCAATTGCCGATCGTTGGTAATCGGCTCATTCCGGAATCCCAGCAGTGTCTGAAGAAGGGGCAGTCCCAGTGCCTATCCACGTTGTCCGGCTCCCTTGACCCTCTTCTGGCGTGACGTTCGTACCCGTCGTTGCCTCCGTCACGCTGACGGTACCTCCTGTCCTCTGCATTGGACCGATGACTTCTTTTATCGTCTTCGTCGTAGTGGCGACGTCGGTCGTACTGCTGTTCATATTTGCTGAGGAGATGCTCGGATAATGGGCGTGGACGCCGTATGTTTCTCACCTCCTCCTCGGCCAGGTACCGTTTATCGTCGTCTTGGGGCCGGTCACGTGGAACGGCCTCCTCTTTCTCTTTGCCACGAGAGTGGCTGCTCTCTGCTTTGTCCGCGTCATGGCGAATCACGAACCCTGCCATATTGGCATCGAAAGAGAACCCTGGTTCTCTTATGGAGTGGCTGAGATCGACCGTGTTGACACCAGGCAACGGACGTGTGTCTCCGTCGAGCTTGATGCCGTGCGAACGGGTCTTCCCACAGGAGCCGACGAGTTCGGTTCCGAGGACCGCCTTGACCTTGTTATGCTTCTTCTTGAGCTTGTCAGCCAGGTCCTCGTGCTTGACCGGAGTGCTTTCCGCCATCTCAGATGTAGATGGCGATGTGGTGGATGTCGAGGATGGTCCCACCGGGCGTGCCAGAATGTGTTGACGTCAGAAACCCACCGGCGGGCAGTGACTGGTCAACACCGTAGAGCCGGGAACAACTAGGGCTGCGGCTGGCCCCAGTCCTCGAGCGACGGCCCGCAAAGCCTCCTGGTCGCGCGCCGATGAAATTGCAAGGCGTGCCACCTGACCTATACCTGGTCAGGAAGGTGTGAATGATGCCTCGCTTAGTTTCCTGCAGGGCACACACGTACACGTTAAATACGAGCCTCGATCGGCTCTCAGGTTATCCTGTGAATCGGCTCATGGAGCCGATCCACCCATGATTCGTCCAAGGTGGCCGAATATATGGTGGTCCTGCTTGATCAAGATAAAGCATATGAGATCCACGACGATTTGGGGTTTTCACCGCATAATCGGATCATCCTACTCACGATTGGGCCTCGCGCTCGCGCACGGTGATCGTAAGCCAATCCTAGACAAGGCCTAAAAACCAACACGAGGTTGATCCTCGGAACATCCTGTCTAGGGCCAGCAAACTACACCCTACGCGCCGCTGGATCCTCCAACCCTTTGTAAGGCCTAACTATTGCGGATGTTAAACTAATCCTTGATGAATCAAGGAGCAACCGTAACGGATCAGATCTACTAAATAACGATCAAGCGGGGTGCCGCCCCTGCACCCATGATGAGGTACAAGGACGGCTAGATGCGCAAGGGTTGCACTACGACAGCATATGATACTAAGAACAATGCTAACCCTAACACATCTATGATAACTACGTTGCTCGCCATCAAAAAGGCTTCAGTACGAGCAACGCATGAACAACGTGGGCAGGCTCGTGCTGCCTAGATCGCGAGATGCGATCTAGGCAGCATGGTGCTTACCGGAGAAACCCTCGAGACGAAGGGGTTGGCGATGCGCCGAGATTGGTTTGTGTTGAACGTTGGTTGTTGTTTATTCCATAAACCCTAGATACATATTTATAGTCCAGCGGACTTTCTAATGTGGGCGTGCACCAAACCGTGCACGGGCCAAACTCTAACTTCTACGTAACCTACTATAAAGATACACGGGCTAACTAGCCCAAACTTGGTAAACAAGGCCGATTCACATATCTCTTCTATATGTATATCTTCAAATCCGTCTTGATCGCGGCCCACCTCTGGCTTGGTCAAATTCCGGTGATAACAGCGAACCTCGGATTGTGGGAATGACCCCAAAAATCGTGTGTGTCCACATAATGTGTACACTATCATGGTGGGGTGTTGTTTGAACCAATTTTGTACCCCCGGGTGCGTCCGGATACACGCACATGCGCTGACGGCAATTTGTCAATGGATTAGGGTTTCCCTGGAAAGCGAGCCTCGGAGGGTGGGAATGACCCAAAAAATTGTGTGTGTCCACATGGTGTGTCCACTATCATGGTGGGGTGATGTTTGAACCAATTTTGTACCCCCGGGTGCGTCCAGCTACACGCACATGCGCTGATGGCAATTAGTCAATGTTGTAGACAGCACGGTCAATGGATTAGGGTTTCCCTGGAAAGCAAGCCTCGGATTGTGGGAATGACCCCAAAATCGTGTGTGTCCACATAATGTGTACACTATCATGGTGGCGTGTTGTTTGAACCAATTTTGTACCCCCGGGTGCGTCCGGCTACATGCACATGCGCTGACGGCAATTAGTCAATGTTGTAGACAGCACGGTCAATGGATTAGGGTTTCCCGGAAAGCGAGCCTCGGATTGTAGGAATGACCCCAAAAATCGTGTGTGTCCACATAATGTGTACACTATCATGGTGGGGTGTTGTTTGAACCAATTTTGTACCCCGGGTGCGTCCGGCTACACGCACATGCGCTGACGGCAATTTGTCAATGGGTTAGGGTTTCCCTGGAAAGCGAGCCTCGGAGGGTGGGAATGACCCAAAAAATTGTGTATGTCCACATGGTGTGTACACTATCATGGTGGGGTGTTGTTTGAACCAATTTTGTACCCCCGGGTGCGTCCGGCTACACGCACATGCGCTGACGGTAATTTGTCAATGGATTAGGGTTTCCCTGAAAAGCGTGCCTCGGAAGGTGGGAATGACCCAAAAATTGTGTGTGTCCACATGGTGTGTACACTATCATGGTGGGGTGATGTTTGAACCAATTTTGTACCCCCGGGTGCGTCCAGCTACACGCACATGCGCTGATGGCAATTAGTCAATGTTGTAGACAGCACGGTCAATGGATTAGGGTTTCCCTGGAAAGCGAGCCTCGGATTGTGGGAATGACCCCAAAATCGTGTGTGTCCACATAATGTGTACACTATCATGGTGGGGTGTTGTTTGAACCAATTTTGTACCCCGGGTCCGTCCGGCTACACGCACATGCGCTGACGGCAATTTGTCAATGGATTAGGGTTTCCCTGAAAAGCGTGCCTCGGAAGGTGGGAATGACCCAAAAATTGTGTGTGTCCACATGGTGTGTGCACTATCATGGTGGGGTGATGTTTGAACCAATTTTGTATCCCCGGGTGCGTCCAGCTACACGCACATGCGCTGATGGCAATTAGTCAATGTTGTAGACAAAACGGTCAATGGATTAGGGTTCCCTGGAAAGCGAGCCTCGGATTGTGGGAATGACCCCAAAAATCGTGTGTGTCCACATAATGTGTACACTATCATGGTGGGGTTTTGTTTGAACCAATTTTGTACCCCCGGGTGCGTCCGGCTACACGCACATGCGCTGACGGCAATTTGTCAATGGATTAGGGTTTCCCTGGAAAGCGAGCCTCGGAGGGTGGGAATGACCCAAAAAATTGTGTGTGTCCACATGATGTGTACACTATCATGGTGGGGTGTTGTTTGAACCAATTTTGTACCCCGGGTGCGTCCGGCTACATGCACATGCGCTGACGGCAATTAGTCAATGTAGTAGACAGCACGGTCAATGGATTAGGGTTTCCCTGGAAAGCGAACCTCGGATTGTGGGAATGACCCCAAAAATCGTGTGTGTCCACATGGTGTGTACATTATCATGGTGGGGTGTTGTTTGAACCAATTTTGTACCCCCGGGTGCGTCCGGCTACACGCACATGCGCTGACGGCAATTTGTCAATGGATTAGGGTTTCCTGGAAAGCGAGCCTCGGTGGGAATGACCCAAAAAATTGTGTGTGTCCACATGGTGTGTACACTATCATGGTGGGGTGTTGTTTGAACCAATTTTTACCCCGGGTGCGTCCGGCTACATGCACATGCGCTGACGGCAATTAGTCAATGTTGTAGACATCACGGTCAATGGATTAGGGTTTCCCGGAAAGCGAACCTCGGATTGTGGGAATGACCCCAAAAATCGTGTGTCTCCACATGCTGTGTACATTATCATGGTGGGGTGTTGTTTGAACCAATTTTGTACCCCGGGTGCGTCCGGCTACACGCACATGCGCTGACGGCAATTTGTCAATGGATTAGGGTTTCCCTGAAAAGCGAGCCTCGGAATGACCCAAAAAATTGTGTGTGTCCACATGGTGTGTCCACTATCATGGTGGGGTGATGTTTGAACCAATTTTGTACCCCCGGGTGCGTCCAGCTACACGCACATGCGCTGATGGCAATTAGTCAATGTTGTAGACAGCACGGTCAATGGATCAGGGTTTCCCTGGAAAGCGAGCCTCGGATTGTGGGAATGACCCCAAAAATCGTGTGTGTCCACATAATGTGTACACTATCATGGTGGCGTGTTGTTTGAACCAATTTTGTACCCCCGGGTGCGTCCGGCTACACGCACATGCGCTGACGGCAATTTGTCAATGGATTAGGGTTTCCTGGAAAGCGAGCCTCGGAGGTGGGAATGACCCAAAAATTGTGTGTGTCCACATGGTGTGTACACTATCATGGTGGGGTGTTGTTTGAACCAATTTTGTACCCCGGGTGCGTCCGGCTACATGCACATGCGCTGACGGCAATTAGTCAATGTTGTAGACATCACGGTCAATGGATTAGGGTTTCCCTGGAAAGCGAGCCTCGGATTGTGGGAATGACCCCAAAAATCGTGTGTCTCCACATGGTGTGTACATTATCATGGTGGGGTGTTGTTTGAACCAATTTTGTACCCCCGGGTGCGTCCGGCTACACGCACATGCGCTGACGGCAATTTGTCAATGGATTAGGGTTTCCTTGGAAAGCGAGCCTCGGTGGGAATGACCCAAAAATTGTGTGTGTCCACATGGTGTGTACACTATCATGGTGGGGTGTTGTTTGAACCAATTTTGTACCCCGGGTGCGTCCAGCTACACGCACATGCGCTGATGGCAATTAGTCAATGTTGTAGACAGCACGGTCAATGGATTAGGGTTTCCTTGGAAAGCGAACCTCGGATTGTGGGAATGACCCCAAAATCGTGTGTCTCCACATGGTGTGTACACTATCATGGTGGGGTGTTGTTTGAACCAATTTTGTACCCCGGGTGCGTCCGGCTACACGCACATGCGCTGACGGCAATTTGTCAATGGATTAGGGTTTCCCCGGAAAGCGAGCCTCGGGGGGAATGACCCAAAAAATTGTGTGTCCACATGGTGTGTACACTATCATGGTGGGGTGTTGTTTGAACCAATTTTGTACCCCCGGGTGCGTCCGGCTACATGCACATGCGCTGACGGCAATTAGTCAATGTTGTAGACAGCACGGTCAATGGATTAGGGTTTCCCTGGAAAGCGAACCTCGGATTGTGGGAATGACCCCAAAAATCGTGTGTGTCCACATGGTGTGTACATTATCATGGTGGGGTGTTGTTTGAACCAATTTTGTACCCCGGGTGCGTCCGGCTACACGCACATGCGCTGACGGCAATTTGTCAATGGATTAGGGTTTTCCCTGAAAAGCGTGCCTCGTAAGGTGGGAATGACCCAAAAAATTGTGTGTGTCCACATGGTGTGTACGCTATCATGGTGGGGTGTTGTTTGAACCAATTTTGTACCCCCTGCGTCCGGCTACACGCACATGCGTTGATGGCAATTAGTCAATGTTGTAGACAAGACGGTCAATGGATTAGGGTTTCCCTGGAAAAGCGAGCCTCGGATTGTGGGAATGACCCCAAAATCGTGTGTGTCCACATAATGTGTACACTATCATGGTGGGGTGTTTTTGAACCAATTTTGTACCCCCGGGTGCGTCCGGCTACACGCACATGCGCTGATGGCAATTTGTCAATGGATTAGGGTTTCCCTGGAAAGCGAGCCTCGGAAATGACCCAAAAAATTGTGTGTCCACATGGTGTGTACACTATCATGGTGGGGTGTTGTTTGAACCAATTTTGTACCCCGGGTGCGTCCGGCTACATGCACATGCGCTGACGGCAATTAGTCAATGTTGTAGACAACACGGTCAATGGATTAGGGTTTCCCTGAAAGCGAACCTCGGATTGTGGGAATGACCCCAAAAATCGTGTGTGTCCACATGGTGTGTACATTATCATGGTGGGGTGTTGTTTGAACCAATTTTGTACCCCGGGTGCGTCCGGCCACACGCACATGCGCTGACGTCAATTTGTCAATGGATTAGGGTTTCCCTGGAATGCGAGCCTCGGAGGGTGGGAATGACCCAAAAATTGTGTGTGTCCACATGGTGTGTACACTATCATGGTGGGGTGTTGTTTGAACCAATTTTGTACCCCGGGTGCGTCCGGCTACATACACATGCGCTGACGGCAATTAGTCAATGTTGTAGACAACACGGTCAATGGATTAGGGTTTCCGTGGAAAGCGAACCTCGGATTGTGGGAATGACCCCAAAAATCGTGTGTCTCCACATGGTGTGTACATTATCATGGTGGGGTGTTGTTTGAACCAATTTTGTACCCCCGGGTGCGTCCGGCTACACGCACATGCGCTGACGGCAATTTGTCAATGGATTAGGGTTTCCTTGGAAAGCGCCTCGGAAGGTGGGAATGACCCAAAAATTGTGTGTCCACATGGTGTGTACACTTGTTATCACCAGAATTTGACCAAGTCAGAGGTGGGCCGCGATCAAGATGGACTTGAAGATATATGCGTGGACAGATATGTGAATCGGCCTTGTGTATCAAGTTTGGGCTAGTTGGCCCGTGTATCTTTATAGTAGGTTACGTAGAAATTAGAGTTTATCTCGTGCACGGTTTAGTGCACGCCCACATTAGAAAGTCCGCCTGGACTATAAATATGTACCTAGGGTTTATGGAATAAACAACAACCAACGTTCAACACAAACCAATCTCGGCGCATCGCCAACTCCTTCGTCTCGAGGGTTCCTCCGGTAAGCACCATGCTGCCTAGATCGCATCTCGATCTAGGCAGCACGAGCCTGCCTAGTTGTTCATGCGTTGCTCGTACTGAAGCCTTTTTGATGGCGAGCAACGTAGTTATCGTAGACGCGTTAGGGTTAGCATTGTTCTTAGCATCATATGCTTACGTAGTGCGACCCTTGCGCATCTAGCCGTCCCTGTACCTCATCATGGGTGCAGGGGCGGCACCCCGCTTGATCGTTATTTAGTAGATCTGATCCGTTACGGTCGCTCCTTGATTCATCAAGGATTAGTTTAATATCTGCAATAGTTAGGCCTTACAAAGGGTTGGAGGATCCAGCGGCATGCAGGGTGTAGTTTGCTGCCCCTAGACAGGACGTTCCGAGGATCAACCTAGTGTTGGTTTTTAGGCCTTGTCTAGGGCTGGCTTACGTTTACCGTGCGTGAGCGCGAGGCCCAATCGTGAGTAGGATGATCCGATTATGCGGTGAAAACCCTAGATCGTCGTGGATCTCATATGCTTTATCTTGATCAAGCAGGACCACCATATATTCGGCCACCTTGGACGAATCATGGGTGGATCGGCTCTATGAGCCGATTCACAGGACAACCTGAGAGCCGATCGAGGCTCGCATTTAACGTGTACGTGTGTGCCCTGCAGGAAACTAAGCGAGGCATCATCCACACCTTCCTGACCAGGTATAGGTCAGGTGGCACGCCCTGCGACCCGCATCGGCGCGCGACCAGGAGGCTTTGCGGGCCGTCGCTCCGAGGGACTGGGGCCAGCCGCAGCCCTAGTCGTTCCCGGCTCTACGGTGTTGGCACTGCCCGCCGGTGGGTTTCTGACGTCAACACATTCTGGCACGCCCGGTGGGACACATCTTCAACGACAATCTTCAACATCGAACACCATGCCATCTTCATCAGAAGTGGCAGAAGAAACTCCGGTCACGTACGGGGAGCTCACTGGCGAGCTCAAGAAGAAGTACGACGAGATCAAGTCTGCCCTCGAAGCCGACCTAATCGGCTCTTTCCACAGGACCCGCTCCCACGGCATCAGATGGAAGGGGTTCACACCTGAAGGCGCGCTTGATGGAGTGGACCTGTCCACCCCGTCAGAGGAACGCACCAGGTCGCTGCGTCAGGAGATAAACTTCATGGTGGCTCATTCGCTGCACCGCCATTCCGAGAGCCTGGTGAACACGTTGGAGCGTGTTGCGCTGCGCGTGATCCAGGAGATCATGAGCCATCAGTACTCTCCGTCAGGACCAGCCCTAGGGACTCATCAAGGGGAAGCGCTGCTCCATTCCCGTCCACCGCTGCCATTCGCGTTGGCAGCGCCCGAAGCGCCGAACTCATCGGCTTTTGTCGTCTACAAGATTGGTGGTGACCCCAGTGACTACCAGTTCCTACAGGACGCGCCCAAGGAGATCCCGCACGGATACGCATGTGCATACGTGCCAGACTGCAGCACCTGGGCACCCTCGAACCAGGTTGCTATAGCAGGGACTTCTGGGGCAACAGGAGGAACGTCGGAGGCAGACCCCGAGAAGCAAACGTGGCTAGCTAAGTACGCCACCCCGACAAAGCTCCCGAGCCCAGCTCCTGCAGTTGGCTCAGAACCAGAGAAACAAGCATGGCTGGTTAAGTACGCCACTCCGACGAACCTTCAGGGTTCGGCACCTGCGGCCATCACTGCGGATCAAATTTGTACGATCCTGAAAGATCAGTTCGGCATGATGCCGAAAAGAAAGGCGATCGGCTATACCAAGCCGTACCCCAACGAGTACGAATTGATCCCGCTACCACCCAAATATCGGCTCCCGGACTTCACAAAGTTTAGCGGATCAGATGGTTCCAGCTCCATCGAGCATGTGAGCCGATATTTGGCGCAGCTGGGCATGATCTCAGCGTCAGACGAGCTGCGTGTGAGGTACTTCTCACAGTCCCTCACAGGATCGGCTTTCTGGTACACGTCTCTGCCACCGAACTCAATCCAGACCTGGAAGCAGCTGGAAGAACGGTTCCATGAGCAATACCACTCAGAGGCTTCCGAGGCTGGCATTGCCGATCTAGCACAAGTACGACAGAAGCGCGGAGAAACAGTGTCAGAATACATCCAGCGCTTCAGGACGGTTAGGAACCGATGCTATTCGGTTCACGTGAGCGAAAAAGAAGCAGTCGAATTGGCGGTGGTGGGTCTATCATCATCGATCAAGGAAGTGGCCTCCCAGGCGGACTATCCTTCGTTAGCACACATGGTGCAGAAGTTGTCAGCATATGAACAACGCCACCCGGATATCTACCAAGATAAATTCAAGCGCGTGGTTACCATGGTTGACGCAGGCGAAGATGAAGGTCCTACGGGAGAGCGAGAGGTCGCAGTGGCTGAGTGGACTCGAGCTGCAGGCCCAGTAACCTGCAAATGGGTAAAGCCACCAGGGCCTCCAAGAGGGTTCGACTTCGACGTGACGAAAACCGAGCAGATTTTCGACCTCTTACTCGCGGAGAAGCACATAAAGATACCCGAAGGCCACAAGTTTCCTACGGTGCAAGAGCTGAACGGAAAGCCATACTGCAAGTGGCATAACACGTTCACCCACACCACCAACGACTGCAGGGTGTGGCGTCAGCAGATCCAAGTGGCAATAGAAAATGGGCGACTAATTTTTAACCAGTATGCCATGAAGGTCGACACACACCCCTTCCCCGCCGTCAACATGGTGGAGTTTACCCACCTTGGAGGGTGCCAGCCTGATTTCTCAGCCAACATCAGCATGGTAGAGCTTGGACACCGCTCTGAGAAGGACGGGGATGAGGACAGCTGCTCTCAGAGCAAGGACACTGAGGGGGCCGCTCCATGCGATCGGCTCCGTCAAGATGGCAAGCGCTACGTCACAGAGGGGGAAGTGAAGAACATAAGATACCAACGACCCCTCTCTGATCACCTCCTCAACAAGTATGTTAGTCGATATGACCAACGCCGGCGATACAACGACAATGATGAAAAAGGTCGTCTGACCAGAAACGACGGAAGACATCGCCGGCATAATCATGATGAGGAGCGGCAGGAGCGCCACGGCAGGGAGCAGGACGATACGGACAGGCATTGGCACTGCCCCTTCTTCAGACACTGCTGGGATTCAGGAATGAGCCGATTACCAACAATCGGCAACTGCCCAGAATGCAACCGGAAAAAGAAGGAGACAGCCAACGTGTCTGTGTTCGAGCGCTTAGGGCCTCTCCCACCGCAAAACAGACGTGCTGAGACCCCTCCGTTGGAAGATCTCGAGGATTCAGAAGACGAAGGGGAATATGAAGAAGACAGGTGCCACCGTCCAAGGTGGTGCCCTGACGGTCTCAGCCATTCACAAAAGCGCAGGGTTCAGCGATTACGCGGTCTGGAGGAAGCCGAAAGGATGTACTTGCATACGCTGAGGAAGGCGCGACCTGATCTGGCTGCGAAAGTCCAGAGGACCCTGGATGAGGAGGGACTGCCGCAAAGAAAAGAGTGGCGCCCCAAGCAAAAGAGAGCCGATGATGAAACATCGGCTGGCACGAACATGGTGCTCGTTCGCCCGGCGGGGTGTAGACCTCCACGATCACACGTTGCACCCAAGGTGGACATCAGCAAGCGCTCCAACGTGATAAAATCGGAGATTGGGCTGGTTTTATCCACCGACATGGACGAGTAGCAAGACTACGTCGATAAGCAACATGGCGAGGCCGATCCTTGCGATCGGCCCTCCGAAACTGATGAAGGGATATTACAAAACCTTCACCGAGCAAGCAACGTGGAGGCCGATTCCAGCGATCGGCCAAAATTATCCTCACCATCTGCTTTGCCTAGGATCAACGTTTGACCCAACAGGGACTACCTGAAGAGCCGATACCATCAATTCTCTTGACAGAATCGGCTCGGGGGGCACCTAGATGGATAAAACATGAGGATATGAGATAATACTATCAAGAGTGGGGGCCGATACACAAATCGGCCTAAAAAATTTAAAATTTATAGCCGGTGCAAGGGCATCGACTTCAGAATTGAGAAGCAGCCGATGCATGGCCATCGACTCAAGAGATACAATTGTTAACCAGAAGGTCAGCCCTAGTGAATTACGAAGAGAAGCCCCAATGAAAGAACTCCTCAAGAGAGTAGTTTAACAGCTCAGATCTTCTCTTCAAGAACAATGCTAAGGGCAGCTTGGGTGCCCAGATCAGGTTAAGGGTGGGTCGCATCAGATCCACCAAAGGAAGGGAGCCGATCTGACCTGCAAGGACGAAGAGGCGCATTGAGGAAACTCGGGGGGCAGCCCACCTTGAAGGCTCTCTGCAAGCCGATTTACGTGCAAATCGGCTGGCTCTGCATGATCAAGCCCAGGCTAATTCGGCTAAGTCTCGCCTCGAGTAAGGCTCGGGGGGCAGCAGGCCTGGTGGATGCTCTGTTTTTGCTCTGTTTAAAAGCCGATTGGGATACCATCGGCTGGTCCTTCATTGCAACCTTCTTCACAAATGATGATTATTGAAGAACATTATTGGGTTTGGTTGGGAAAGTTCAAAGGTTTTCCTGAAGATACTGCATTTTCTGCCAAATTTAGAAAATCATCAGTTGAAGAAGGGAAGGGCGAATTTTGAAGGACCGATGCGGTGCTATCGGCTCATCATGCATTGGCAAAAGGAACGAGTCGGCAAGGTCAGTGGAAGAAGGGATCGGCTCAATTGGGCTCAGAAGAAATCGGCAAATCAAATTGGGGGAAAGTTCTTCATTAATAGGCGAGATTTCTTACATAGTAGAGCTGATTGCCCTCAAAAGGGGATACATTACCCCGCCTACTTCTACGGATCCTATGCTACGGGCCCTATCTATGGGCCGTTGCTGCCCTCGTCATCGCCGTCATCGCCGCTGTCGGCGCTGCTCCCGGCCGGCTCGTCATCGCTGCTCCAGCGGCCGCCGGCGGGACCTTCATTGTCCTCGTCTTCCTCGTCGTCGTCGTCGTCGCTGTCGAAGTCACTCAGGTTCCCCGGCCAGGGGCAATGGCGCTTGGCCGGCGGCTCGTCGGGGGAGCTGTCGTCGTCGTCATCCTCCTCTTCGTCCTCCTTCACCTCCTCGGAGGTGGCCCCATCCCAGGGGAAGCGATCATCATCGCTTTCTTCCACCGCTTCCTTGTCGGCGAGGAAGCGGAGATCGCTCTCCCCATCAGTCAGGGACTTGTCGTCCTCTGACCAGATGGAGAAGTCATGATCTGACTCCTCCCCGGCCGCAATGGCACGGCGGATGTTGGCCGCATGGACTTCCGCCGGGTTGTGCTCCGGCGTCGGCTCGCGAGATGAAGAGGACTGGCTGGAAAGATCCGATGGAGCAGAGGAAGAAGAAGACATCGTGGCGCAGGAGGGCTTTTCGAGATGCTAATGCGAAGAAGATGCAGAGGAGAACTGTTCGTAGCAGTTAAATAAAAGGGGACATAATAGAAATTCAATGCCACAGCAGTTTCCGAGGAAGTGGTGCCAAAACTGTCAAATCGTGCGGAGAAGTTGAGAAGGCAAGTTGTCATGATGAGGGACTCTGCGACGGTTCTGCTCTGCCACGACATGACCCTACGAGAGAAAAGCATAATGATTTTGGAAATGTCATTTCCAAAACCAGGGGGGCATGTGTTATCACCAGAATTTGACCAAGTCAGAGGTGGGCCGCGATCAAGATGGACTTGAAGATATATGCGTGGACAGATATGTGAATCGGCCTTGTGTATCAAGTTTGGGCTAGTTGGCCCGTGTATCTTTATAGTAGGTTACGTAGAAATTAGAGTTTATCTCGTGCACGGTTTAGTGCACGCCCACATTAGAAAGTCCGCCGGACTATAAATATGTACCTAGGGTTTATGGAATAAACAACAACCAACGTTCAACACAAACCAATCTCGGCGCATCGCCAACTCCTTCGTCTCGAGGGTTCCTCCGGTAAGCACCATGCTGCCTAGATCGCATCTCGCGATCTAGGCAGCACGAGCCTGCCTAGTTGTTCATGCGTTGCTCGTACTGAAGCCTTTTTGATGGCGAGCAACGTAGTTATCGTAGACGCGTTAGGGTTAGCATTGTTCTTAGCATCATATGCTTACGTAGTGCGACCCTTGCGCATCTAGCCGTCCTTGTACCTCATCATGGGTGCAGGGGCGGCACCCCGCTTGATCGTTATTTAGTAGATCTGATCCGTTACGGTCGCTCCTTGATTCATCAAGGATTAGTTTAATATCTGCAATAGTTAGGCCTTACAAAGGGTTGGAGGATCCAGCGGCATGCAGGGTGTAGTTTGCTGCCCCTAGACAGGACGTTCCGAGGATCAACCTAGTGTTGGTTTTTAGGCCTTGTCTAGGGCTGGCTTACGTTTACCGTGCGTGAGCGCGAGGCCCAATCGTGAGTAGGATGATCCGATTATGCGGTGAAAACCCTAGATCGTCGTGGATCTCATATGCTTTATCTTGATCAAGCAGGACCACCATATATTCGGCCACCTTGGACGAATCATGGGTGGATCGGCTCTATGAGCCGATTCACAGGACAACCTGAGAGCCGATCGAGGCTCGCATTTAACGTGTACGTGTGTGCCCTGCAGGAAACTAAGCGAGGCATCATCCACACCTTCCCGACCAGGTATAGGTCGTGTGGCACGCCCGCGACCCGCACGGCGCGCGACCAGAGGCTTTGCGGGCGTCGCTCGAGGGAGGGGCCACCAGCCCTAGTCGTTCCCGGCTCTACGGTGTTGGCCAGTCACTGCCCGCCGGTGGGTTTCTGACGTCAACAACACTATCATGGTGGGGTGATGTTTGAACCAATTTTGTACCCCCTGGTGCGTCCAGCTACACGCACATGCGCTGATGGCAATTAGTCAATGTTGTAGACAGCACGGTCAATGGATTAGGGTTTCCCTGGGCGAGCCTCGGATTGTGGGAATGACCCCAAAAGTCGTGTGTGTCCACATAATGTGTACACTATCATGGTGGGGTGTTGTTTGAACCAATTTTTTACCCCCGGGTGCGTCCGGCTACACGCACATGCGCTGACGGCAATTTGTCAATGGATTAGGGTTTCCCGGAAAGCGAGCCTTGGAGGGTGGGAATGACCCAAAAATTGTGTGTGTCCACATGGTGTGTACACTATCATGGTGGGGTGTTGTTTGAACCAATTTTGTACCCCCGGGTGCGTCCGGCTACATGCACATGCGCTGACGGCAATTAGTCAACGTTGTAGACAGCACGGTCAATGGATTAGGGTTTCCCTGGCGAGCCTCGGATTGTGGGAATGACCCCAAAAATCGTGTGTCTCCACATGGTGTGTACATTATCATGCTGGGGTGTTGTTTGAACCAATTTTGTACCCCCGGGTGCGTCCGGCTACACGCACATGCGCTGACGGCAATTTGTCAATGGATTAGGGTTTCCCTGGAAAGCGAGCCTTGGAGGGTGGGAATGACCCAAAAATTGTGTGTGTCCACATGGTGTGTACACTATCATGGTGGGGTGTTGTTTGAACCAATTTTGTACCCCGGGTGCGTCCGGCTACATGCACATGCGCTGACGGCAATTAGTCAATGTTGTAGACAACACGGTCAATGGATTAGGGTTTCCCTGGAAAGCGAGCCTCGGATTGTGGGAATGACCCCAAAATCGTGTGTGTCCACATGGTGTGTACATTATCATGGTGGGGTGTTGTTTGAACCAACTTTGTACCCCCGGGTGCCGGCTACACGCACATGCGCTGACGGCAATTTGTCAATGGATTAGGGTTTCCGAAAAGCGTGCCTCGGAAGGTGGGAATGACCCAAAAAATTGTGTGTGTCCACATGGTGTGTACACTATATGGTGGGGTGTTGTTTGAAACAATTTTGTACACCCGGGTGCGTCCAGCTACACGCACATGCGTTGATGGCAATTAGTCAATGTTGTAGACAGCACGGTCAATGGATTAGGGTTTCCTGGAAAGCGAGCCTCGGATTGTGGGAATGACCCCAAAAATCGTGTGTGTCCGCATAATGTGTACATTATCATGGTGGGGTGTTGTTTGAACCAATTTTGTACCCGGGTGCGTCCGGCAAAACGCACATGCGCACGGCAATTTGTCAATGGATTAGGTTTCCCTGGAAAGCGAGCCTGGGGGGGAATGACCCAAAAATTGTGTGTGTCCACATGGTGTGTACACTATCATGGTGGGGTGTTGTTTGAACCAATTTTGTACCCCGGGTGCGTCCAGCTACACGCACATGCGCTGACGGCAATTAGTCAATGTTGTAGACAGCATGGTCAATGGATTAGGGTTTCCCTGGAAAGCGAGCCTCGGATTGTGGGAATGACCCCAAAATCGTGTGTGTCCACATAATGTGTACACTATCATGGTGGGGTGTTGTTTGAACCAATTTGGGTGCGTCCGGCTACACGCACATGCGCTGACGGCAATTTGTCAATGGATTAGGGTTTCCCTGGAAAGCGAGCCTCGGAGGGTGGGAATGCCCCAAAAAATTGTGTGTGTCCACATGGTGTGTACACTATAATGGTGGGGTGTTGTTTGAACCAATTTTGTACCCCCGGGTGCGTCCGGCTACATGCACATGCGCGACGGCAATTAGTCAATGTTGTAGACAGCACGGTCAATGGATTAGGGTTTCCCTGGAAAGCGAACCTCGGATTGTGGGAATGACCCCAAAAATCGTGTGTGTCCACATGGTGTGTACATTATCATGGTGGGGTGTTGTTTGAACCAATTTTGTACCCCCGGGTGCGTCCGGCTACACGCACATGCGCTGACGGCAATTTGTCAATGGATTAGGGTTTCCCTGAAAAGCGTGCCTCGGAAGGTGGGAATGACCCAAAAAATTGTGTGTGTCCACATGGTGTGTACACTATATGGTGGGGTGTTGTTTGAAACAATTTTGTACCCCCGGTGCGTCCGGCTACACGCACATGCGTTGATGGCAATTAGTCAATGTTCTAGACAGCACGGTCAATGGATTAGGGTTTCCTGAAAAGAGCCTCGGATTGTGGGAATGACCCCAAAATCGTGTGTGTCCACATAATGTGTACATTATCATGGTGGGGTGTTGTTTGAACCAATTTTGTACCCCCGGTGCGTCCGGCTACACGCACATGCGCTGACGGCAATTTGTCAATGGATTAGGGTTTCCCTGGAAAGCGAGCCTCGGGGGTGGGAATGACCCAAAAAATTGTGTGTGTCCACATGGTGTGTACACTATCATGGTGGGGTGTTGTTTGAACCAATTTTGTACCCCCGGGTGCGTCCGGCTACACGCACATGCGCTGACGGCAATTAGTCAATGTTGTAGACATGGTCAATGGATTAGGGTTTCCCTGGAAAGCGAGCCTCGGATTGTGGGAATGACCCCAAAAATCGTGTGTGTCCACATAATGTGTACACTATCATGGTGGGGTGTTGTTTGAACCAATTTTGTACCCCGGGTGCGTCCGGCTACACGCACATGCGCTGACGGCAATTTGTCAATGGATTAGGGTTTCCCTGAAAGCGAGCCTCGGAGGGTGGGAATGCCCCAAAAATTGTGTGTGTCCACATGGTGTGTACACTATCATGGTGGGGTGTTGTTTGAACCAATTTTGTACCCCCGGGTGCGTCCGGCTACATGCACATGCGCTGACGGCAATTAGTCAATGTTGTAGACAGCGGTCAATGGATTAGGGTTTCCCTGGAAAGCCCTCGGATTGTGGGAATGACCCCAAAAATCGTGTGTGCCCACATGGTGTGTACATTATCATGGTGGGGTGTTGTTTGAACCAATTTTGTACCCCGGGTGCGTCCGGCTACACGCACATGCGCCGACGGCAATTTGTCAATGGATTAGGGTTTCCCTGAAAAGCGTGCCTCGGAAGGTGGGAATGACCCAAAAATTGTGTGTGTCCACATGGTGTGTACACTATATGGTGGGGTGTTGTTTTAAACAATTTTGTACCCTGGGTGCGTCCGGCTACACGCACATGCGTTGATGGCAATTAGTCAATGTTGTAGACAGCACGGTCAATGGATTAGGGTTTCCTGGAAAGCGAGCCTCGGATTGTGGGAATGACCCCAAAATCGTGTGTGTCCACATAATGTGTACATTATCATGGTGGGGTGTTGTTTGAACCAATTTTGTACCCCCGGGTCCGGCTACACGCACATGCGCTGACGGCAATTTGTCAATGGATTAGGGTTTCCCTGGAAAGCGAGCCTCGGAGGGTGGGAATGACCCAAAAATTGTGTGTGTCCACATGGTGTGTACACTATAATGGTGGGGTGTTGTTTGAACCAATTTTGTACTCCCGGGTGCGTCCGGCTACATGCACATGCGCTGACGGCAATTAGTCAATGTTGTAGACAGCACGGTCAATGGATTAGGGTTTCCCTGGAAAGCGAGCCTCGGATTGTGGGAATGACCCCAAAAATCGTGTGTGTCCACATAATGTGTACACTATCATGGTGGGGTGTTGTTTGAACCAATTTTGTACCCCGGGTGCGTCCGGCTACACGCACATGCGCTGACGGCAATTTGTCAATGGATTAGGGTTTCCCTGGAAAGCGAGCCTCGGAGGGTGGGAATGCCCCAAAAATTGTGTGTGTCCACATGGTGTGTACACTATCATGGTGGGGTGTTGTTTGAACCAATTTTGTACCCCCGGGTGCGTCCGGCTACATGCACATGCGCTGACGGCAATTAGTCAATGTTGTAGACAGCGGTCAATGGATTAGGGTTTCCCTGGAAAGCGAACCTCGGATTGTGGGAATGACCCCAAAAATCGTGTGTGCCCACATGGTGTGTACATTATCATGGTGGGGTGTTGTTTGAACCAATTTTGTACCCCGGGTGCGTCCGGCTACACGCACATGCGCTGACGACAATTTGTCAATGGATTAGGGTTTCCCTGAAAAGCGTGCCTCGGTGGGAATGACCCAAAAATTGTGTGTGTCCACATGGTGTGTACACTATATGGTGGGGTGTTGTTTTAAACAATTTTGTACCCCGGGTGCGTCCGGCTACACGCACATGCGTTGATGGCAATTAGTCAATGTTGTAGACAACACGGTCAATGGATTAGGGTTTCCCTGGAAAGCGAGCCTCGGATTGTGGGAATGACCCCAAAAATCGTGTGTGTCCACATAATGTGTACATTATCATGGTGGGGTGTTGTTTGAACCAATTTTGTACCCCCGGGTGCGTCCGGCTACACGCACATGCGCCGACGGCAATTTGTCAATGGATTAGGGTTTCCCTGGAAAGCGAGCCTCGGAGGTGGGAATGACCCAAAAATTGTGTGTGTCCACATGGTGTGTACACTATCATGGTGGGGTGTTGTTTGAACCAATTTTGTACCCCGGGTGCGTCCGGCTACAGGCACATGCGTTGACGGCAATTAGTCAATGTTCTAGACAGCACGGTCAATGGATTAGGGTTTCCCTGGAAAGCGAGCCTCAGATTGTGGGAATGACCCCAAAAATCGTGTGTGTCCACATAATGTGTACATTATCATGGTGGGGTGTTGTTTGAACCAATTTTGTACCCCGGGTGCGTCCGGCTACACGCACATGCGCTGACGGCAATTTGTCAATGGATTAGGTTTCCCTGGAAAGCGAGCCTCGGATGGGAATGACCCAAAAAATTGTGTGTGTCCACATGGTGTGTACACTATCATGGTGGGGTGTTGTTTGAACCAATTTTGTACCCCCGGGCGTCCGGCTACATGCACATGCGCTGACGGCAATTAGTCAATGTTGTAGACAGCACGGTCAATGGATTATGGTTTTCCTGGAAAGCGAGCCTCGGATTGTGGGAATGACCCCAAAAATCATGTGTGTCCACATGGTGTGTACATTATCATGGTGGGGTGTTGTTTGAACCAACTTTGTACCCCCGGGTGCGTCCGGCTACACGCACATGCGCCGACGGCAATTTGTCAATGGATTAGGGTTTCCCTGAAAAGCGTGCCTCGGAAGGTGGGAATGACCCAAAAAATTGTGTGTGTCCACATGGTGTGTACACTATATGGTGGGGTGTTGTTTTAAACAATTTTGTACCCCCGGGTGCGTCCGGCTACACGCACATGCGTTGATGGCAATTAGTCAATGTTGTAGACAGCACGGTCAATGGATTAGGGTTTCCTGGAAAGCGAGCCTCGGATTGTGGGAATGACCCCAAAATCGTGTGTGTCCACATAATGTGTACATTATCATGGTGGGGTGTTGTTTGAACCAATTTTGTACCCCCGGGTGCGTCCGGCTACACGCACATGCGCTGACGGCAATTTGTCAATGGATTAGGGTTTCCCTGGAAAGCGAGCCTCGGAGTGGGAATGACCCAAAAATTGTGTGTGTCCACATGGTGTGTACACTATCATGGTGGGGTGTTGTTTGAACCAATTTTGTACCCCGGGTGCGTCCGGCTACACGCACATGCGCTGACGGCAATTAGTCAATGTTGTAGACAACACGGTCAATGGATTAGGGTTTCCTGGAAAGCGAGCCTCGGATTGTGGGAATGACCCCAAAAATCGTGTGTGTCCAAATAATGTGTACACTATCATGGTGGGGTGTTGTTTGAACCAATTTTGTACCCCGGGTGCGTCCGGCTACATGCACATGCGCTGACGGCAATTTGTCAATGGATTAGGGTTTCCCTGGAAAGCGAGCCTCGGAGGGTGGGAATGCCCCAAAAAATTGTGTGTTTCCACATGGTGTGTACACTATCATGGTGGGGTGTTGTTTGAACCAATTTTGTACCCCGGGTGCGTCCGGCTACATGCACATGCGCTGACGGCAATTAGTCAATGTTGTAGACAGCACGGTCAATGGATTAGGGTTTCCCTGGAAAGCGAACCTCGGATTGTGGGAATGACCCCAAAATCGTGTGTGCCCACATGGTGTGTACATTATCATGGTGGGGTGTTGTTTGAACCAATTTTGTACCCCCGGGTGCGTCCGGCTACACGCACATGCGCGACGGCAATTTGTCAATGGATTAGGGTTTCCAAGCGTGCCTCGGAAGGTGGGAATGACCCAAAAATTGTGTGTGTCCACATGGTGTGTACACTATATGGTGGGGTGTTTTAAACAATTTTGTACCCCCGGGTGCGTCCGGCTACACGCACATGCGTTGATGGCAATTAGTCAATGTTGTAGACAACACGGTCAATGGATTAGGGTTTCCCTGAAAGCGAGCCTCGGATTGTGGGAATGACCCCAAAATCGTGTGTGTCCACATAATGTGTACATTATCATGGTGGGGTGTTGTTTGAACCAATTTTGTACCCCCGGTGCGTCCGGCTACACGCACATGCGCTGACGGCAATTTGTCAATGGATTAGGGTTTCCCTGGAAAGCGTCGGGAATGACCCAAAAATTGTGTGTGTCCACATGGTGTGTACACTATCATGGTGGGGTGTTGTTTGAACCAATTTTGTACCCCGGGTGCGTCCGGCTACATGCACATGCTGACGGCAATTAGTCAATGTTGTAGACAGCACGGTCAATGGATTAGGGTTTCCCTGGAAAGCGAGCCTCGGATTGTGGGAATGACCCCAAAAATCGTGTGTGTCCACATAATGTGTACACTATCATGGTGGGGTGTTGTTTGAACCAATTTTGTACCCCCGGGTGCGTCCGGCTACACGCACATGCGCTGACGGCAATTTGTCAATGGATTAGGGTTTCCCTGGAAAGCGAGCCTCGGAGTGTGGAATGACCCAAAAATTGTGTGTGTCCACATGGTGTGTACACTATCATGGTGGGGTGTTGTTTGAACCAATTTTGTACCCCCGGGTGCGTCCGGCTACATGCACATGCGCTGACGGCAATTAGTCAATGTTGTAGACAGCACGGTCAATGGATTATGGTTTTCCTGGAAAGCGAGCCTCGGATTGTGGGAATGACCCCAAAAATCATGTGTGTCCACATGGTGTGTACATTATCATGGTGGGGTGTTGTTTGAACCAACTTTGTACCCCCGGGTGCGTCCGGCTACACGCACATGCGCTGACGGCAATTTGTCAATGGATTAGGGTTTCCCAAGCGTGCCTCGGAAGGTGGGAATGACCCAAAAATTGTGTGTGTCCACATGGTGTGTACACTATCATGGCGGGGTGTTGTTCGAACCAATTTTTACCCCCGGGTGCGTCAAGCTACACGCACATGCGCTGATGGCAATTAGTCAATGTTGTAGACAGCACGGTCAATGGATTATGGTTTGGAAAGCGAGCCTCGGATTGTGGGAATGACCCCAAAAATCGTGTGTGTCCACATAATGTGTACACTATCATGGTGGGGTGTTGTTTGAACCAATTTTGTACCCCGGGTGCGTCCGGCTACACGCACATGCGCTGACGGAAATTTGTCAATGGATTAGGGTTTCCAAAGCGAGCCTCGGAAGGTGGGAATGACCCAAAAAATTGTGTGTGTCCACATGGTGTGTACACTATCATGGCGGGGTGTTGTTTGAACCAATTTTGTACCCCGGGTGCGTCCGGCTACACGCACATGCGCTGATGGCAATTAGTCAATGTTGTAGACATCACGGTCAAGGGAGGGGGAGATGATGTAGCCCCGCTCGCCAACGACACTACATCAAGACCAACAAGTCCCCCAAGTGGACCCATGACACGGGCTCGAGCTAAAGCGATACATGACAAGGTGAACTCGCTCCTCACCACCCTTGACCTTGGTACACCTTTGGATGGAATGCTACCTCATGCCGACGTACTATGTGTCATTAGGTACAAGGCGCACCAAGACCCCGGAGAGGATGAGACGCCATGGCCAAGGGAAGGAGAGGAGCAGCACAACCTGGAGATGATCATGGAACCGAAGCCGACGTCGCCCGAAGAACGCCAAGGAAGAAAAGGACGCTGGCCGGTCCAGGACCCGGTCAGACCGGCCCCACGACCGGACGCCCCGGTCACAGGCCCGGTCAACCGGGCGCAAACCGGACCAACTCCCTCGTACCGGACGACGACCGGACCCAGGACCGGACTCTTCGCAGAATCCCGGTTGGCGGCCGGTCGACCGGACCCCGACCGGACAGCCCGGTCCCAGCCGGTCAGGGACCCGTGACCGGACCGCCCGGTCCCAACCGGACGCCCAACCGGACCCGACGTGATTTCCCCACCAAACTGCTTTGACTTATCCATTCGCGTACCTGTTCGCCCTTGCTGGCTGTGTGTGCCTATTTAAGTAGCTGGGACCCCTCCTTTACTCTTTAGACTTGTTTAGAACTCAAACCTAACTTTGAGCTTAGTCTCCCTTGGGTATCATCCCTCTGTAATCAAGGCACTCTTGTTGTTGATTTGTGAATTGCTAAGTGAGATTCTAGTGCAAGGCACTCTCTCTCCCTTATCAATCCCCTTCTCTCCAACACCAATCTCTCTCCGGGAATTCTGCCGCGTGCCTCTTCCTTTGGAGATTCTATTGGCGTGATCTACCGAGTCACGGGGGTAAGTATCGGGTGTATCGGGTTGGTGTGCGTGCGTGAGTACCGTGTTCTTCGTGTTCTTCGTGTTCCTCACGTCCTCCCACCTTTTCCCCTTGGTCTTTGGGTTGAATCGCGAGATCGGGCCACATCCTCGATCTTAGATCGCATCATATGGTATCAGCAGCCTTTGGTTACCGCGATTTTGACCCTCCACCCACCCGATTTCGTTTCTAGAAAATTTTCCAAAAAATAGCCCTAAATTGCCTTTGGACGGATCTGTGATTTGGTTGAGTTTTGAGTGGTTTTGCTCCGTGGATCTGGTGTTGTTGTGCTTGATCTACTATTTCCCCACCTTTGAGCCTCCAATTCCATCGTTTCCCTTCGTTTTGGCCGATTTGGTTTTGGTTTGGGGAAGAACAGGAGAGAGAAAGCTCCAAATCGACGAACCCGGTTTCGAACCCGGTCAACCGGCCCCCAGACCGGACCGTCCGGCGCAGAACCCGGTCCGACCGGACCCCGACCGGAGAAGCCGGTCCAGCAGCCGGTCAACCGGCCCACCGACCGGAGCAGCCGGCGCCACACCCGGTCCAACCGGACCACTGACCGGGCACACGTCTTCGACATCGACTAACACCACCGCCGACCACCACCACCACCATCATCTCCACCATCGCAGGTATAACTTGCAGTAACCCTTGTAGCCCTCTTCTTTTGCGATCTATCCCACGAGCGAAGCTTTTCGAGTGTTGCGAAACATCGCACGAGGTCCCGACCGTGAGGGTGTGCGTTGTGTGAGTAAAGCTCATAAGCGGAGCTCGTGAGTGGCAAAGCAAAAGAGTAAGAGCATAGTGTGCTAGTGAAAAAAAAAGCAAAGTGCAAAGTGCCACCGATACAAAAAGAGTGAAAAGCTTTTAAGCAAGCAAGAGAGATAGAGAAGAGAGACCTCGTGCGAATCTTGGTGTTTCTACTCTATGCAACCTAGCTTCGATCTCTTCTTGCGTTAGTGTGACATTGAGCACCCTTGTTTGGGTTTTTCATTTTTCCGCTCGTTCCTTGGTTGCACTAACCCCGCTCATCCCGTGTGTGAGTTCCACATCTTTCCGTGTTTATAGTGATCGACACTTTGACACTTGGATTTTTGGACCTTACCCACTCTTAACAACATACTCGATTTTGGATTTCGTCTTTCGGTTTTCCACCATCCACTCCTAACACCATATTTGCTAGCTTTTGCGTGTGCCTTTGTGTGTGTCCCGATACACTTGATCTTATCTTGGGTTTGGTTGATTGCCTCAATACTATCTTACCAAGGTAAGAGTGCGAGGTAGTCTCCTTCCACTAACATCCACAACATAGTTCTTGTCTTGTGATCATGGATAGGCACGGAGACCAAGCAAAGGAGGATGAGGTCCTACACCCCTCCGAGAGGTTGGCCACCCAACACAACCTATGGGTGCAACGCCAAGAGTTCAAGGACCAACTCCGCTTGTTCGAGACACGCATCGATGAACAATATGAAGAAGTGGCCCACAACTTCGGCCAAGTGAACCAAGATATGATCCTTCTTCGTGAAGCTACGGACAACTTGCATGACCAAGTGACGGCCAATGATGCGAACATGGAGCGGCGCATGGATAGCCTCGAGCGCGCCATCACCAACTTGGGACGCCGACATCGACATCGCTCTACTTCCTCATCGTCATCGACCTCCTCACATGATGTCTACTCCCATGATCGCCATTCGTCCTCAAGCTCCGACTCAAGGCATGGAGATCATCATCGCTCTCGTCGACCGCCCGCTCGTCATGATGATTCTCGCTCCAACTCCCGGCGCGGAGAGTTCCATCGCCATGCTCGCCCTCATGAGCGTCCTCAACAAGAACAAGCTCTTCACCAAGATCGTCCTCAAGCGGCTCGCCATGCCCACCATGGGCATGACGACCAACCCCAAGACAACGTCCTCCACAACATGGACCCGGCACCTCATCGTCAAGCCCATGTGGATGCTCAAGACCAAGGTCATCAAGATCCACCAAGGCGTGATCTCCGGAATCATCCTCACCATGACCAAAGGGGCCGAGGACAACCTCAACATGATCAAGATGAGAGAGCCAACATTGGACAACGTCAACAACATCGTCAAGTTCCGCCACAAGATCCTCAACATGAGCCAAGTGAAGCTAGTGTTCACCTCCAACGCCAACCCAATGCTATGGTTGGTCGTGGAAGACCTCCTCTACCACCTCAAGTCGCAAGAGATGAAGGCATCCGTCCTCGCCGAAGGAACATGGAAGATGAAGAGAATATGTATGGAAAGCTCAAGTTCAATATGCCCAAGTTCAAGGGTGAAGACGATGCCGAGGCCTACCTCTCATGGGCACTCAAGGTTGACAAGATCTTCCGCATCCACAACTACTCCGGTGCCAAGAAAGTAGCCATGGCTTCCCTCGAGTTTGAAGATTATGCCAACACTTGGTGGGAACAAGTTGTCACTCTTAGGGAAGAAAAGGGAGATCCTCCAATTGATACTTGGGAAGACATGAAGGAGGAAATGGAAGCTCGCTTTGTCCCTAAACACTACAAGACCGATCTCTTCAACAAGCTCCAAAAGTTGAAGCAAGGCACCAAGACCGTTGAGGAATTCTTCAAGGAGATGGAGTTAACCATGATGAGAGCAAACATCCAAGAGTCCGAGGACCAAACCATCGCTAGGTTCTTCAATGGCCTCAACTACCCCATCAAGCGAGTTGTGGAGTTCCAACAATACTCCAACATGGTTGAGTTAGTTCACCAAGCTTCCAAGGCCGAGCGCCAAGTCAATGAGGACACCAAGTACTCGAAGTCCAAGCAATACTTCGCCTCCAAGTTTGCCACATCAACTCCTACAACAAGTGTCAAGCCAACCGCATCCGCTACACCTTCCAAGCAACCTTCCATACAAAGTCGCATGAAGCAAACGGTATCCTCCACCGCCTCCTCCAAGGCATCTACGGGACCCTCCAATGTCACTTGCTTCAAGTGTGGCACCCAAGGCCACAAGTCCTTCGAGTGCAAGAACACCAAGGTCATGATCACTATGGAGAATGGTGACATAGAGACGCTAAGTGAAGGTGAATATGAAGCCCTAGTGCAAGCCGCCGTTGCTAATGAGGAAGACTATGATGAAGAAAGTGGAGAAGACCCTCTCTTATGCACACATGATCCAAGCCCTTCTCTTGTGGTCACTCGAGTGCTCACCACTCAACCCCAAGCTATGGAAGACCAAAGATGCAACATCTTCCAAACGCGTGCCGGCATTGGTGGCAAGTCAATCAAGGTCATCATCGACGGTGGGAGTTGCCACAACTTGGCAAGCACCGAGCTATGTGAGAAGCTCAACCTCACGCTTCGCAAGCATCCTCATCCGTACCATGTTCAATGGTTGAGCGACAAGGGCAATGTCAAGATTCAACACACCGTCACCGTCAACTTCAAGATAGGACCCTATGAAGACACCGTGGAGTGTGACGTGGTCCCTATGACCGTGTGCCACATGTTGCTTGGCCGCCCATGGCAATTTGACAAGAAGGCCATACATGATGGTTACTCCAATGCATACACCTTCAAGGTCAAGGACAAGAAGTTCGAGCTTCGCCCAATGACTCCTAGCCAAATCATCGCCGACAATGCGAAGGCTTTAGCGAGGGCACAACAACACACCCACCATAGTGAGATGAGAGGAGATGGAGCTACCCACCATAAAGAGAGTGAGCGCCACCACCCACATATGAGTGAGAGAAAGAGTGTCCTCCTAGCCACCAAAAGCGAGTGGAGAGAAGTGAAAGACAACCCATCCACCACCATACACTACGTGCTCATTTGCAAGGGCCTCTCGGCGGAGACTAACGACTTAACCAACATTCCTTCGTCTTTGTTGTCTCTTTTGAAGGAGTTCCAAGACGTCTTCCCCGACGAGCTACCCCATGGACTACCACCGCTTCGGGGCATCGAGCATCGCATCGACCTCATACCCGGCGCTCCGCTACCAAACCGCGCCGCCTACCGCACCAACCCCGAGGACACCAAGGAGATACAACGACAAATACAAGACCTCCTCGCTAAAGGGTATGTCCGAGAAAGCCTTAGCCCTTGTGCCGTTCCCGTCATTCTTGTGCCTAAACCGGATGAGACGCAACGGATGTGTATGGATTGCCGCCCTATCAATGCCATTACCGTCCGTTATCGACATCCCATTCCGCGTTTAGATGATATGTTGGATGAATTGAGTGGTGCCACGATTTTCTCTAAGATTGATTTGCGTAGTGGCTACCACCAAATTCGCATGGCCATTGGTGATGAATGGAAGACGGCATTCAAGACCAAGCTTGGTCTCTATGAATGGCTCGTCATGCCTTTTGGTCTTTCCAATGCTCCTTCCACTTTCATGCGTCTTATGAATCACATCTTGCGACCTCTCATTGGCAAGAGTGTGGTTGTGTACTTTGATGACATTCTCATCTATAGCAAAAATCTCGAGGACCATGTTCAACATGTGAGAGAAGTCTTATGCATCTTGCGCCACGAGAAGCTTTTTGCCAACCTCCCTAAATGCCATTTCGCTCAAAACAAATTGGTTTTTCTTGGTTTTGTGGTTTCCGCCAATGGGATAGAAGTTGACTCTTCCAAAGTTGAGGCCATCCACAATTGGCCCACTCCCACAAATGTTGGCCAAGTGAGAAGCTTCCATGGACTTGCCGGATTTTACCGCCGATTTGTGAAAGATTTCAGCACCATTGCTTGCCCTTTAAACGAGCTTACAAAAAAGAATGTTCCGTTCGTTTGGGGCAAAGCACAACAAAAAGCTTTTGATGAATTGAAAAAGAGACTCACCGAGGCACCCCTACTTGCTCTTCCCGACTTCACTAAAACATTTGAGATAGAATGTGATGCGAGTGGTCTTGGGATTGGCGGTGTCCTCATGCAAAATGGAAAACCCGTGGCATACTATAGCGAGAAGTTGGATGGCGCACGCCTCAACTATCCTATATATGACAAGGAGCTTTATGCTTTGGTTCGTGTTCTTGAAGTTTGGCAACATTACCTTTGGCCAAAAGAGTTTGTTATTCACTCGGATCATGAGTCCTTGAAGTATTTGAAGAGTCAACACAATTTGAACAAAAGACATGCTAAGTGGGTTGAGTTCATAGAGTCCTTCCCTTATGTAATCAAATACAAAAAGGGCAAGGAAAATGTGGTTGCGGATGCACTTTCCCGCAAGATTACTCTTCTACTCACCCGCTTGGAGTTTCACGTTTTGGGTCTTGAGGAGATCAAAGAACTTTACCCTTCCGATGCTTTCTTTGGACCAATCTTTGCCAAGTGTTCCGTTGACCGAGGCTTTGATGATTTCTATTTGCATGATGGCTACTTGTTTAAAGCTAACAAGATTTGCATTCCCGAGTCTTCTCTTCGTAAGTTGCTTTTGCAAGAGTCACATGGAGGTGGCCTCATGGGTCATTTTGGACGCGACAAGACTCTTTCGATGCTATCCACACACTATTATTGGCCACGCATGAAGCGAGACGTGGAGCGCCTTTGCAACCGTTGCACAACTTGCTTACAAGCTAAGTCAACATCCAACCCCCATGGTCTTTACATACCTTTACCCATTCCATATGCACCTTGGTCGGATATAAGCATGGACTTTGTGTTAGGATTACCAAGAACAAAGCATGGCCATGATTCAATCTTTGTGGTAGTGGATAGGTTCTCAAAAATGGCTCATTTCATACCATGTCATAAGAGCGATGATGCTTCACACATTGCTTCATTGTTTTTCAGGGAAGTGGTTCGCCTACATGGGATACCGGCAAGCATTGTGTCGGATCGAGACGTCAAGTTCATGAGTTATCTATGGAAGTCGCTCATGGCAAAGTTTGGAGTGAAGCTCTTATTCTCATCGTCCTCGCACCCTCAAACCGATGGACAAACCGAAGTGGTCAATCGAAGCCTCTCCACCCTCCTCCGCACACTTGTGAAGAAAAACTTGAAGTCATGGGAAGATTGCCTCCCCCACGCGGAGTTCGCCTACAATAGAGCCAAGCACTCCACAACATTACGGAGTCCCTTCATGATCGTCTATGGATTCGAACCTCCAACGGCACTCGACATCCTCCCACTCCCTCTTCATCAAAGGATCAACATGGACTTCGACGAGCGCACCACCGCCATGAAGAAACTACATGAAGAAACAAGAGCAACCATACAAGACCATGTCCTTCGCCAAGCTACCCGCATCAACGCCAAGAAGAAAGAACGAGTGTTTGAAGAAGGAGACCTCGTTTGGGTTCACCTAAGGAAAGAAAGGTTCCCTCAAGAACGCAACTCCAAGCTCAAGCCAAGAGGAGATGGGCCTTTCAAGGTACTCAAGCGCATCAACAACAACGCCTACGTCATCGACATACCGACATCCAAGTACTTGGTGAGCAACACTTTCAACGTCTCGGATCTATCCCCACATCATGGAGATGAGGAAGGACAAGAGTCGAGGACGACTCTCTCCCAAGGGGGGGAGATGATGTAGCCCCGCTCGCCAACGACACTACATCAAGACCAACAAGTCCCCCAAGTGGACCCATGACACGGGCTCGAGCTAAAGCGATACATGACAAGGTGAACTCGCTCCTCACCACCCTTGACCTTGGTACACCTTTGGATGGAATGCTACCTCATGCCGACGTACTATGTGTCATTAGGTACAAGGAGCACCAAGACCCCGGAGAGGATGAGACGCCATGGCCAAGGGAAGGAGAGGAGCAGCACAACCTGGAGATGATCATGGAACCGAAGCCGACGTCGCCCGAAGAACGCCAAGGAAGAAAAGGACGCTGGCCGGTCCAGGACCCGGTCAGACCGGCCCCACGACCGGACGCCCCGGTCACAGGCCCGGTCAACCGGGCGCAAACCGGACCAACTCCCTCGTACCGGACGACGACCGGACCCAGGACCGGACTCTTCGCAGAATCCCGGTTGGCGGCCGGTCGACCGGACACCCGGTCCCCGGTCGATCGGACCGTGACCGAGCCGGTCCCAGGCCCGGTCTGACCGGACGCCCAACCGGACCGACGTGATTTCCCCACCAAACTGCTTTGACTTATCCATTCGCGTACCTGTTCGCCCTTGCTGGCTGTGTGTGCCTATTTAAGTAGCTGGGACCCCTCCTTTACTCTTTAGACTTGTTTAGAACTCAAACCTAACTTTGAGCTTAGTCTCCCTTGGGTATCATCCCTCTGTAATCAAGGCACTCTCTGTTGTTGATTTGTGAATTGCTAAGTGAGATTCTAGTGCAAGGCACTCTCTCTCCCTTATCAATCCCCTTCTCTCCAACACCAATCTCTCTCCGGGAATTCTGCCGCGTGCCTCTTCCTTTGGAGATTCTATTGGCGTGATCTACCGAGTCACGGGGGTAAGTATCGGGTGTATCGGGTTGGTGTGCGTGCGTGAGTACCGTGTTCTTCGTGTTCTTCGTGTTCCTCACGTCCTCCCACCTTTTCCCCTTGGTCTTTGGGTTGAATCGCGAGATCGGGCCACATCCTCGATCTTAGATCGCATCACTTGGATTGTGGGAATGACCCCAAAAATCGTGTGTGTCCACATGGTGTGTACATTATCATGGTGGGGTGTTGTTTGAACCAATTTTGTACCCCCGGGTGCGTCCGGCTACACGCACATGCGCTGAAGGCAATTTGTCAATGGATTAGGGTTTCCCTGAAAAGCGTGCCTCGGAAGGTGGGAATGACCCAAAAATTGTGTGTGTCCACATGGTGTGTACACTATCATGGTGGGGTGTTGTTTGAACCAATTTTTACCCCCGGGTGCCAAGCTACACGCACATGCGCTGATGGCAATTAGTCAATGTTGTAGACAGCACGGTCAATGGATTAGAGTTTGGAAAGCGAGCCTTGGATTGTGGGAATGACCCCAAAAATCGTGTGTGTCCACATAATGTGTACACTATCATGGTGGGGTGTTGTTTGAACCAATTTTGTACCCCCGGGTGCGTCCGGCTACACGCACATGCGCTGACGGCAATTTGTCAATGGATTAGGGTTTCCCTGGAAAGCGAGCCTCGGAGGGTGGGAATGACCCAAAAATTGTGTGTGTCCACATGGTGTGTACACTATCATGGTGGGGTGTTGTTTGAACCAATTTTGTACCCCGGGTGCGTCCGGCTACATGCACATGCGCTGACGGCAATTAGTCAATGTTGTAGACAACACGGTAAATGGATTAGGGTTTTCCTGGAAAGCGAGCCTCGGATTGTGGGAATGACCCCAAAAATCGTGTGTGTCCACATGGTGTGTACATTATCATGGTGGGGTGTTGTTTGAGCCAATTTTGTACCCCCGGGTGCGTCCGGCTACACGCACATGCGCTGACGGCAATTTGTCAATGGATTAGGGTTTCCCTGAAAAGCGTGCCTCGGGGAATGACCCAAAAAATTGTGTGTCCACATGGTGTGTACACTATCATGGTGGGGTGTTGTTTGAACCAATTTTTTACCCCCGGGTGCGTCCAGCTACACGCACATGCGCTGATGGCAATTAGTCAATGTTGTAGATAGCACGGTCAATGGATTAGGGTTTGGAAAGCGAGCCTCGGATTGTGGGAATGACCCCAAAAATCGTGTGTGTCCACATAATGTGTACACTATCATGGTGGGGTGTTGTTTGAACCAATTTTGTACCCCGGGTGTGTCCGGCTACACGCACATGCGCTGACGGCAATTTGTCAATGGATTAGTGTTTCCCTGGAAAGCGAGCCTCGGAGGGTGGGAATGACCCAAAAGATTGTGTGTGTCCACATGGTGTGTACACTATGATGGTGGGGTGTTGTTTGAACCAATTTTGTACCCCCGGGTGCGTCCGGATACATGCACATGCGCTGACGGCAATTAGTCAATGTTGTAGACAACACGGTCAATGGATTAGGGTTTCCCTGGAAAGCGAGCCTCGGATTGTGGGAATGACCCCAAAATCGTGTGTGTCCACATGGTGTGTACATTATTATGGTGGGGTGTTTTTTGAACCAATTTTGTACCCCGGGTGCGTCCGGCTACACGCACATGCGCTGACGGCAATTTGTCAATGGATTAGGGTTTCCCTGGAAAGCGAGCCTCGGAAGGTGGGAATGACCCAAAAATTGTGTGTGTCCACATGGTGTGTACACTATCATGGCGGGGTGTTGTTTGAACCAATTTTGTACCCCCGGGTGCGTCCGGCTACACGCACATGCGCTGATGGCAATTAGTCAATGTTGTAGACAGCACGGTCAATGGATTAGGGTTTCCCTGGAAAGCGAGCCTCGGATTGTGGGAATGACCCCAAAAATTGTGTGTGTCCACATAATGTGTACACTATCATGGTGGGGTGTTGTTTGAACCAATTTTGTACCCCGGGTGCGTCCGGCTACACGCACATGCGCTGACGGCAATTTGTCAATGGAATAGGGTTTCCCTGGAAAGCGAGCCTCGGAGGGTGGGAATGACCCAAAAATTGTGTGTGTCCACATGGTGTGTACACTATCATGGTGGGGTGTTGTTTGAACCAATTTTGTACCCCCGGGTGCGTCCGGCTACACGCACATGCGCTGACGGCAATTAGTCAATGTTGTAGACAACACGGTCAATGGATTAGGGTTTCCCTGGAAAGCGAGCCTCGGATTGTGGGAATGAACCCAAAAATCGTGTGTGTCCACATAATGTGTACACTTGTTTGAACCAATTTTGTACCCCCGGGTGCGTCCGGCTACACGCACATGCGCTGACGGCAATTTGTCAATGGATTAGGGTTTCCCTGGAAAGCGAGCCTCGGAGGGTGGGAATGACCCAAAATTGTGTGTGTCCACATGGTGTGTACATTATCATGGTGGGGTGTTGTTTGAACCAATTTTGTACCCCGGGTGCGTCCGGCTACACGCACATGCGCTGACGGCAATTTGTCAATGGATTAGGGTTTCCCTGGAAAGCGTGCCTCGGAAGGTGGGAATGACCCAAAAAATTGTGTGTGTCCACATGGTGTGTAGACTATCATGGTGGGGTGTTGTTTGAACCAATTTTTTACCCCCGGGCGTCAAGCTACACGCACATGCGCTGATGGCAATTAGTCAATGTTGTAGACAGCACGGTCAATGGATTAGAGTTTGGAAAGCGAGCCTTGGATTGTGGGAATGACCCCAAAATCGTGTGTGTCCACATAATGTGTACACTATCATGGTGGGGTGTTGTTTGAACCAATTTTGTACCCCCGGGTGCGTCCGGCTACACGCACATGCGCTGACGGCAATTTGTCAATGGATTAGGGTTTCCCCGGAAAGCGAGCCTCGGAGGTGGGAATGACCCAAAAATTGTGTGTGCCCACATGGTGTGTACACTATCATGGTGGGGTGTTGTATGAACAAATTTTGTACCCCCGGGTGCGTCCGGCTACATGCACATGCGCCGACGGCAATTAGTCAATGTTGTAGACAGCACGGTCAATGGATTAGGGTTTCCCTGGAAAGCGAGCCTCGGATTGTGGGAATGACCCCAAAATCGTGTGTGTCCACATAATGTGTACACTATCATGGTGGGGTGTTGTTTGAACCAATTTTGTACCCCCGGGTGCGTCCGGCTACACGCACATGCGCTGACGGCAATTTGTCAATGGATTAGGGTTTCCCTGGAAAGCGAGCCTCGGAGGGTGGGAATGACCCAAAAATTGTGTGTGTCCACATGGTGTGTACACTATCATGGTGGGTGTTGTTTGAACCAATTTTGTACCCCGGGTGCGTCCGGCTACACGCACATGCGCTGATGGCAATTAGTCAATGTTGTAGACAGCACGGTCAATGGATTAGGGTTTGGAAAGCGAGCCTCGGATTGTGGGAATGACCCCAAAAATGTGTGTGTCAACATAATGTGTACACTATCATGGCGGGGTGTTGTTTGAACCAATTTTGTACCCCCGGGTGCGTCCAGCTACACGCACATGCGCTGATGGCAATTAGTCAATGTTGTAGACAACACGGTCATTTGATTAGGGTTTTCCTAGAAAGCGAACCTCGGATTGTGGGAATGACCCCAAAAATCGTGTGTGTCCACATAATGTGTACACTATCATGGTGGGGTGTTGTTTGAACCAATTTTGTACCCCCGGGTGCGTCCGGCTACACGCACATGCGCTGACGGCAATTTGTCAATGGATTAGGGTTTCCCGGGAAGCGAGCCTCGGGTGGGAATGACCCAAAAATTGTGTTTGTCCACATGGTGTGTACACTATCATGGTGGGTTGTTGTTTGAACAAATTTTGTACCCCGGGTGCGTACATGCACATGCGCCGACGGCAATTAGTCAATGTTGTAGACAACACGGTCAATGGATTAGGGTTTCCCTGGAAAGCGAGCCTCGGATTGTGGGAATGACACCAAAATCGTGTGTGTCCACATGGTGTGTACATTATCATGGTGGGGTGTTGTTTGAACCAATTTTGTACCCCCGTGCGCTGACGGCAATTTGTCAATGGATTAAGGTTTCCCTGAAAAGCGTGCCTCGGAAGGTGGGAATGACCCAAAAATTGTGTGTCCACATGGTGTGTACACTATCATGGTGGGGTGTTGTTTGAACCAATTTTGTACCCCCGGGTGCCAGCTACACGCACATGCGCTGATGGCAATTAGTCAATGTTGTAGACATCACGGTCAATGGATTAGGGTTTCCCGGAAAGCGAGCCTCGGATTGTGGGAATGACCCCGAAATCGTGTGTGTCCACATAATGTGTACACTATCATGGTGGGGTTTTGTTTGAACCAATTTTGTACCCCCGGGTGCGTCCGGCTACACGCACATGCGCTGACGGCAATTTGTCAATGGATTAGGGTTTCCGAGCCTCGGAGGGTGGGAATGACCCAAAAATTGTGTGTGTCCACATGGTGTGTACGCTATCATGGTGGGTGTTCTTTGAACCAATTTTGTACCAACGGGTGCGTCCGGCTACATGCACATGCGCTGACGGCAATTAGTCAATGTTGTAGACAGCACGGTAAATGGATTAGGGTTTTCCTGGAAAGCGAGCCTCGGATTGTGGGAATGACCCCAAAATCGTGTGTGTCCACATGGTGTGTACATTATCATGGTGGGGTGTTGTTTGAACCAATTTTGTACCCCCGGGTGCGTCCGGCTACACGCACATGCGCTGACGGCAATTTGTCAATGGATTAGGGTTTCCCTGAAAAGCGTGCCTCGGAAGGTGGGAATGACCCAAAAAATAGTGTGTGTCCACATGGTGTGTACACTATCATGGTGGGGTGTTGTTTGTACCAATTTTTTACCCCCGGGTGCGTCAAGCTACACGCACATGCGCTGATGGCAATTAGTCAATGTTGTAGACAGCACGGTCAATGGATTAGGGTTTGGAAAGCGAGCCTCGGATTGTGGGAATGACCCCAAAAATCGTGTGTGTCCACATAATGTGTACACTATCATGGTGGGGTGTTGTTTGAACCAATTTTGTACCCCCGGGTGCGTCCGGCTACACGCACATGCGCTGACGGCAATTAGTCAATGTTGTAGACAGCACGGTCAATGGATTAGGGTTTCCCTGGAAAGCGAGCCTCGGATTGTGGGAATGACCCCAAAAATCGTGTGTGTCCACATAATGTGTACACTATCATGGTGGGTGTTCTTTGAACCAATTTTGTCGGGGGGAAGACCCCGGGTAGGGCAATGGACGCGGAGCGGCCGGCTTGAGGTCGGCCGGCTCGCGGCAAAGGCCGGCTGAGGAGCAGCCGGCTGGAGCCGTGGCCGGCTGCCTCGGGAGCCGGCTGGCTCTAAGTCCTAGTCGGCCCGGCTGCGGCCTTCGACGCAGTGGGCCGGCTTCTACAAGCCATATCCGACGGGGTTTGTACCTCACCGACTCGAGGCTGGCGAGCCTTGCACAGGAAGGAACGGGTAGGTGAGCCGGGTTCAAAGGTCCACGCTGACCTCATCTCCCGTAAAGCACGGGGCACTGTAGAGCAGCAGTGCCACGCGCCGGACAGGCCATCATGGCGTACGTCGAGCCGTACGCGCTACAGAGCATGATGACGACAACGACAGCACCTCCACGCCGCTGACCTGGGCAGGCGGATGGGACGTGCCACTACGTTCAACGGCTCCCTGGCGTCAGCGCCTCGGGAAGGGACGGGAGCCGAAGCCGGCCCATGCTGGCCACTAGACTCTAGGGACTTATATGTAAAGTGCCGGTGCCTATATAAGCCGGGCTACCCCCTCGTGCGGGGGACGATCGATCAGTTGCCATTCACTAGTCTTAGAGCTGCCCTGAGAGAGAGAGACCTTCGTCCACCTCAGAGCAGCCGGATACAGCTCAAGGAGCACCATTGTATTGTGTTACACATCATATACACTCATAGCAGGAGTAGAGGTGTTACCTCCATCGGAGGGCCTCGAACCTGGGTACGTCGCCGTGTCGCTCGTGCCCATACCCGCTTCCGGATACCGCCGTGAGACCACTAGGAACCACCTCGATTAGCCACCCTATGGCATATGTCATGACGATACCACGACTATGCCATTCGGCTTGAAAAATGCAGGCGCCACCTACCAAAGGTGCATGCAAAAGTGTTTGCAGGATCAAATCGGCAGAAATGTTCACGCATACGTGGATGATGTCGTTGTAAAAACCAAGGAGATGCCTACCCTCCTTGATGACTTGAGAGAAACCTTCACCAATCTGCGAAGATTCCGGATGAAGCTCAACCCGGCCAAGTGCACGTTCGGCGTGCCAGCCGGCCAACTCCTGGGCTACCTCGTCTCTCAGCGAGGAATCGAAGCCAACCCGGAGAAGATCAGTGCCATTGAGAAGATGGAACTGCCGCAGTGCCTCAAGGACGTCCAGAAGTTCACCGGATGCCTGGCCTCCTTGAGCCGCTTCGTCAGCCGGCTGGGGGAGAAGGCACTGCCCCTGTATCAATTGATGAGGAAGTCGGACAAATTTGTCTGGTCACCGCAGGCGGATGAAGCCTTTCGTGACTTGAAGCGCGTGCTCTCAACCGCGCCAATCCTTGCAACGCCAGGTTCAATGGAGCCGATGCTGTTGTACATCGCAGCCACCAACCGAGTGGTTAGCGTTGTCCTGGTGGTGGAGCGCAAAGAAGCAACCAACAGGGAGCAGCTGGTTCAGCGCCCAGTCTACTATCTCAGTGAGGTGCTGTCCCAGTCAAAGCAGAACTACCCCCACTACCAGAAGGTCACCTACGGCGTGTACATGGCGGCCAAGAAGCTCAAGCACTACTTCCAAGAGCACCCCATCAGAGTGGTGGCCACAGCGCCCTTGGCGGAAATCATCGGCAGCAAGGATGCCAACGGCCGGGTTGCCAAGTGGGCCCTGGAGCTAGCCGCCCACACCATCCTCTACGAGCCACGCACAGCCATCAAGTCGCAGATCCTCGCGGACTTCTTCGTCGACTGGGCCGAGATGCAGTACCTGCCGCCTGTGCCTGACTCCACGCACTGGAAGCTGCACTTCGACGGCTCCAAGATGCGAAACGGCTTGGGAGCCGGCATCGTCGTCACTTCCCCCAAGGGAGATCGGCTGGACTATGTCCTGCAGATCCACTTCGCCGCATCCAACAATGTGGCGGAGTATGAAGCGCTCATTCATGGGCTGAAGCTGGCCAAGGAGATTGGCGTGCGTCGCATCCTTTGCTTCGGCGACTCCGACTTGGTTATACAGCAAGCATCAGGCGACTGGGACGCGAAGGACGCCAACATGGCCTCATACCGCTTCCACGTCCAGCAGCTATCCGGCTTCTTCGATGGCTGTGAATTCCACCATGTGCCACGAGCAAACAATGAGGCGGCAGATGCCCTATCCAAGATTGGCTCGACCCGGCAAGCCATTCCGCCGGGCGTTGCCTTGGCGATTCTCAAGAAACCGTCCATCATACCGTCACCGGACTCGGATTCCATATTCGTGCCGGCTGACCCGGGGGCTTCTCAGCCGAACCCGGGGGCTTCATTGCCCAAGTCGGGGGCTCATCAGCCAAACCCGCCGGCTTCTCAGCCGAACCCGGGGGCTTATCGGTCCAACGCGGGGGCTTCTCAGCCAAACTCGGGGGCTTATCAGCCAAACCCGCCGGCTTCACAGCCGAACCCGGCGACCACGCAGTCGAAACCGGAAGCTCCGAAGATGGAGGCCTTGGTGGTTAGCGTGTTTGAAATAAAATGCGTACCATCATGGGCACAAGAATTCCTCTCCTACCTCACCGATGGTGTGCTGCCCAATGACAGGGTTCAAGCTAGGCAGATTGAGAGAAGGGCCAAGGCCTATACAATCATCAACCACGAGCTGTACAAACGCAGCGTAAGTGGGGTGTTCCAGCGGTGCGTCGAGCCGGCTGAAGGGATTGAACTCCTACGGGAAATCCACCAGGGAGAGTGCGGCCATCACGCCTCCTCCAGAGCCATAGTGGCCAAAGCCTTCCGGCACGGTTTTTACTGGCCGACTGCGCTCAGGGACGCAGAAGACCTGGTGAAGAAGTGCAACGGCTGCCAGCGCTTCGCAAAGCAAAGGCAAACGCCGGCTTCCGCCTTAAAAACCATCCCCATTACCTGGCCGTTTGCCGTATGGGGCTTGGATATGGTGGGCCCATTCAAGACAGCCCGAGGCGGCATGACGCATCTCTTGGTGATGATTGATAAATTCACTAAGTGGATCGAAGCCAAGCCGATCAAGAAGCTGGATGGCTCCACAGCCGTCACATTCCTCAAGGAGATAATCGCGAGATACGGCTACCCGCATAGCATCATCACCGACAACGGCAGCAACTTCGCCGAAGGCATTTTCAAGCGCTACTGCGGGGAGATGGGGATCCGAATGGACCTATCGTCCGTAGCACACCCAGAGACCAACGGCCAAGTGGAGAAAGCAAACGGCTTGATCCTAGCCGGCATCCGACCTCGGCTGGTGGAGCCGCTTGAGCGTTCAGCCGGCTGCTGGATTGAAGAGCTGCCCAGCGTGCTGTGGAGCCTGCGCACAACACCCAACCGTTCAGTCGGCTTCACGCCCTTCTTCCTCGTATACGGGGCCGAAGCCGTCCTGCCGACTGACATCGAGCACGACGCGCCAAGGATCAAGCTATACACAGAAGCCGAAGCCAAAGAAGCTCGCGAAGATGGAGTCGACCTGGTTGAAGAGGTCCGGCTGATGGCTGAATCCAGATCCACCGTATACCAGCAGAGCCTCCGTCGCTATCACAGCCGGAAGGTTAAGTCCTTAGCATTCCGAGAAGGAGACCTAGTGCTCCGGCTGATCCAACGGACAGCCGGACAGCATAAACTAGCATCCCCATGGGAGGGTCCCTTCATCGTGAGCAAGGCGGTAGGCAATGATTCCTACTATCTCATAGATGCCCAAGAGGCCAAAAAGAACAAGGCGAGCAAAACTGACGAGGAGACAAAACGTCCCTGGAATGTCAGGTTGCTTCGACCATTTTACACTTGAGAGGTGGAATGTATGTATCCCTTGTATCCCTTTCGTAAGCTATGAAAAAGCATGCGCCAAGAGCGCCGTTTCCGACAAGTTTTTCGCGCACTCTATTTCGTTCCGCCAATTGGCTTGAACCCTTTCATGCGACGGCTTAGTAACGTGATCTGATTTCCGACAGCCGGCTTCCGACCAGCTACAGACCGCAACCCGGCTGTCCGGCTGGCGGGAGTAAGGCCTAGGGAGCTGGCACGCGAAAAACGGCTAAGGAAAGAGTAAAAGCGAGTTGACTTGCAACCTTTCATAAAAGTGTCGGACTGCCGAAATCGACTCGTTCGACTGAAATACTATCGGCCTCACCCAGCGGCACGCTCTTGATCCGGCGACGGACCGCAAGTCGGACGTGCGACCGGCAAGGGCACAGCCAAAGAGTGGGGCGGATGGGAAAAAGCGAACAAGTCGGAAGAAAGCAAGCCGGCACACAAATGATTAACAAACACATTAAAGTGCGTCATAATAAAAAGGAGATAATATCGTCTTTACATAAGCACCCGGCATTCCGGGGATTTAACAAATTGTCTTGGCAAAAGCAAAGTTGCATAAACAGGAAAGTCTAAACACCGGCTGGAGCAGGACCAGTCGGGTCAACAGCAGGCGGCGGAGAGTCCACCTCGGCTCCTTCGTCTTCAAGCTCCTCCTCCTCATCAGAGTGAGGGTTTGGATCCGCAACGAAAAGGCGCTTGTCGACGAAGTCGGCGATGGCGCTGGCTCGGGCAAGACGGGCGGCCTTCTGATCGGCTGAGAGCTCCTCCTCCACGCCGGCTCGCCGATACTCGAGCTGCCCCAAGTCCACCTCGTTGTACCAGGAGAGGACGAAAGACAGCGCCATGTCGGCGCCGGCACGCGTGGCAGACCCCTTCCAGTCGATGAAGCGGTCCGGCGCCTGCTCGATCAGGGAAGTGAGGCTGGAAATGTCTTGCGGCGCCTCCTTGTCGGGCCACAGCATCGGAACCAGCTCCTCAGCCGCCTTCCGGAGCTCCCAGCCAAACTTGGTGATGGGCTCGACGCGGGCAGCCAGGGACGACAGGTGGTCCTCCATGGTGAAGGTCGCCGAGCTGCCCTCGCCAGTCGCCCGCCCCCTGGCCTCGCGCGCAGCACCAACGGCATCCAAGGCCATGTCCTGCGTCTCCGGGAAGGCCGCTGCAAGAAGGAAGCATGTCAGAAGTCATAAAAGCCGAAATAAGCTGAAAAATGCAAAATTTCGAAGTCCTAAAGTAAGACTGGCGGCAGCCGGCACGAGCCGACTGCCCCCAGCCCGAAGATGGAGATTCCGAAGCTCTAAAGTAAGACTGGCGGCAGCCGGCACGAGCCGACTGCCCCCAGCCCGAAGATGGAGATTTCGAAGGACAAAAAAAGACTGGCGGCAGCCGGCACGAGCCGACTGCCCCCAGCCCGAAGATGGAGATTTCGAAGGACAAGAAAAAGACTGGCGGCAGCCGGCACGAGCCGACTGCCCCCAGCCCGAAGATGGAGATTCCGAAAGACAAGTTTCTGCAGCCGGCTACCAGCGGAAGCTGGCAGCCGCCAGCCGAAAGCCGGCAAAGGGGAAGTAAACATACTCCGAAAAACCGGTATCGATGGCGCCGATGAGGTCCGTCCAATGCTTGGCAGTAGCCGTCAGCTCCGTGGACTTGTCGGTGACCTCCTGCTGAAGCGCAAGCCGCTGCTTCTCCACCTCGTCCAGCCGCCGGCTCAGATCATCCACCTTCTCCTTCTCTGCCGCCCTAAGGGAGGTGAGCTCGGCGAGATGGTTCTTCTCCAGCGCGCGCAGCCGCCTCAACTCCCCATCAGCCACCCTGAGCTTGGCGGCGGCAGCACGGCCCGCCTCCTCGCTCTCGGCGCACTGAGCGCGAGCAACCCGAAGGTCCTCCTCCAGCTGCGGGACCCTGGCGGCCGCAACTGCGAGGCAGCCGGAAAGAAGTGTCAGCCAATATAGACAAAAGAGAGAAAACTTTGAGCCAAAAGAAACAGGAGCTTACCCTTGGCGGCTTCCAGCTCACGAGCCAAGGTGGCCCGCTCAAGCTTGGCCTTATGGTAGCTGGTCACCACCTTGTTGTACAAGACGGTGCGTCGCTCTTCGACCTCCTGAAAAAGAAAGCCGTTTAGGCGAAACCTGGGTCGGCTCCGAGCAGCCGGCCCATGCCTCGGAGGGCTACCAGGATAACAATAAGATTACAGAAAGTCAGATGGGAAGCCACCTACCTTGTCAGCATCTTCCAGCGTCTTTAGCTGGGCCAGAGCCTCGGTGGCCTTGCTCTTGAGGCTGGCGCGGTAGCCGGAGTAAAGCATCTTCAGGGGCGCCGTGCCAGGCTGCCCCTCCCGGCTGATGATCTCGCAGAGTCCGCCTGGTTCCAGGCCTGCTCCATGGTGCCAGCCGAGCCGAAGCTGGAGTCCGAGGCGGACGGCACGCTTACCAGCCGAGCACCCTTGGCCACGTGCAGGCCAATGGGCGACACCGCCGGGCCCTTCGCCTTCACCAACGCCGGGAGTCGGCGTCCCTGGCGCGCGCTGGCTCCTCCTGCTGAGGCTCCGCCCTCGGCGGCTCCGAAGCCGGAGGCGGCGCGGCTGGCCCGGTGGGAACCACCTCCGGCCCTTCAGGCGGCGCAGCTCCGCCGGCTCCAGTTCCTGCCGCCGGTGGCACATCGCGGCCGGCTCCAGCAGCCGGCCCCAGCAGCGGCGCGCGATGCGGAAACAAGTCGCCTAGGGTAGGCCCTTGGGCCGACTCGCCCTGAGCGCCCCGCCGTGGCGCTGAAGGAGGCGCAGCCGAAGAGGACGCTCCCGCGGGAGGCGGCGAAGCTGCAGGCGGCGTAACCACGGGCGGCACAACGACAACGGGCGGCGTGCGCGCACGTGTCGTAGGCGGCGGCGTCGGCTCCCTCTGCCGGCGGAACGGCGGCGCAACGCGCGCAGCCGGCCCAGAGCTGCCGCCTTGGGCGAACTTGATGGCGGCCCTAGTCAAGCAAACAAAAGAAGATAAATGCAAAGTAAGGAAAGAAAAAGAATCAAACAACGAAGAAAACAGAAAGGGGCTTACCCGGCCATCTCCGGGACCTTCTTGGGCTCCTGCTGGCGCTGCCTCTTGGCCTTGCCCTCCAGCCTGGCCGTGTTCCCGCCGGCGGCCCGCTTCTTCTTCGGCGCGGAAGTCGCCGAGGCGGCAGGCGGCCTCGAGCGCAGGGGCACCGCCCGGATCGGTCCTGGCCCCGTGGTAGACGTGGCCGGCTCCGCCTCCTCCTCCTCCTGCTGCTCCGGCGAAGGCGGCGGGTTATGCTCCCCTTGGCCGCCCTGGTCGGGCACCACCGGCAGGTCGTCATCGCCGGCTTGGTCGCCGGCTTGGTCGCCGACTTGGTCAGCCGGATCCACGAGATCCGCCGTCCAGATCTTGTGCGCCAAGTCGCCGTCCTCGAGTTCTTGGCGGGGGAAGATCTAAAGGAAAAGAACAAATGAGTAACAAGTGGCCCACGCAGCCGCAAGTCGAAAAACACAAGCTAAAAGTACAACTTACCCGCTCAGGAGGCGCGGCTCGGTCGTAAGGCGGCAGCCCCCACGCCCAGTCTTCCGGCAGGTTGGCCTTGGTGACGTTGTTCACCCGGTGGGCGACTTGGGCCTTGGTGAGCGCCACCCTCGACGTCCGGGTCGGATCCAGCCGGCCGGACATAAGCCCGATCTTGTGGGCACGAGCCTGGAGCGGTATCACCCGGCGCTCCATGTAGGTGCAGAGGAGGTCCTCGGCGCTCAGCCGGCCCCCTTGAACGCACTCCCCCAGGAAATCCCAGAGGAGGTTGACCTCCGCGTCCGGATCCGCCGACTTGGGGTTGTGACCCCAGTTGAGCCGGGTGGTCGGAGGAGCCGGATCGTACTCCGGCAGGTTGATCCGGTCGAAGGCTGGGTTGGCGTTCTTCACGTAGAAGAACGTCATCTGCCAGTTCTTCACCGAGTCGACAGTCGGTATCTTCGGGAAGAGCGAGCCGGCGCGGGGATAGATGGAGGCGCAGCCGCAGGTCCTCAGGCGGCCCTCAGTCATTTGCGACTTGAGGTAGAAGAGCCGGCCCCAGAAGTCGACGTCGGGCCACAAGCCGGCGTAGCCCTCCATAAAAGCCACATAGCAGCTAAGGAGGACGCACGCGTTGGCCGGCAAGTGGTGCGGCTGCAGGCCGAAGAAGTCCAGGAACCGGCGAAAGAAGGCCGAAGCCGGCAGACCTAGCCCGCGGTCGAGGTGCGCGCCGAAGACGACGCGCTCGCCGGGCTCCGGCTTGGGCTCCACCTCCTCGCCGGGCGCCCGCGTGACCACCTCCCGAGGGATCCGGCGGAGGCGCACCAGACGCTCGATGTCATCGTCGTTCATGAGCGAACCCCTCCAGGACCCGCTGGCGGAGGCCATGGACGAAGAGGAGGAAGAAGAAGACCAGTTGAGATCGAAGGGAGAAGAGGAACCGCTCCTCACCGGAGGAGAGCGCGGCGGCGATGAGCGGAGCGTCGAGCCGCGGGGCCCCGTGGCGCCGGCTTGGCGTGCGGACGGCTGCCGAACGGCGGAGAGCTCCGGCCGCGAACGGTCGCCGAGGCTCGCCAGGAGGTCGCCGGAGATGAAGCAGTGGCGTGCGAAGAGCGCTCGAAGAAACTGAGAGAGAGAAGGGGCAGCGGCGAGAGGAAGAAGAAGGCTGCCTCGGTACCGCGCGGGGGGCATTTATAGCCGTCCCGCGCGCCCGTTACCGTGCCACGTGGCCATCGTGGGCCACGATGGGATTAACTGCGGCCATAACTACCCCCCACGACGCCGGCAGTTACCAGAAACGGCCGCACCACTTCGCCCACAACCGCAGAAAATCCGGAGGGGACAGCGATGTGACCAGACGAAACGGCCACGCTGACGAAGCCGTCAGAACGGTCAAGTCGGGCGCGGGACTCGAGGCGGCGGAGTTGCCGGTGTACCCGAGCCGGAGCCGGACGATAAAATCGACCCGGCCCCAAATTCTGGCAACAAGCCGGAAACGTCTTCAACACTTAAGAAAAAGTGAAAACGACAGAAGCAAAAAAGGCGTCCGGCTGGAGGAAGCCGGACGGGGCGAGCCGGATGAGGGCGCAGCCGGCTGAATGAAAATCCTCAGCTGGCCCCTCCGGGAGCCGTCAGAAACGAGCGAGAGATGTATAAAAGCCAGGGAAACCTGCCTAGGTCCCTCTTAACGCAGGACCTTGCCAGCTTCGGGGGCTAATGTCGGGGGGAAGACCCCGGGTAGGGCAATGGACGCGGAGCGGCCGGCTTGAGGTCGGCCGGCTCGCGGCAAAGGCCGGCTGAGGAGCAGCCGGCTGGAGCCGTGGCCGGCTGCCTCGGGAGCCGGCTGGCTCTAAGTCCTAGTCGGCCTGGCTGCGGCCTTCGACGCTGTAGCTGGGCCGGCTTCTACAAGCCATATCCGACTGGGGTTTGTACCTCAGACCGACTCGAGGCTGGCGAGCCTTGCACAGGAAGGAACTGGGTAGGTGAGCCGGGTTCAAAGGTCCACGCTGACCTCATCTCCCGTAAAGTACGGGGCACTGTAGAGCAGCAGTGCCACGCGCCAGACAGGCCATCATGGCGTACGTCGAGCCGTACGCGCTACAGAGCATGATGACGACAACGACAGCACCTCCACGCCGCTGACCTGGGCAGGCGGATGGGACGTGCCACTACGTTCAACGGCTCCCTGGCGTCAGCGCCTCGGGAAGGGACGGGAGCCGAAGCCGGCCCATGCTGGCCACTAGACTCTAGGGACTTATATGTAAAGTGCCGGTGCCTATATAAGCCGGGCTACCCCCTCGTGCGGGGGACGATCGATCAGTTGCCATTCACTAGTCTTAGAGCTGCCCTGAGAGAGAGAGACCTTCGTCCACCTCAGAGCAGCCGGATACAGCTCAAGGAGCACCATTGTATTGTGTTACACATCATATACACTCATAGCAGGAGTAGAGGTGTTACCTCCATCGGAGGGCCTCGAACCTGGGTACGTCGCCGTGTCGCTCGTGCCCATACCCGCATCCGGATACCGCCGTGAGACCACTAGGAACCACCTCGATTAGCCACCCTATGGCATATGTCATGACGATACCACGACATTTGGCGCCCACCATGCGCTGACGGCAATTAGTCAATGTTGTCAGCACGGTAAATGGATTAGGGTTTCCCTGGAAAGCGAGCCTCGGATTGTGGGAATGACCCCAAAATCGTGTGTGTCCACATGGTGTGTACATTATCGTGGTGGGGTGTTGTTTGAACCAATTTTGTACCCCGGGTGCGTCCGGCTACACGCACATGCGCTGACGGCAATTTGTCAATGGATTAGGGTTTCCCTGGTGCCTCGGAAGGTGGGAATGACCCAAAAATTGTGTGTGTCCACATGGTGTGTACACTATCATGGTGGGGTGTTGTTTGTACCAATTTTTTAGCCCCGGGTGCGTCAAGCTACACGCACATGCGCTGATGGCAATTAGTCAATGTTGTAGACAGCACGGTCAATGGATTAGGGTTTGGAAAGCGAGCCTCGGATTGTGGGAATGACCCCAAAAATCGTGTGTGTCCACATAATGTGTACACTATCATGGTGGGGTGTTGTTTGAACCAATTTTGTACCCCGGGTGCGTCCGGCTACATGCACATGCGCTGACGGCAATGTTGTAGTCAATGGATTAGGGTTTCCTTGGAAAGCGAGCCTCGGATTGTGGGAATGACCCCAAAAATTGTGTGTGTCCACATAATGTGTACACTATCATGGTGGGGTGTTGTTTGAACCAATTTTGTACCCCGGGTGCGTCCGGCTACACGCACATGCGCTGACGGCAATTTGTCAATGGATTAGGGTTTCCCTGAAAAGCGTGCCTCGGAAGGTGGGAATGACCCAAAAATTGTGTGTGTCCACATGGTGTGTACACTATCATGGTGGGGTGTTGTTTGTACCAATTTTTTACCCCCGGGTGCGTCAAGCTACACGCACATGCGCTGATGGCAATTAGTCAATGTTGTAGACATCACGGTCAATGGATTAGGGTTTGGAAAGCGAGCCTCGGATTGTGGGAATGACCCCAAAATCGTGTGTGTCCACATAATGTGTACACTATCATGGCGGGGTGTTGTTTGAACCAATTTTGTACCCCCGGGTGCGTCCAGCTACACGCACATGCGCTGATGGCAATTAGTCAATGTTGTAGACATCACGGTCATTTGATTAGGGTTTTCCTAGAAAGCGAACCTCGGATTGTGGGAATGACCCCAAAAATCGTGTGTGTCCACATAATGTGTACACTATCATGGTGGGGTGTTGTTTGAACCAATTTTGTACCCCCGGGTGCGTCCGGCTACACGCACATGCGCTGACGACAATTTGTCAATGGATTAGGGTTTCCCTGGAAAGCGAGCCTCGGAGGGTGGGAATGACCCAAAAAATTGTGTTTGTCCACATGGTGTGTACACTATCATGGTGGGGTGTTGTTTGAACCAATTTTGTACCCCGGGTGCGTCCGGCTACACGCACATGCGCTGACGGCACTTTGTCAATGGATTAGGGTTCAAAAGCGTGCCTCGGAAGGTGGGAATGACCCAAAAATTGTGTGTGTCCACATGGTGTGTACACTACCATGGTGGGGTGTTGTTTGTACCAATTTTTTAGCCCCGGGTGCGTCAAGCTACACGCACATGCGCTGATGGCAATTAGTCAATGTTGTAGACAGCATGGTCAATGGATTAGGGTTTGGAAAGCGAGCCTCGGATTGTGGGAATGACCCCAAAAATTGTGTGTGTCCACATAATGTGTACACTATCATGGTGGGGTGTTGTTTGAACCAAATTTGTACCCCCGGGTGCGTCCGGCTACACGCACATGCGCTGACGGCAATTTGTCAATGGATTAGGGTTTCCCTGGAAAGCGAGCCTCGGAGGGTGGGAATGACCCAAAAAATTGTGTGTGTCCACATGGTGTGTACACTATCATGGTGGGTGTTCTTTGAACCAATTTTGTACCCCGGGTGCGTCCGGCTACATGCACATGCGCTGACGGCAATTAGTCAATGTAGACAACACGGTAAATGGATTAGGGTTTTCCTGGAAAGAGCCTCGGATTGTGGGAATGACCCCAAAATCGTGTGTGTCCACATGGTGTGTACATTATCATGGTGGGGTGTTGTTTGAACCAATTTTGTACCCCCGGGTGCGTCCGGCTACACGCACATGCGCTGACGGCAATTTGTCAATGGATTATGGTTTCCCTGAAAAGCGTGCCTCGGAAGGTGGGAATGACCCAAAAATGGGTGTGTCCACATGGTGTGTACACTATCATGGTGGGGTGTTGTTTGTACCAATTTTTTACCCCCGGGTGCGTCCTACACGCACATGCGCTGATGGCAATTAGTCAATGTTGTAGACAACACGGTCAATGGATTATGGTTTCCCTGGAAAGCGAGCCTCGGATTGTGGGAATGACCCCAAAAATCGTGTGTGTCCACATAATGTGTACACTATCATGGTGGGGTGTTGTTTGAACCAATTTTGTACCCCGGGGGCGGCCGGCCACGCACATGCGCTGATGGCAATTAGTCAATGTTGTAGACAGCACGGTCATTTGATTAGGGTTTTCCTAGAAAGCGAACCTCGGATTGTGGGAATGACCCCAAAAATCGTGTGTGTCCACATAATGTGTACACTATCATGGTGGGGTGTTGTTTGAACCAATTTTGTACCCCCGGGTGCGTCCGGCTACACGCACATGCGCTGACGGCAATTTGTCAATGGATTAGGGTTTCCTGGAAAGCGAGCCTCGGAGGGAATGACCCAAAAAATTGTGTTTGTCCACATGGTGTGTACACTATCATGGTGGGGTGTTGTTTGAACCAATTTTGTACCCCGGGTGCGTCCGGCTACATGCACATGCGCTGACGGCAATTAGTCAATGTTGTAGACAACACGGTCAATGGATTAGGGTTTCCCTGGAAAGCGAGCCTCGGATTGTGGGAATGACACCAAAAATCGTTTGTGTCCACATGGTGTGTACATTATCATGGTGGGGTGTTGTTTGAACCAATTTTGTACCCCCGGGTGCGTCCGGCTACACGCACATGCGCTGACGGCAATTTGTCAATGGATTAAGGTTTCCCTGAAAAGCGTGCCTCGGAAGGTGGGAATGACCCAAAAAATTGTGTGTCCACATGGTGTGTACACTATCATGGTGGGGTGTTCTTTGAACCAATTTTGTACCCCGGGTGCGTCCGCTACACGCACATGCGCTGATGGCAATTAGTCAATGTTGTAGACAGCACGGTCAATGGATTAGGGTTTCCCTGGAAAGCGAGCCTCGGATTGTGGGAATGACCCCAAAATCGTGTGTGTCCACATAATGTGTACACTATCATGGTGGGGTGTTGTTTGAACCAATTTTGTACCCCCGGGTGCGTCCGGCTACACGCACATGCGCTGACGGCAATTTTTTAATGGATTAGGGTTTCCCTGGAAAGCGAGCCTCGGAGGGTGGGAATGACCCAAAAAATTGTGTGTCCACATGGTGTGTACACTATCATGGTGGGGTGTTCTTTGAACCAATTTTGTACCCCGGGTGCGTCCAGCTACACGCACATGCGCCGATGGCAATTAGTCAATGTTGTAGACAGCACGGTCAATGGATTAGGGTTTCCTGGAAAGCGAGCCTCGGATTGTGGGAATGACCCCAAAAATGGTGTGTGTCCACATAATGTGTACACTATCATGGTGGGGTGTTGTTTGAACCAATTTTGTACCCCCGGGTGCGTCCGGCTACACGCACATGCGACGGCAATTTTTTAATGGATTAGGGTTTCCCTGGAAAGCGAGCCTCGGAGGGTGGGAATGACCCAAAAAATTGTGTGTCCACATGGTGTGTACACTATCATGGTGGGTGTTCTTTGAACCAATTTTGTACCCCGGGTGCGTCCGGCTACATGCACATGCGCTGACGGCAATTAGTCAATGTTGTAGACAACACGGTAAATGGATTAGGGTTTTCCTGGAAAGCGAGCCTCGGATTGTGGGAATGACCCCAAAATCGTGTGTGGCCACATGGTGTGTACATTATCATGGTGGGGTGTTTTTTGAACCAATTTTGTACCCCGGGTGCGTCCGGCTACACGCACATGCGCTGACGGCAATTTGTCAATGGATTAGGGTTTCCCTGAAAAGCGTGCCTCGGAAGGTGGGAATGACCCAAAAAATTGTGTGTCCACATGGTGTGTACACTATCATGGTGGGGTGTTGTTTGTACCAATTTTTACCCCCGGGTGCCAAGCTACACGCACATGCGCTGATAGCAATTAGTCAATGTTGTAGACAACACGGTCAATGGATTAGGGTTTGGAAAGCGAGCCTCGGATTGTGGGAATGACCCCAAAAATCGTGTGTGTCCATAATGTGTACACTATCATGGTGGGGTGTTGTTTGAACCAATTTTGTACCCCGGTGCGTCCGGCTACACGCACATGCGCTGACGGCAATTTGTCAATGGATTAGGGTTTCCCTGGAAAGCGAGCCTCGGAGGGTGGGAATGACCCAAAATTGTGTGTGTCCACATGGTGTGTACACTATCATGGTGGGTGTTCTTTGAAGCAATTTTGTACCCCGGGTGCGTCCGGCTACATGCACATGCGCTGACGGCAATTAGTCAATGTTGTAGACAGCACGGTAAATGGATTAGGGTTTTCCTGGAAAGCAAGCCTCGGATTGTGGGAATGACCCCAAAATCGTGTGTGTCCACATGGTGTGTACATTATCATGGTGGGGTGTTGTTTGAACCAATTTTGTACCCCGGGTGCGTCCGGCTACACGCACATGCGCTGACGGCAATTTTGTCAATGGATTAGGTTTCCAAAAGCGTGCCTCGGAAGGTGGGAATGACCCAAAAAATTGTGTGTGTCCACATGGTGTGTACACTATCATGGTGGGGTGTTGTTTGAACCAATTTTGTACCCCCGGGTGCGTCCGGCTACACGCACATGCGCTGACGGCAATTTGTCAATGGATTAAGGTTTCCCTGAAAAGCGTGCCACGGAAGGTGGGAATGACCCAAAAAATTGTGTGTCCACATGGTGTGTACACTATCATGGTGGGGTGTTGTTTGAACCAATTTTGTACCCCCGGGTGCGTCCAGCTACACGCACATGCGCTGATGGCAATTAGTCAATGTTGTAGACATCACGGTCAATGGATTAGGGTTTCCCTGGAAAGCCTTCGGATTGTGGGAATGACCCCAAAAATCGTGTGTGTCCACATAATGTGTACACTATCATGGTGGGGTTTTGTTTGAACCAATTTTGTACCCCCGGGTGCGTCCGGCTACACGCACATGCGCTGACGGCAATTTGTCAATGGATTAGGGTTTCCCTGGAGCGAGCCTCGGAGGGTGGGAATGACCCAAAAATTGTGTGTGTCCACATGGTGTGTAAACTATCATGGTGGGTGTTCTTTGAACCAATTTTGTACCCCCGTCCGGCTACATGCACATGCGCTGATGGCAATTAGTCAATGTTGTAGACAACACGGTAAATGGATTAGGGTTTTCCTGGAAAGCGAGCCTCGGATTGTGGGAATGACCCCAAAAATCGTGTGTGTCCACATGGTGTGTACATTATCATGGTGGGGTGTTGTTTGAACCAATTTTGTACCCCCGGTCCGGCTACACGCACATGCGCTGACGGCAATTTGTCAATGGATTAGGGTTTCCCTGGCGTGCCTCGGAAGGTGGGAATGACCCAAAAAATTGTGTGTGTCCACATGGTGTGTACACTATCATGGTGGGGTGTTGTTTGTACCAATTTTTTACCCCCGGGTGCGTCAAGCTACACGCACATGCGCTGATGGCAATTAGTCAATGTTGTAGACAGCACGGTCAATGGATTACGGTTGAAAGCGAGCCTCGGATTGTGGGAATGACCCCAAAAATCGTGTGTGTCCACATAATGTGTACACTATCATGGTGGGGTGGTGTTTGAACCAATTTTGTACCCCGGGTGCGTCCGGCTACATGCACATGCGCTGACGGCAATTAGTCAATGTTGTAGACAGCACGGTCAATGGATTAGGGTTTCCCTGGAAAGCGAGCCTCGGATTGTGGGAATGACCCCAAAAATCGTGTGTGTCCACATAATGTGTACACTATCATGGTGGGGTGTGGTTTGAACCAATTTTGTACCCGGGTGCGTCCGGCTACACGCACATGCGCTGACGGCAATTTGTCAATGGATTAGGGTTTCCCTGGAAAGCGAGCCTCGGAGGGTGGGAATGACCCAAAAAAATTGTGTGTGTCCACATGGTGTGTACACTATCATGGTGGGTGTTCTTTGAACCAATTTTGTACCCCCGGGTGCGTCCGGCTACATGCACATGCGCTGACGGCAATTAGTCAATGTTGTAGACAGCACGGTAAATGGATTAGGGTTTTCCTGGAAAGCGAGCCTCGGATTGTGGGAATGACCCCAAAAATCGTGTGTGTCCACATGGTGTGTACATTATCATGGTGGGGTGTTGTTTGAACCAATTTTGTACCCCCGGGTGCGTCCGGCTACACGCACATGCGCTGACGGCAATTTGTCAATGGATTAGGGTTTCCCTGGAAAGCGTGCCTCGGAAGGTGGGAATGACCCAAAATTGTGTGTGTCCACATGGTGTGTACACTATCATGGTGGGGTGTTGTTTGTACCAATTTTTTACCCCCGGGTGCGTCAAGCTACACGCACATGCGCTGATGGCAATTAGTCAATGTTGTAGACAAACGGTCAATGGATTAGGGTTCCCTGGAAAGCGAGCCTCGGATTGTGGGAATGACCCCAAAAATCGTGTGTGTCCACATAATGTGTACACTATCATGGCGGGGTGTTGTTTGAAACAATTTTGTACCCCCGGGTGCGTCCGGCTACACGCACATGCGCTGACGGCAATTTGTCAATGGATTAAGGTTTCCCTGAAAAGCGTGCCTCGGAAGGTGGGAATGACCCAAAAAATTGTGTGTCCACATGGTGTGTACACTATCATGGTGGGGTGTTGTTTGAACCAATTTTGTACCCCCGGGTGCGTCCAGCTACACGCACATGCGCCGATGGCAATTAGTCAATGTTGTAGACAGCACGGTCAATGGATTAGGGTTTCCCTGGAAAGCGAGCCTCGGATTGTGGGAATGACCCCAAAAATCGTGTGTGTCCACATAATGTGTACACTATCATGGTGGGGTGTTGTTTGAACCAATTTTGTACCCCGGGTGCGTCCGGCTACACGCACATGCGCTGACGGCAATTTTTTAATGGATTAGGGTTTCCCTGCGAGCCTCGGAGGGTGGGAATGACCCAAAATTGTGTGTGTCCACATGGTGTGTACACTATCATGGTGGGTGTTCTTTGAACAAATTTTGTACCCCGGGTGCGTCCGGCTACATGCACATGCGCTGCGGCAATTAGTTAATGTTGTAAACAAGACGGTAAATGGATTAGGGTTTTCCTGGAAAGCGAGCCTCGGATTGTGGGAATGACCCCAAAAATCGTGTGTGGCCACATGGTGTGTACATTATCATGGTGGGGTGTTGTTTGAACCAATTTTTACCCCGGGTGCGTTCGGCTACACGCACATGCGCCGACGGCAATTTGTCAATGGATTAGGGTTTCCTTGAAAAGCGTGCCTCGGAAGGTGGGAATGACCCAAAAAATTGTGTGTGTCCACATGGTGTGTACACTATCATGGTAGGGTGTTGTTTGTACCAATTTTTTACCCCCGGGTGCGTCAAGCTACACGCACATGCGCTGATGGCAATTAGTCAATGTTGTAGACAACACGGTCAATGGATTAGGGTTTGGAAAGCGAGCCTCGGATTGTGGGAATGACCCCAAAAATCGTGTGTGTCCACATAATGTGTACACTATCATGGTGGGGTGTTGTTTGAACCAATTTTGTACCCCCGGGTGCGTCCAGCTACACGCACATGCGCTGATGGCAATTAGTCAATGTTGTACAACACGGTCAATGGATTAGGGTTTCCCTGGAAAGCGAGCCTCGGATTGTGGGAATGACCCCAAAATCGTGTGTGTCCACATAATGTGTACACTATCATGGTGGGGTGTTGTTTGAACCAATTTGTACCCCGGGTGCGTCCGGCTACACGCACATGCGCTGACGACAATTTTTTAATGGATTAGGGTTTCCCTGGAAAGCGGGCCTCGGAGGGAATGACCCAAAAATTGTGTGTGTCCACATGGTGTGTACACTATCATGGTGGGTGTTCTTTGAACCAATTTTGTACCCCGGGTGCGTCCGGCTACATGCACATGCGCTGGCGGCAATTAGTCAATGTTGTAAACAGCACGGTAAATGGATTAGGGTTTTCCTGGAAAGCGAGCCTCGGATTGTGGGAATGACCCCAAAAATCGTGTGTGGCCACATGGTGTGTACATTATCATGGTGGGGTGTTGTTTGAACCAATTTTGTACCCCCGGGCGTCCGGCTACACGCACATGCGCTGACGGCAATTTGTCAATGGATTAGGGTTTCCCTGAAAGCGTGCCTCGGAGGGTGGGAATGACCCAAAAAATTGTGTGTGTCCACATGGTGTGTACACTATCATGGTAGGGTGTTGTTTGTACCAATTTTTTACCCCCGGGTGCGTCAAGCTACACGCACATGCGCTGATGGCAATTAGTCAATGTTGTAGACAGCACGGTCAATGGATTAGGGTTTGGAAAGCGAGCCTCGGATTGTGGGAATGACCCCAAAAATCGTGTGTGTCCACATAATGTGTACACTATCATGGTGGGGTGTTGTTTGAACCAATTTTGTACCCCCGGGTGCGTCCGGCTACATGCACATGCGCTGACGGCAATTAGTCAATGTTGTAGACAACACGGTCAATGGATTAGGGTTTCCCTGGAAAGCGAGCCTCGGATTGTGGGAATGACCCCAAAAATCGTGTGTGTCCACATAATGTGTACACTATCATGGTGGGGTGTTGTTTGAACCAATTTTGTACCCCGGGTGCGTCCGGCTACACGCACATGCGCTGACGGCAATTTGTCAATGGATTAGGGTTTCCCTGGAAAGCGAGCCTCGGAGGGTGGGAATGACCCAAAAAATTGTGTGTGTTCACATGGTGTGTACACTATCATGGTGGGTGTTCTTTGAACCAATTTTGTACCCCCGGGTGCGTCCGGCTACATGCACATGCGCTGGCGGCAATTAGTCAATGTTGTAGACAACACGGTAAATGGATTAGGGTTTCCTGGAAAGCAAGCCTCGGATTGTGGGAATGACCCCAAAATCGTGTGTGTCCACATGGTGTGTACATTATCATGGTGGGGTGTTGTTTGAACCAATTTTGTACCCCCGGGTGCGTCCGGCTACACGCACATGCGCTGACGGCAATTTGTCAATGGATTAGGGTTTCCCTGGAAAGCGAAGGTGGGAACGACCCAAAAAATTGTGTGTGTCCACATGGTGTGTACACTATCATGGTGGGGTGTTGTTTGTAACAATTTTTACCCCGGGTGCGTCAAGCTACACGCACATGCGCTGATGGCAATTAGTCAATGTTGTAGACATCACGGTCAATGGATTAGGGTTTGGAAAGCGAGCCTCGGATTGTGGGAATGACCCCAAAAATCGTGTGTCCACATAATGTGTACACTATCATGGCGGGGTGTTGTTTGAACCAATTTTGTACCCCCGGGTGCGTCCAGCTACACGCACATGCGCTGATGGCAATTAGTCAATGTTGTAGACAGCACGGTCATTTGATTAGGGTTTTCCTAGAAAGCGAACCTCGGATTGTGGGAATGACCCCAAAAATCGTGTGTGTCCACATAATGTACACTATCATGGTGGGGTGTTGTTTGAACCAATTTTGTACCCCGGGTGCGTCCGGCTACACGCACATGCGCTGACGGCAATTTGTCAATGGATTAGGGTTTCCTTGGAAAGCGAGCCTCGGAGGGTGGGAATGACCCAAAAAATTGTGTTTGTCCACATGGTGTGTACACTATCATGGTGGGGTGTTGTTTGAACCAATTTTGTACCCCGGGTGCGTCCGGACATGCACATGCGCTGACGGCAATTAGTCAATGTTGTAGACAACATGGTCAATGGATTAGGGTTTGGAAAGCGAGCCTCGGATTGTGGGAATGACACCAAAATCGTGTGTGTCCACATGGTGTATACATTATCATGGTGGGGTGTTGTTTGAACCAATTTTGTACCCCGGGTGCGTCCGGCTACACGCACATGCGCTGACGGCAATTTTTCAATGGATTAAGGTTTCCCTGAAAAGCGTGCCTCGGAAGGTGGGAATGACCCAAAAAATTGTGTGTCCACATGGTGTGTACACTATCATGGTGGGGTGTTGTTTGAACCAATTTTGTACCCCCGGGTGCGTCCAGCTACACGCACATGCGATGGCAATTAGTCAATGTTGTAGACATTACGGTCAATGGATTAGGGTTTCCCTGGAAAGCGAGCCTCGGATTGTGGGAATGACCCAAAATCGTGTGTGTCCACATAATGTGTACACTATCATGGCGGGGTGTTGTTTGAAACAATTTTGTACCCCCGGGTCCGGCTACGCACATGCGCTGACGGCAATTTGTCAATGGATTAAGGTTTCCGAAAGCGTGCCTCGGAAGTGGGAATGACCCAAAAATTGTGTGTCCACATGGTGTGTACACTATCATGGTGGGGTGTTGTTTGAACCAATTTTGTACCCCCGGGTGCGTCCACACACGCACATGCGCTGATGGCAATTAGTCAATGTTGTAGACAACACGGTCAATGGATTAGGGTTTCCCTGGAAAGCGAGCCTCGGATTGTGGGAATGACCCCAAAAATCGTGTGTGTCCACATAATGTGTACACTATCATGGTGGGGTGTTGTTTGTACCCCCGGATGCGTCCGGCTACACGCACATGCGCTGACGGCAATTTGTCAATGGATTAGGGTTTCCCTGGAAAGCGAGCCTGTGGGAATGACCCAAAAATTGTGTGTGTCCACATGGTGTGTAAACTATCATGGTGGGTGTTCTTTGAACCAATTTTGTACCCCGGGTGCGTCCGGCTACATGCACATGCGCCGACGGCAATTAGTCAATGTTGTAGACAGCACGGTAAATGGATTAGGGTTTCCGGAAAGCGAGCCTCGGATTGTGGGAATGACCCCAAAAATCGTGTGTCCACATGGTGTGTACATTATCATGGTGGGGTGTTGTTTGAACCAATTTTGTACCCCGGGTGCGTCCGGCTACACGCACATGCGCTGACGGCAATTTGTCAATGGATTAGGGTTTCCAAAGCGTGCCTCGGAAGGTGGGAATGACCCAAAATTGTGTGTGTCCACATGGTGTGTACACTATCATGGTGGGGTGTTGTTTGTACCAATTTTTTACCCCCGGGTGCGTCAAGCTACACGCACATGCGCTGATGGCAATTAGTCAATGTTGTAGACAACACGGTCAATGGATTAGGGTTTGGAAAGCGAGCCTCGGATTGTGGGAATGACCCCAAAAATCGTGTGTGTCCACATAATGTGTACACTATCATGGTGGGGTGTTGTTTGAACCAATTTTGTACCGGCGTCCGGCTACACGCACATGCGCTGACGCAATTAGTCAATGTTGTAGATAACACACGGTCAATGGATTAGGGTTTCCCTGGAAAGCGAGCCTCGGATTGTGGGAATGACCCCAAAAATCGTGTGTGTCCACATAATGTGTACACTATCATGGTGGGGTGTTGTTTGAACCAATTTTGTACCCCGGGTGCGTCCGGCTACACGCACATGCGCCGACGGCAATTTGTCAATGGATTAGGGTTTCCCTGGAAAGCGAGCCTCGGAGGGTGGGAATGACCCAAAAATTGTGTGTGTCCACATGGTGTGTACACTATCATGGTGGGTGTTCTTTGAACCAATTTTGTACCCCCGGGTGCGTCCGGCTACATGCACATGCGCTCACGGCAATTAGTCAATGTTGTAGACAGCACGGTCAATGGATTAGGGTTTTCCTGGAAAGCGAGCCTCGGATTGTGGGAATGACCCCAAAAATCGTGTGTGTCCACATGGTGTGTACATTATCATGGTGGGGTGTTGTTTGAACCAATTTTGTACCCCCGGGTGCGTCCGGCTACACGCACATGCGCTGACGGCAATTTGTCAATGGATTAGGGTTTCCCTGAAAAGCGTGCCTCGGAAGGTGGGAATGACCCAAAAAATGTGTGTGTCCACATGGTGTGTACACTATCATGGTGGGGTGTTGTTTGCACCAATTTTGTACCCCCGGGTGCGTCTACACGCACATGCGCTGATGGCAATTAGTCAATGTTGTAGACAATGGATTAGGGTTTGGAAAGCGAGCCTCGGATTGTGGGAATGACCCCAAAATCGTGTGTGTCCACATAATGTGTACACTATCATGGTGGGGTGTTGTTTGAACCAATTTTGTACCCCCGGGTGCGTCCAGCATGCACATGCGCTGACGGTAATTAGTCAATGTTGTAGACAACACGGTCAATGGATTAGGGTTTCCCTGGAAAGCGAGCCTCGGATTGTGGAAATGACCCCAAAAAGTGTGTGTCCACATAATGTGTACACTATCATGGTGGGGTGTTGTTTGAACCAATTTTGTACCCCGGGTGCGTCCGGCTACGCACATGCGCTGACGGGAATTTGTCAATGGATTAGGGTTTCCCTGGAAGCGAGCCTCGGAGGGTGGGAATGACCCAAAAATTGTGTGTGTCCACATGGTGTGTACACTATCATGGTGGGTGTTCTTTGAACCAATTTTGTACCCCCGGGTGCGTCCGGCTACATGCACATGCGCCGACGGCAATTAGTCAATGTTGTAGACAACACGGTCAATGGATTAGGGTTTCCCTGGAAAGTGAGCCTCGGATTGTGGGAATGACCCCAAAATCGTGTGTGTCCACATGGTGTGTACATTATCATGGTGGGGTGTTGTTTGAACCAATTTTGTACCCCGGGTGCGTCCGGCTACACGCACATGCGCTGACGGCAATTTGTCAATGGATTAGGGTTTCCCTGGAAAGCGTGCCTCGGGGTGGGAATGACCCAAAAATTGTGTGTGTCCACATGGTGTGTACACTATCATGGTGGGGTGTTGTTTGTACCATTTTTTTACCCCCGAGTGCGTCAATCTACACGCACATGCGCTGATGGCAATTAGTCAATGTTGTAGACAGCACGGTCAATGGATTAGGGTTTGGAAAGCGAGCCTCGGATTGTGGGAATGACCCCAAAAATCGTGTGTGTCCACATAATGTGTACACTATCATGGCGGGGTGTTGTTTGAAACAATTTTGTACCCCCGGGTGCGTACACGCACATGCGCTGACGGCAATTTGTCAATGGATTAAGGTTTCCCTGAAAAGCGTGCCTCGGAAGGTGAATGACTTGTGTATCCACATGGTGTGTACACTATCATGGTGGGGTGTTGTTTGAACCAATTTTGTACCCCGGGTGCGTCCAGCTACACGCACATGCGCTGATGGCAATTAGTCAATGTTGTAGACAACACGGTCAATGGATTAGGGTTTCCCTGAAAGCGAGCCTCGGATTGTGGGAATGACCCCAAAATCGTGTGTGTCCACATAATGTGTACACTATCATGGTGGGGTGTTGTTTGAACCAATTTTGTACCCCGGGTGCGTCCGGCTACACGCACATGCGCTGACGGCAATTTGTCAATGGATTAGGGTTTCCCTGGAAAGCGAGCCTCGGAGGGTGGGAATGACCCAAAAAATTGTGTGTCCACATGGTGTATACACTATCATGGTGGGTGTTCTTTGAACCAATTTTGTACCCCGGGTGCGTCCGGCTACATGCACATGCGCTGACGGCAATTAGTCAATGTTGTAGACAACACGGTAAATGGATTAGGGTTTTCCTGGAAAGCAAGCCTCGGATTGTGGGAATGACCCCAAAATCGTGTGTGTCCACATGGTGTGTACATTATCATGGTGGGGTGTTGTTTGAACCAATTTTGTACCCCCGGGTGCGTCCGGCTACACGCACATGCGCTGACGGCAATTTGTCAATGGATTAGGGTTTCCCTGAAAAGCGTGCCTCGGAAGGTGGGACCCAAAAATTGTGTGTGTCCACATGGTGTGTACACTATCATGGTGGGGTGTTGTTTGTAACAATTTTTTACCCCCGGGTGCGTCAAGCTACACGCACATGCGCTGATGGCAATTAGTCAATGTTGTAGACATCACGGTCAATGGATTAGGGTTTGGAAAGCGAGCCTCGGATTGTGGGAATGACCCCAAAATCGTGTGTCCACATAATGTGTACACTATCATGGCGGGGTGTTGTTTGAACCAATTTTGTACCCCGGGTGCGTCCAGCTACACACATGCGCTGATGGCAATTAGTCAATGTTGTAGACAACACGGTCATTTGATTAGGGTTTTCCTAGAAAGCGAACCTCGGATTGTGGGAATGACCCCAAAAATCGTGTGTGTCCACATAATGTGTACACTATCATGGTGGGGTGTTGTTTGAACCAATTTTGTACCCCGGGTGCGTCGCTACACGCACATGCGCTGACGGCAATTTGTCAATGGATTAGGGTTTCCCTGGAAAGCGAGCCTCGGAGGGTGGGAATGACCCAAAAAATTGTGTTTGTCCACATGGTGTGTACACTATCATGGCGGGGTGTTGTTTGAACCAATTTTGTACCCCGGGTGCGTCCGCCACATGCACATGCGCTGACGGCAATTAGTCAATGTTGTAGACAACATGGTCAATGGATTAGGTTTCCCTGGAAAGCGAGCCTCAGATTGTGGGAATGACACCAAAAATCGTGTGTGTCCACATGGTGTATACATTATCATGGTGGGGTGTTGTTTGAACCAATTTTGTACCCCCGGGTGCGTCCGGCTACACGCACATGCGCTAACGGAATTTTTCAATGGATTAGGGTTTCCCTGAAAGCGTGCCTCGGAAGGTGGGAATGACCCAAAAAATTGTGTCCACATGGTGTGTACACTATCATGGTGGGGTGTTGTTTGAACCAATTTTGTACCCCGGGTGCGTCCGGCTACACGCACATGCGCTGATGGCAATTAGTCAATGTTGTAGACATTACGGTCAATGGATTAGGGTTTCCCTGGAAAGCGAGCCTCGGATTGTGGGAATGACCCCAAAAATCGTGTGTGTCCACATAATGTGTACACTATCATGGCGGGGTGTTGTTTGAAACAATTTTGTACCCCCGGGTGCGTCCGGCTACACGCACATGCGCTGACGGCAATTTGTCAATGGATTAAGGTTTCCCTGAAAAGCGTGCCTCGAAGGTGGGAATGACCCAAAATTGTGTGTCCACATGGTGTGTACACTATCATGGTGGGGTGTTGTTTGAACCAATTTTGTACCCCCGGGTGCGTCCGGCTACACGCACATGCGCTGATGGCAATTAGTCAATGTTGTAGACAATCAATGGATTAGGGTTTCCCTGGAAAGCGAGCCTCGGATTGTGGGAATGACCCCAAAAATCGTGTGTGTCCACATAATGTGTACACTATCATGGTGGGGTTTTGTTCGAACCCATTTTGTACCCGGATGCGTCCGGCTACACGCACATGCGCTGACGGCAATTTGTCAATGGATTAGGGTTTCCCTGGAAAGCGAGCCTCGGAGGTGGGAATGACCCAAAAATTGTGTGTGTCCACATGGTGTGTAAACTATCATGGTGGGTGTTCTTTGAACCAATTTTGTACCCCGGGTGCGTCCGGCTACATGCACATGCGCTGACGGCAATTAGTCAATGTTGTAGACAACACGGTAAATGGATTAGGGTTTTCCTGGAAAGCGAGCCTCGGATTGTGGGAATGACCCCAAAAATCGTGTGTGTCCACATGGTGTGTACATTATCATGGTGGGGTGTTGTTTGAACCAATTTTGTACCCCGGGTGCGTCCGGCTACACGCACATGCGCTGACGGCAATTTGTCAATGGATTAGGTTTCCCTGGAAAGCGTGCCTCGGAGGTGGGAATGACCCAAAAAATTGTGTGTGTCCACATGGTGTGTACACTATCATGGTGGGGTGTTGTTTGTACCAATTTTTTACCCCCGGGTGCGTCCAGCTACACGCATGCGCTGATGGCAATTAGTCAATGTTGTAGACAACACGGTCAATGGATTAGGTTTGGAAAGCGAGCCTCGGATTGTGGGAATGACCCCAAAAATCGTGTGTGTCCACATAATGTGTACACTATCATGGTGGGGTGGTGTTTGAACCAATTTTGTACCCCGGTGCGTCCGGCTACACGCACATGCGCTGACGGCAATTAGTCAATGTTGTAGACAGACGGTCAATGGATTAGGGTTTCCCTGGAAAGCGAGCCTCGGATTGTGGGAATGACCCCAAAAATCGTGTGTGTCCACATAATGTGTACACTATCATGGTGGGGTGTTGTTTGAACCAATTTTGTACCCCGGGTGCGTCCGGCTACACGCACATGCGCTGACGGCAATTTGTCAATGGATTAGGGTTTCCCTGGAAAGCGAGCCTCGGAGGGTGGGAATGACCCAAAAATTGTGTGTGTCCACATGGTGTGTACACTATCATGGTGGGTGTTCTTTGAACCAATTTTGTACCCCCGGGTGCGTCCGGCTACATGCACATGCGCTGACGGCAATTAGTCAATGTTGTAGACAGCACGGTAAATGGATTAGGGTTTTCCTGGAAAGCGAGCCTCTGATTGTGGGAATGACCCCAAAATCGTGTGTGTCCACATGGTGTGTACATTATCATGGTGGGGTGTTGTTTGAACCAATTTTGTACCCCCGGTGCGTCCGGCTACACGCACATGCGCTGACGGCAATTTGTCAATGGATTAGGGTTTCCCTGGAAAGCGTCGGAAGGTGGGAATGACCCAAAAAATTGTGTGTGTCCACATGGTGTGTACACTATCATGGTGGGGTGTTGTTTGTACCAATTTTTTACCCCCGGGTGCGTCAAGCTACACGCACATGCGCTGATGGCAATTAGTCAATGTTGTAGACAACACGGTCAATGGATTAGGTTTGGAAAGCGAGCCTTTGTGGGAATGACCCCAAAAATCGTGTGTGTCCACATAATGTGTACACTATCATGGTGGGGTGGTGTTTGAACCAATTTTGTACCCCCGGGTGCGTCCGGCTACACGCACATGCGCTGACGGCAATTAGTCAATGTTGTAGACAGCACGGTCAATGGATTAGGGTTTCCCTGGAAAGCGAGCCTCGGATTGTGGGAATGACCCCAAAATCGTGTGTGTCCACATAATGTGTACACTATCATGGTGGGGTGTTGTTTGAACCAATTTTGTACCCCCGGGTGCGTCCGGCTACACGCACATGCGCTGGCAATTTGTCAATGGATTAGGGTTTCCCTGGAAAGCGAGCCTCGGAGGGTGGGAATGACCCAAAAAATTGTGTGTGTCCACATGGTGTGTACACTATCATGGTGGGTGTTCTTTGAACCAATTTTGTACCCCGGGTGCGTCCGGCTACATGCACATGCGCTGACGGCAATTAGTCAATGTTGTAGACAGCACGGTAAATGGATTAGGGTTTTCCTGGAAAGCGAGCCTCGGATTGTGGGAATGACCCCAAAAATCGTGTGTGTCCACATGGTGTGTGTACATTATCATGGTGGGGTGTTGTTTGAACCAATTTTGTACCCCCGGTGCGTCCGGCTACACGCACATGCGCTGACGGCAATTTGTCAATGGATTAGGGTTTCCCTGGAAAGCGTGCCTCGGAAGGTGGGAATGACCCAAAAATTGTGTGTGTCCACATGGTGTGTACACTATCATGGTGGGGTGTTGTTTGCACCAATTTTTTACCCCCGGGTGCGTCAAGCTACACGCACATGCGCTGATGGCAATTAGTCAATGTTGTAGACAGCACGGTCAATGGATTAGGGTTTGGAAAGCGAGCCTCGGATTGTGGGAATGACCCCAAAATCGTGTGTGTCCACATAATGTGTACACTATCATGGTGGGGTGTTGTTTGAACCAATTTTGTACCCCGGTGCGTCCGGCTACATGCACATGCGTTGACGGCAATTAGTCAATGTTGTAGACAGACGGTCAATGGATTAGGGTTTCCCTGGAAAGCGAGCCTCGGATTGTGGGAATGACCCCAAAAATCGTGTGTGTCCACATAATGTGTACACTATCATGGTGGGGTGTTGTTTGAACCAATTTTGTACCCCGGGTGCGTCCGGCTACACGCACATGCGCTGACGGGAATTTGTCAATGGATTAGGGTTTCCCTGGAAAGCGAGCCTCGGAGGGTGGGAATGACCCAAAAAATTGTGTGTCCATGGTGTGTACACTATCATGGTGGGTGTTCTTTGAACCAATTTTGTACCCCCGGGTGCGTCCGGCTACATGCACATGCGCCGACGGCAATTAGTCAATGTTGTAGACAGCACGGTAAATGGATTAGGGTTTTCCCTGGAAAGTGAGCCTCGGATTGTGGGAATGACCCCAAAAATCGTGTGTGTCCACATGGTGTGTACATTATCATGGTGGGGTGTTGTTTGAACCAATTTTGTACCCCCGGGTGCGTCCGGCTACACGCATGCGCTGACGGCAATTTGTCAATGGATTAGGGTTTCCCTGAAAAGCGTGCCTCGGAAGGTGGGAATGACCCAAAAAATGTGTGTGTCCACATGGTGTGTACACTATCATGGTGGGGTGTTGTTTGTACCAATTTTTTACCCCCGGGTGCGTCAAGCTACACGCACATGCGCTGATGGCAATTAGTCAATGTTGTAGACAACACGGTCAATGGATTAGGGTTTGGAAAGCGAGCCTCGGATTGTGGGAATGACCCCAAAAATCGTGTGTGTCCACATAATGTGTACACTATCATGGCGGGGTGTTGTTTGAAACAATTTTGTACCCCCGGGTGCGTCCAGCTACACGCACATGCGCTGATGGCAATTTCAATGTCAATGGATTAAGCGAAGCCTCGGAAGGTGGGAATGACCCAAAAATCGTGTGTGTCCACATGGTGTGTACACTATCATGGTGGGGTGTTGTTTGAACCAATTTTGTACCCCCGGGTGCATCCGGCTACACGCACATGCGCTGATGGCAATTAGTCAATGTTGTAGACAACACGGTCAATGGATTAGGGTTTCCCTGGAAAGCGAGCCTCGGATTGTGGGAATGACCCCAAAAATCGTGTGTGTCCACATAATGTGTACACTATCATGGTGGGGTGTTGTTTGAACCAATTTTGTACCCCGGGTGCGTCCGGCTACACACATGCGCTGACGGCAATTTGTCAATGGATTAGGGTTTCCCTGGAAAGCGAGCCTCGGAGGGTGGGAATGACCCAAAAATTGTGTGTGTCCACATGGTGTATACACTATCATGGTGGGTGTTCTTTGAACCAATTTTGTACCCCCGGGTGCGTCCGGCTACATGCACATGCGCTGACGGCAATTAGTCAATGTTGTAGACAACACGGTAAATGGATTAGGGTTCCCTGGAAAGCGAGCCTCGGATTGTGGGAATGACCCCAAAATCGTGTGTGTCCACATGGTGTGTACATTATCATGGTGGGGTGTTGTTTGAACCAATTTTGTACCCCCGGGTGCGTCCGGCTACACGCACATGCGCTGACGGCAATTTGTCAATGGATTAGGGTTTCCATGGAAAGCGAGCCTCGGATGGGAATGACCCAAAAATTGTGTGTGTCCACATGGTGTGTACACTATCATGGTGGGGTGTTGTTTGTAACAATTTTGTACCCCCGGGTGCGTCCGGCACACGCACATGCGCTGATGGCAATTAGTCAATGTTGTAGACATCACGGTCAATGGATTAGGGTGAAAGCGAGCCTCGGATTGTGGGAATGACCCCAAAATTGTGTGTCCACATAATGTGTACACTATCATGGTGGGGTGTTGTTTGAACCAATTTTGTACCCCCGGGTGCGTCCAGCTACACGCACATGCGCCGATGGCAATTAGTCAATGTTGTAGACAGCACGGTCATTTGATTAGGGTTTTCCTAGAAGCGAACCTCGGATTGTGGGAATGACCCCAAAAATCGTGTGTGTCCACATAATGTGTACACTATCATGGTGGGGTGTTGTTTGAACCAATTTTGTACCCCCGGTGCGTCCGCTACACGCACATGCGCTGACGGCAATTTGTCAATGGATTAGGGTTTCCCTGGAAAGCGAGCCTCGGAGAGGTGGGAATGACCCAAAAAATTGTGTTTGTCCACATGGTGTGTACACTATCATGGTGGGGTGTTGTTTGAACCAATTTTGTACCCCCGGGTGCGTCCGGCTACATGCACATGCGCTGACGGCAATTAGTCAATGTTGTAGACAACACGGTCAATGGATTAGGGTTTCCCTGGAAAGCGAGCCTCGGATTGTGGGAATGACACCAAAAATCGTGTGTGTCCACATGGTGTGTACATTATCATGGTGGGGTGTTGTTTGAACCAATTTTGTACCCCGGGTGCGTCCGGCTACACGCACATGCGCTGACGGCAATTTTTCAATGGATTAAGGTTTCCGTGCCTCGGAAGGTGGGAATGACCCAAAAATTGTGTGTCCACATGGTGTGTACACTATCATGGTGGGGTGTTGTTTGAACCAATTTTGTACCCCGGGTGCGTCCGGCTACACGCACATGCGCTGATGGCAATTAGTCAATGTTGTAGACATCACGGTCAATGGATTAGGGTTTCCCTGGAAAGCGAGCCTCGGATTGTGGGAATGACCCCAAAATCGTGTGTGTCCACATAATGTGTACACTATCATGGTGGGGTGTTGTTTGAACCAATTTTGTACCCCCGGGTGCGTCCGGCTACACGCACATGCGCTGACGGCAATTTGTCAATGGATTAGGGTTTCCCTGGAAAGCGAGCCTCGGAGGGTGGGAATGACCCTAAAATCGTGTGTGTCCACATGGTGTGTACACTATCATGGTGGGGTGTTGTATGAACAAATTTTGTACCCCCGGGTGCGTCCGGCTACATGCACATGCGCTGACGGCAATTAGTCAATGTCAATGGATTAGGGTTTCCCTGGAAAGCGAGCCTCGGATTGTGGGAATGACCCAAAAATCGTGTGTCCACATAATGTGTACACTATCATGGTGGGGTGTTGTTTGAACCAATTTTGTACCCCGGGTGCGTCCGGCTACACGCACATGCGCTGACGGCAATTTTTTAATGGATTAGGGTTTCCCTGGAAAGCGAGCCTCGGAGGGTGGGAATGACCCAAAAATTGTGTGTGTCCACATGGTGTGTACACTATCATGGTGGGTGTTCTTTGAACCAATTTTGTACCCCCGGTGCGTCCGGCTACATGCACATGCGCTGGCGGCAATTTGTCAACGGTAAATGGATTAGGGTTTTCCTGGAAAGCGAGCCTCGGATTGTGGGAATGACCCAAAAATCGTGTGTGGCCACATGGTGTGTACATTATCATGGTGGGGTGTTGTTTGAACCAATTTTGTACCCCGGGTGCGTCCGGCTACACGCACATGCGCTGATGGCAATTTGTCAATGGATTAGGTTTCCCTGGAAAGCGAGCCTCAGGTGGGAATGACCCAAAAATTGTGTGTGTCCACATGGTGTATACACTATGGTAGGGTGTTGTTTGAACCAATTTTTACCCCGGGTGCGTCAAGCTACACGCACATGCGCTGATGGCAATTAGTCAATGTTGTAGACAACACGATTAGGGTTTGAAAGCGAGCCTCGGATTGTGGAATGACCCCAAAAATCGTGTGTGTCCACATAATGTGTACACTATCATGGTGGGGTGTTGTTTGAACCAATTTTGTACCGGGTGCGTCCGGCTACACGCACATGCGCTGATGGCAATTAGTCAATGTTGTAGACAATCAATGGATTAGGGTTTCCCGGAAAGCGAGCCTCGGAGGGGAATGACCCCAACAATCGTGTGTGTCCACATGGTGTGTACACTATCATGGTGGGGTGTTGTTTGAACCAATTTTGTACCCCGGGTGCGTCCGGCTACACGCACATGCGCCGACGGCAATTTTTTTAATGGATTAGGGTTTCCCGGAAAGCGAGCCTCGGAGGGTGGGAATGACCCAAAAATCGTGTGTGTCCACATGGTGTGTACACTATCATGGTGGGGTTGTTTGAACCAATTTTGTACCCCGGGTGCGTCCGGCTACATGCACATGCGCTGCGAATTAGTCAATGGATTAGGTTTTCCTGGAAAGCGAGCCTCTGATTGTGGGAATGACCCCAAAAATCGTGTGTGTCCACATGGTGTGTACACTATCATGGTGGGGTGTTGTTTGAACCAATTTTGTACCCCCGGGTGCGTCCGGCTACACGCACATGCGCCGATGGCAATTAGTCAATGGATTAGGTTTCCTTGAAAAGCGTGCCTCGGAAGGTGGGAATGACCCAAAAATTGTGTGTCCACATGGTGTGTACACTATCATGGTAGGGTGTTGTTTGTACCAATTTTGTACCCCCGGGTGCGTCAAGCTACACGCACATGCGCTGATGGCAATTAGTCAATGTTGTAGGGTCAATGGATTAGGGTTTGGAAAGCGAGCCTCGGATTGTGGGAATGACCCCAAAATCGTGTGTGTCCACATAACACTATCATGGTGGGGTGTTGTTTGAACCAATTTTGTACCCCGGGTGCGTCCGGCTACATGCACATGCGCTGACGGCAATTAGTCAATGTTGTAGACAGCACGGTCAATGGATTAGGGTTTCCCTGGAAAGCGAGCCTCGGAAATGACCCAAAAATCATGTGTGTCCACATAATGTGTACACTATCAGGGTGGGGTGTTGTTTGAACCAATTTTGTACCCCGGGTGCGTCCGGCTACGCACATGCGCTCACGGCAATTTGTCAATGGATTAGGGTTTCCCCGGAAAGCGAGCCTCGGAGGGTGGGAATGACCCAAAATTGTGTGTGTCCACATGGTGTATACACTATCATGGTGGGTGTTCTTTGAACCAATTTTGTACCCCGGGTGCGTCCGGCTACATGCACATGCGCTGACGGCAATTAGTCAATGTTGTAGACAACACGGTAAATGGATTAGGGTTTTCCTGGAAAGCAAGCCTCGGATTGTGGGAATGACCCCAAAAATCGTGTGTGTCCACATGGTGTGTACATTATCATGGTGGGGTGTTGTTTGAACCAATTTTGTACCCCCGGGTGCGTCCGGCTACACGCACATGCGCTGACGGCAATTTGTCAATGGATTAGGGTTTCCCTGAAAAGCGTGCCTCGGAAGGTGGGAACGACCCAAAAAATTGTGTGTGTCCACATGGTGTGTACACTATCATGGTGGGGTGTTGTTTGTAACAATTTTTTACCCCCGGGTGCGTCAAGCTACACGCACATGCGCTGATGGCAATTAGTCAATGTTGTAGACATCACGGTCAATGGATTAGGGTTTGGAAGCGAGCCTCGGATTGTGGGAATGACCCCAAAAATCGTGTGTGTCCACATAATGTGTACACTATCATGGCGGGGTGTTGTTTGAACCAATTTTGTACCCCGGGTGCGTCCGGCTACGCACATGCGCTGATGGCAATTATTCAATGTTGTAGACAACACGGTCATTTGATTAGGGTTTTCCTAGAAAGCGAACCTCGGATTGTGGGAATGACCCCAAAATCGTGTGTGTCCACATAATGTGTACACTATCATGGTGGGGTGTTGTTTGAACCAATTTTGTACCCCCGGGTGCGTCCGGCTACACGCACATGCGCTGACGGCAATTTGTCAATGGATTAGGGTTTCCCTGGAAAGCGAGCCTCGGAGGGAATGACCCAAAAAATTGTGTTTGTCCACATGGTGTGTACACTATCATGGTGGGGTGTTGTTTGAACCAATTTTGTACCCCCGGGTGCGTCCGGCTACATGCACATGCGCTGACGGCAATTAGTCAATGTTGTAGACAACATGGTCAATGGATTAGGGTTTCCCTGGAAAGCGAGCCTCGGATTGTGGGAATGACACCAAAAATCGTGTGTGTCCACATGGTGTGTACATTATCATGGTGGGGTGTTGTTTGAACCAATTTTGTACCCCCGGGTGCGTCCAGCTACACGCACATGCGCTGACGGCAATTTTTCAATGGATTAAGGTTTCCCTGAAAAGCGTGCCTCGGAAGGTGGGAATGACCCAAAAAATTGTATGTCCACATGGTGTGTACACTATCATGGTGGGGTGTTGTTTGAACCAATTTTGTACCCCGGGTGCGTCCCGCTACACGCACATGCGCTGATGGCAATTAGTCAATGTTGTAGACATCACGGTCAATGGATTAGGGTTTCCCTGGAAAGCGAGCCTCGGATTGTGGGAATGACCCCAAAAATCGTGTGTGTCCACATAATGTGTACACTATCATGGTGGGGTGTTGTTTGAACCAATTTTGTACCCCGGGTGCGTCCGGCACGCACATGCGCTGACGGCAATTTGTCAATGGATTAGGTTTTCCTGGAAAGCGAGCCTCGGAGGGTGGGAATGACCCAAAATTGTGTGTGTCCACATGGTGTGTACACTATCATGGTGGGGTGTTGTATGAACAAATTTTGTACCCCCGGTGCGTCCGGCTACATGCACATGCGCCGACGGCAATTAGTCAATGTTGTAGACAACACGGTCAATGGATTAGGGTTTCCCTGGAAAGCGAGCCTCGGATTGTGGGAATGACCCCAAAAATCGTGTGTGTCCACATAATGTGTACACTATCATGGTGGGGTGTTGTTTGAACCAATTTTGTACCCCCGGGTGCGTCCGGCTACACGCACATGCGCTGACGGCAATTTGTCAATGGATTAGGGTTTCCCTGGAAAGCGAGCCTCGGAGGGTGGGAATGACCCAAAAAATTGTGTGTGTCCACATGGTGTGTACACTATCATGGTGGGTGTTCTTTGAACCAATTTTTTACCCCCGGGTGCGGGCTACATGCACATGCGCTGACGGTAATTAGTCAATGTTGTAGACAACACGGTAAATGGATTAGGGTTTTCCTGGAAAGCGAGCCTCGGATTGTGGGAATGACCCCAAAATCGTGTGTGTCCACATGGTGTGTACATTATCATGGTGGGTTGTTGTTTGAACCAATTTTGTACCCCCGGGTGCGTCCGGCTACACGCACATGCGCTGACGGCAATTTGTCAATGGATTAGGGTTTCCTTGCTCGAAGGTGGGAATGACCCAAAAATTGTGTGTGTCCACATGGTGTGTACACTATCATGGTGGGGTGTTGTTTGTACCAATTTTTTACCCCCGGGTGCGTCAAGCTACACGCACATGCGCTGATGGCAATTAGTCAATGTTGTAGACAAGACGGTCAATGGATTAGGGTTTGGAAAGCGAGCCTCGGATTGTGGGAATGACCCCAAAAATCGTGTGTGTCCACATAATGTGTACACTATCATGGTGGGGTGTTGTTTGAACCAATTTTGTACCCCGGGTGCGTCCGGCTACACGCACATGCGCTGACGGCAATTTGTCAATGGATTAGGGTTTCCCTGGAAAGCGAGCCTCGGAGAGTGGGAATGACCCAAAAGATTGTGTGTGTCCACATGGTGTGTAAACTATCATGGTGGGGTGTTGTTTGAACCAATTTTGTACCCCCGGGTGCGTCCGCTACATGCACATGCGCTGCGGCAATTAGTCAATGTTGTAGACAGCACGGTCAATGGATTAGGGTTTCCCTGGAAAGCGAGCCTCGGATTGTGGGAATGACCCCAAAAATCGTGTGTGTCCACATGGTGTGTACATTATCATGGTGGGGTGTTGTTTGAACCAATTTTTTACCCCCGGGTGCGTCCGGCTACACGCACATGCGCTGACGGCAATTTGTCAATGGATTAGGGTTTCCTGAAAAGCGAGCCTCGGAAGGTGGGAATGACCCAAAAAATTGTGTGTGTCCACATGGTGTGTACACTATCATGGCGGGGTGTTGTTTGAACCAATTTTGTACCCCCGGGTGCGTCCAGCTACACGCACATGCGCTGATGGCAATTAGTCAATGTTGTAGACAGCACGGTCATTTGATTAGGGTTTTCCTAGAAAGCGAACCTCGGATTGTGGGAATGACCCCAAAAATCGTGTGTGTCCACATAATATGTACACTATCATGGTGGGGTGTTGTTTGAACCAATTTTGTACCCCGGGTGCGTCCAGCTACATGCACATGCGCTGACGGCAATTTGTCAATGGATTAGGGTTTCCCTGGAAAGCGAGCCTCGGAGGGTGGGAATGACCCAAAAAATTGTGTGTGTCCACATGGTGTGTACACTATCATGGTAGGGTGTTTTTGAACCAATTTTGTACCCCCGGGTGCGTCCGGCTACATGCACGTGCGCTGACGGCAATTAGTCAATGTTGTAGACAACACGATCAATGGATTAGGGTTTCATTGGAAAGCGAGCCTCGGATTGTGGGAATGACCCCAAAAATCGTGTGTGTCCACATGGTGTGTACATTATCATGGTGGGGTGTTGTTTGAACCAATTTTGTACCCCCGGGTGCGTCCGGCTACACGCACATGCGCTGACGGCAATTTGTCAATGGATTAGGGTTTCCCTGAAAAGCGTGCCTCGGAAGGTGGGAATGACCCAAAAATTGTGTGTGTCCACATGGTGTGTACACTATCATGGTGGGGTGTTGTTTGAACCAATTTTGTACCCCGTGCGTCCGCTACACGCACATGCGCTGATGGCAATTAGTCAATGTTGTAGACAACACGGTCAATGGATTAGGGTTTCCCGGAAAGCGAGCCTCGGATTGTGGGAATGACCCCAAAATCGTGTGTGTCCACATAATGTGTACACTATCATGGTGGGATGTTGTTTGAACCAATTTTGTACCCCCGGGTGCGTCCGGCTACACGCACATGCGCTGACGGCAATTTGTCAATGGATTAGGGTTTCCCTGGAAAGCGAGCCTCGGAGGGTGGGAATGACCCAAAAATTGTGTGTGTCCACATGGTGTGTACACTATCATGGTGGGGTGTTGTATGACCAAATTTTGTACCCCCGGGTGCGTCCGGCTACATGCACATGCGCTGACGGCAATTAGTCAATGTTGTAGACAGCACGGTCAATGGATTAGGGTTTCCCTGGAAAGCGAGCCTCGGATTGTGGGAATGACCCCAAAAATCGTGTGTGTCCACATGGTGTGTACATTATCATGGTGGGGTGTTGTTTGAACCAATTTTGTACCCCCGGGTGCGTCCGGCTACACGCACATGCGCTGACGGCAATTTGTCAATGGATTAAGGTTTCCCTGAAAAGCGTGCCTCGGAAGGTGGGAATGACCCAAAAAATTGTGTGTGTCCACATGGTGTGTACACTATCATGGTGGGGTGTTGTTTGAACCAATTTTGTACCCCGGGTGCGTCCGGCTACACGCACATGCGCTGATGGCAATTAGTCAATGTTGTAGACAGCACGGTCAATGGATTAGGGTTTCCCTGGCGAGCCTCGGATTGTGGGAATGACCCCAAAATCGTGTGTGTCCACATGGTGTGTACATTATCATGGTGGGGTGTTGTTTGAACCAATTTTGTACCCCGGGTGCGTCCGGCTACAGGCACATGCGCTGACAGCAATTTGTCAATGGATTAGGGTTTCCCTGAAAAGCGAGCCTCGGAAGGTGGTGACATAGGCATCCCAAATGGGCCTGCCAAAGATAGTACCCGGAGTTTACTGAAGGCCCATTATCCGAAGAATAAGAAGATTCGGGAGCCCAAGATATATTAAGGAAAGCTAGAGTTATAATAGGAAGTGTTATTTGTAATCTGGCGGGATGAGTTAGAAACCGTCCCGGACTCTGTAACTTGTACAAAACGAAACCCTCGGCTCCACCTCCTATATAAGGGGGAGTCGAGGGACGAAGAAAGGATCGAATCATCAACATAACCCTAGTTTTCATAATCGTCGAGTACTTTTCGCCTAAACCTTCGAGATCTACTTGCCCTCTACTTCTAGCAAAACCCTAGTCTACAATCTGTAGGCATTGACAAGTTAATCCTTTGTCAATTGGCGCCGTCTGTGGGAATTAGAGGCTGGAGCTGATCTCGATGGCACGTTCAAGATCTTCGACTTCATCACAGCAAGCAATGCGATGGATCGAGGTAACAAGGGAAAAACTGATCTATTCAATTTTATTCCTCACCCGCCCTCCCGTATGGATGCATGTGCCTATCTGGAGGAGCCCATCATCATGACGTTCGGAGAATTCCGATTTGGCGTCAACAAGGAAGGATCCTACCGTCTCGAAGTTCCGATCTCGTCGGAATTTTCAGCGGTCGACTCTAACTTTTCGACGAGTGACGAGGAGTTTCGTCGCCATACTTCGTCGACAACACGGCAAGCGGAAAGCTCGCCAAGATCTTCAGCAACACATCCTTCGAGTCGTCTGCGGACTCCTTTATAAGCAGCGACTCCGACAGCGTCGACAGCTTCAACTTCATCGACAAGTCTGCTGCCATCGGAAAGGTCTTCACCACTCTATATGATGGTGTCACCAATCCTGATAAAAATCAATGCGCAAAATATCATCAGATCTATGTGATAGAAGGGGCAGGTACATCAGAACCGCAAACGTCAGAGGCTTTCGACGAATTGGGAAATCCATACGTCGATCCCGCTGATCTCAGACATGGCTTAGGCACTAAATATGTGGATCCTCAACTCGCGCAAGAGTACAGCTCCCGCAAGAAGCGTGGGATAGGGCTGCGAAAGCCATGGATGGTTCAGAACCTATGACCACCACTGCTACTGTACAAGAACTTCAAGCATATCAATATAGACTTGCTCGAGTAAGCAGAGTTGGAAAAACAGACAGCATCCCTGAATAGGAGGAAAGAAGCAGCTTCTGCATCAGCGACGCCGAGCAGAGTTAAGTCGCCTTTCAGGAACTACGGGAGATAGTCACAGAGAAGCTCGGAGGAGAGCAATGTCTCGACTGCAAAACATACCCGAAGCAGAAAGAGGAAACATAATCCAAAATCTCGACATGTCCTTCATGTCGATTGATGAAAGAGGAAATATCATCCCAAAAACGCCAGAAGCAGGTTACATGGCAACACAAGCTTACATCCTTGCGTCTAGACCACCTCCTGGGGACCCGAGAGAACCATTGTTCAATATGGCGATGGCTGGAGTAGGAGTAATGGGAACAGCGTTTGCAACAACGCCTCCCGAAGAAAATCCCAGGCAAAATAGTCCACGACCCAACACAGCAGTTCAAGATCCCCCAAGGACAAGTGGAGCGAGAGACACAGCAGTCCAAGTAAGGGTGGACAGAGCACGACAAGAAAGAAGGGAGCGTCAGCACTCACCAGAGGTTGCCGACGAAGATATGTGTGGGCTCCCGTGTTTCACGAGAAGAGTTCGAAAAACTCGAGTCCCTAAAGGGTTCAAGCTACCCGAAAATTTCAAGAAATTCGACGGCCTGCAAGATCCCGAGGATTGGCTCGTGGATTATCTCGAGATGGTAAAGCTGGTAGGAGGAACCAGAGCAACAGCTATGCAAAGTATTCAAGTTCACCTGAGCGGTGCCGCGAGATCTTGGATAAAGAAACTCCCCCTAAATTCCATCGACAGCTGGGATAACTTTGAGGACATCTTCGTGAAAAACTTCCGATCCACCTGCAAGAAACCTGCGTCGTTGGAAGAGTTGAGGGCATGTCGACAAAAACACGACGAGTCGATGAGGAAATATATACAGCGGTGGAACATCATAAAGAACTCGGCGGAAGATATATCTGACGAGAGGGCAATAGATGCGTTCGTGGCAGGAGTTCGCCGAGCAGATTTCATCGAGGACTTAGGGAGAACTAACCCTAAGACCATATCAGCACTCATGGAGATAGCCAACAAATGGGCAGATGGAGAAGACGCAATATACAACAAGCGACACAGGTCGCCAGAAGAGGATCGTGGTCGAAATTATCAAAATAGAAGGCGATTTTCTCGCCAGTTCTACAACAACGATGCTCCCGGCCATATATCGGCTGGTTTTCGAGGAAATCCTGGAGGAAATAGTCGAGATGATTATCAAAGGAGTAATGAGCAACAAGGCGACAATAGAGGTGATTTTCGTGGCAACAGGCAAAATAGTGGACCCAGGATTCAAAGACCTTACGTGTCTCCCGAAGAGATGATGAACGGTCCATGTCAAATGCACTTTTACCTCGACAACAATGGAAAAAGGCAGTCAGGACATCTCCAGAAAGACTGCCGTAATTAATGTTGCGAGCCGCAGGAATTGCAAATGCCCAAGCAAATAACAGAAACCCTCGGGAGCCAAGGAGCGAGATCCACCTTCCACCTCCTCCCGCAATTACCGACGAAAATCGACACCAGCTCAGAATAGCGGCAGCACCACACCCACCTCCATATGTTGATCCTAATTCTAACGGTGTGGTCTCGATGATTCAGAAAGCTAGGCCATCCAACAGGGCGCAGAAGGTAATCTCTCGACAAGTGTTCATGGCAGAGAAGATGCCTCCACCAACAGTCGAGTACTTAAATTGGTCGGGGCAAGATATCGGCTTCACAATCGCAGACCATCCGCAGCAAGTTCCTCGACCAGGACAATCAGCACTCATCTTACCCGCAGTAATCGCTGGTTTTGATGTATCGAGAGTTTTCATAGATGGCGGCAGCAGCTTAAACCTCATGTATGCAGATACATTGAGGAAAATGAACATATCCTTAGCAAACTTGAAACCAACAGACACACGTTTCCATGGGATCACACCAGAGAAGCCAAGTTACCCATTGGGCAAGATCAACCTCGACGTTCAGTTTGGAACCCGAGAAAACTACAGGATAGAGAATTTGGAGTTCGAAGTTGTCGATTTCCCGTCGCAGTATCACGCTTTGTTGGGACGACCAGCGTATGCCAGGTTCATGGCAGTGCCGCATTATACATATCTGTTGTGGAGGTTGCCTGGGCCTAAGGGACCTATCACAATCAAAGGAAGTTTCGCGTTATCCGATAAATGCGACAAGGATTTTCATCGACTATCAGAAACCTTCGGGATGCAAGCAGAATATGCGGCACACGGTTCACCG